>QEPC01003920.1:827403-845686 GCA_003113815.1 Sphenodon punctatus | reverse complement strand
CTTCTCTGTCCTGTCCTCTTCCCTTTCATTCTCTTCTGATTCGGCTTCTCGCAGGACAGGGAGATAACTCAATCCTCCCGGTTGTCCAAGCCAGAAGGAAGGCTTGTCCCAAAGCCTACACCTTCTGAAGAATACAGGTGGCCAAGCATACCATGAAAATTGAGGATTCAGGATAAAGGTAGGCGATGGCAACGTGATCTATTTTTTTAACCTACTATGGTTAATTTGGACCCGGTGGGAAAGAGAGCATACGGGACCCCAGTAAGAGGGTTTTCTATCCCCCAGTGGCAGTGTTCACACAGCAGCGTTCCCAGCATTAAGTAATGTAATGTCCATCCAATGTTAACCCTGGGAACCCCTTGCTGCTGGGTTATGCCATGCCACTGGCTTACAGTTGCCCTGGCTCTGCCTACCATTGCCCTGGCTCCGCCCCTAGGCCAGGCTCCACCCCTAGACCTGCCAGCCCCACCAGCCTCCAAACCCACCAGCCACCACTGCTTAAAACAGAACTTCTGGGCCTATATAGTAACTAGAAAAGGACATGTTCAGAATTTTTCCAGTGTTTAAACACCTACATGTCAAAGAAATTGTTTTGTTTATTGGTGTATATTACATAGAAAACAAATACAGTGCAACCATGTTATAATACAACATTTGAAAGCCATGGCCCAAACCACATTATAACTGAGTACGCACTATAACGAGGATGTTGGAAAAGGGAACCCTTTGGTGGTAGGAAGGTTGTGGGCTGCAGTGAGGGTCTGCGTGGGGCAGTGAGCTGTGCCTAGGCTCCCTCTGCCCTGTCAGGGGAGGCAGCTGCAGATTTTATTCCTGCTGTGGCTGCAACTACTTTTCCTCCTTCCTCCTGCCCTGGGCCCCTTCCTTTGCACTCCGCCAGGTAAGGCTCCAGGAAGGGGAATGGAAGAAGAGCAGTTAGCATGCCAGAAAGTGAAGGCAGAGCCCAAATAGCAGCGGCTGCAGCAGGAATAAAAACTGCAGCTGCTTTCCCCATCTGGCCAGGTGTCCAAAGTGGGGGAAAGATAAAGAGCAGCTAGTTCACTGGGAAATAAAAGCAAAGCCAGAGTAGCAGCAGCTGCAGGAGCCTACCATATGTTTTTCATCACAAATACAATAGCGTGTACTGTATATTGTATTTGCGTTTAAACTAATTGGAAGCCATGACATACACACCATGTAATGATACATGTTATAATGAAGTTGCACTGAAGCATTATCCTGGCATTGGCTCATCGGACTTGGAGCAGAACTATGACGACTGCAGTCAGCTACGTTTATCTGCATGGAGAGAAACACCATCTTGCATTAAGATGTCCTCCAAGTAGGATCTTCCTCAATTTGCAGCTGTACTTTTTTGACGTTTTCTTGGTCTGTATGAAGAGCATGGTAGATAAGCCCAGTGTATTCTGGAGAGCAAACACATCCTGGCCATTTATCTTTCACTGCACACGAGAACCTGACTGTTTCCTTGAACGTGTCAGCACTTTCTAATCAAGATCTATACTGGGGATTGAGGCCTTCCATCTCGTGTTTGATTTGGCAGAGGACAGATTGGGAGTGCTGCTAGTATACCGTGCACCTGCCTGTGCAGCTGCCTTCCTACATGTTCTGGCGGCGCTGGCATCGGGGGTGGTGTTGCAGTCCCCTAAGACATTAATCTTGGGGGACTTCAACATCCACGCCGATGCTAATCTTGAAGGAACGGAGCATGAGTTCATGGCCACCATGGGCCTGTCCCAGTTGGTTATCGGTCCCACACAGCGGGGACTGGTCAGTCTGGCCTTCCTCCACCTAGGAGTGGAGTCATCTACGGCATGCTGTGACATGTTTGTGGATTATTTTGCAGATAAAATTGCTCGTATTCAAGACGATTTCGACGCAGCACTTGATACAGTAAGTGAACTGGACGTTATGGCAGCCCCGCTTTGTCTGAGTTTGTGGGATCAATTTCAGTTGGTGACACCCGTCAACGTGGTGGATGTTCTGGAGGCTCTTAGGACCACCTCTTGTGAATTAGATCCCTGCCTGTCCTGGCTGGTTAAAGCCTGCCGAGACACAATGGGGCCATTGCTGGCTGGGGTGGTCAATGCCTCCCTTTGGGAAGGCAGAGTGCCAGACGGTCTCAAGGAGGTGGTGGTGCGGCCTCTGCTTAAGAAACCATCACTTGACGTTGACTCCCTTGCCAACTATCAGTCTGACTCTAACCTTCCCTTTTTAGAAAAGGTTATTGAACGGGTAGTGGCCCGCCAGCTGCAGGGGCATCTTGACCGCATTGGTTTTCTTGATCCCTCTCAGTCAGGCTTTTGTCCGAGTTATGGCACCGAGACTGCACTTGTGACATTGGTTGATGACCTAAGACATGACATGGACCGGGGTCAGTCGACCCTGTTGATCTTATTAGATCTATCTGCAGCATTTGATACCATTGACCATGAGATGTTGATGGCATGTCTGTGGGATTGTGCAGGGGTGGACGGGACTGTTCTTGAATAGTTCTGCTCTTTCCTGACCAGAAGAACCCAGAGAGTGGTGCTCGGGGATCATTTTTCATCACAACGAGACCTCTCGTGTGGAGTCCCACAGGATTCTGTTTTGTCCCCTCTCCTGTTCAACGTGTATATGCAGCCGCTTGGCGAAGTGGTCAGGAGGTTTGGCGTGCAGTGTCATCAGTATGCAGTGATGAAACTCAGCTTTACCTCTCTTTTTCACCAGACCCTGACCCGCCAGTCTCGGTGCTTACCCGATGTCTGACGGCAGTGGGGGACTGGATGAGAGCTAACTGACTGAGGCTGAATCCTGAGAAGACGAAGGTGATGCTTNCTTCTCTGTCCTGTCCTCTTCCCTTTCATTCTCTTCTGATTCGGCTTCTCGCAGGACAGGGAGATAACTCAATCCTCCCGGTTGTCCAAGCCAGAAGGAAGGCTTGTCCCAAAGCCTACACCTTCTGAAGAATACAGGTGGCCAAGCATACCATGAAAATTGAGGATTCAGGATAAAGGTAGGCGATGGCAACGTGATCTATTTTTTTAACCTACTATGGTTAATTTGGACCCGGTGGGAAAGAGAGCATACGGGACCCCAGTAAGAGGGTTTTCTATCCCCCAGTGGCAGTGTTCACACAGCAGCGTTCCCAGCATTAAGTAATGTAATGTCCATCCAATGTTAACCCTGGGAACCCCTTGCTGCTGGGTTATGCCATGCCACTGGCTTACAGTTGCCCTGGCTCTGCCTACCATTGCCCTGGCTCCGCCCCTAGGCCAGGCTCCACCCCTAGACCTGCCAGCCCCACCAGCCTCCAAACCCACCAGCCACCACTGCTTAAAACAGAACTTCTGGGCCTATATAGTAACTAGAAAAGGACATGTTCAGAATTTTTCCAGTGTTTAAACACCTACATGTCAAAGAAATTGTTTTGTTTATTGGTGTATATTACATAGAAAACAAATACAGTGCAACCATGTTATAATACAACATTTGAAAGCCATGGCCCAAACCACATTATAACTGAGTACGCACTATAACGAGGATGTTGGAAAAGGGAACCCTTTGGTGGTAGGAAGGTTGTGGGCGGCAGTGAGGGTCTGCGTGGGGCAGTGAGCTGTGCCTAGGCTCCCTCTGCCCTGTCAGGGGAGGCAGCTGCAGATTTTATTCCTGCTGTGGCTGCAACTACTTTTCCTCCTTCCTCCTGCCCTGGGCCCCTGCCTTTGCACTCCGCCAGGTAAGGCTCCAGGAAGGGGAATGGAAGAAGAGCAGTTAGCATGCCAGAAAGTGAAGGCAGAGCCCAAATAGCAGCGGCTGCAGCAGGAATAAAAACTGCAGCTGCTTTCCCCATCTGGCCAGGTGTCCAAAGTGGGGGAAAGATAAAGAGCAGCTAGTTCACTGGGAAATAAAAGCAAAGCCAGAGTAGCAGCAGCTGCAGGAGCCTACCATATGTTTTTCATCACAAATACAATAGCGTGTACTGTATATTGTATTTGCGTTTAAACTAATTGGAAGCCATGACATACACACCATGTAATGATACATGTTATAATGAAGTTGCACTGAAGCATTATCCTGGCATTGGCTCATCGGACTTGGAGCAGAACTATGACGACTGCAGTCAGCTACGTTTATCTGCATGGAGAGAAACACCATCTTGCATTAAGATGTCCTCCAAGTAGGATCTTCCTCAATTTGCAGCTGTACTTTTTTGACGTTTTCTTGGTCTGTATGAAGAGCATGGTAGATAAGCCCAGTGTATTCTGGAGAGCAAACACATCCTGGCCATTTATCTTTCACTGCACACGAGAACCTGACTGTTTCCTTGAACGTGTCAGCACTTTCTAATCAAGATCTATACTGGGGATTGAGGCCTTCCATCTCGTGTTTGATTTGGCAGAGGACAGATTGGGAGTGCTGCTAGTATACCGTGCACCTGCCTGTGCAGCAGCCTTCCTACATGTTCTGGCGGCGCTGGCATCGGGGGTGGTGTTGCAGTCCCCTAAGACATTAATCTTGGGGGACTTCAACATCCACGCCGATGCTAATCTTGAAGGAACGGAGCATGAGTTCATGGCCACCATGGGCCTGTCCCAGTTGGTTATCGGTCCCACACAGCGGGGACTGGTCAGTCTGGCCTCCCTCCACCTAGGAGTGGAGTCATCTACGGCATGCTGTGACATGTTTGTGGATTATTTTGCAGATAAAATTGCTCGTATTCAAGACGATTTCGACGCAGCACTTGATACAGTAAGTGAACTGGACGTTATGGCAGCCCCGCTTTGTCTGAGTTTGTGGGATCAATTTCAGTTGGTGACACCCGTCAACATGGTGGATGTTCTGGAGGCTCTTAGGACCACCTCTTGTGAATTAGATCCCTGCCTGTCCTGGCTGGTTAAAGCCTGCCGAGACACAATGGGGCCATTGCTGGCTGGGGTGGTCAATGCCTCCCTTTGGGAAGGCAGAGTGCCAGACGGTCTCAAGGAGGTGGTGGTGCGGCCTCTGCTTAAGAAACCATCACTTGACGTTGACTCCCTTGCCAACTATCAGTCTGACTCTAACCTTCCCTTTTTAGAAAAGGTTATTGAACGGGTAGTGGCCCGCCAGCTGCAGGGGCATCTTGACCGCATTGGTTTTCTTGATCCCTCTCAGTCAGGCTTTTGTCCGAGTTATGGCACCGAGACTGCACTTGTGACATTGGTTGATGACCTACGACATGACATGGACCGGGGTCAGTCGACCCTGTTGATCTTATTAGATCTATCTGCAGCATTTGATACCATTGACCATGAGATGTTGATGGCATGTCTGTGGGATTGTGCAGGGGTGGACGGGACTGTTCTTGAATAGTTCTGCTCTTTCCTGACCAGAAGAACCCAGAGTGTGGTGCTCGGGGATCATTTTTCATTACAACGAGACCTCTCGTGTGGAGTCCCACAGGATTCTGTTTTGTCCCCTCTCCTGTTCAACGTGTATATGCAGCCGCTTGGCGAAGTGGTCAGGAGGTTTGGCGTGCAGTGTCATCAGTATGCAGTGATGAAACTCAGCTTTACCTCTCTTTTTCACCAGACCCTGACCCGCCAGTCTCGGTGCTTACCCGATGTCTGACGGCAGTGGGGGACTGGATGAGAGCTAACTGACTGAGGCTGAATCCTGAGAAGACGAAGGTGATGCTTGTAGGCAAGACGATGAAGTTGGCTGCCCCCATTATTGACAGGATCTACCCTACTTTGGTCTCCCAGGTACGGAGTCTGGGGGTACTCCTTGACTCACAACTCCACCTGGATGTTCAGTTGTAGATTGTGGCAAGGAGTGCTTTTTGCCAATTACATCTGGTGCGACGGCTTCGGCCGTATGTCTCGGACTCCAACCTGGCTACTGTCATCCATACTTTCATCACCTCTAGGATAGACTACTGTAACGCACTCTACGTGGGGCTACCCATGACGACGGTTTGGAAATTGTAGCTGGTGCAGAATGCGGCGGCCTGCCTCCTGACGGATGGGTCGATGGGACCATATTACACCAGTTCTACGCTCTCTGTGCTGGGTGCCAATAGTTTTCCAGGCCCGATTCAAGGTGTTGGTACTTGCCTATAAAGCCCTAAATGGTCTAGGCCCTACCTATCTGCGGGACTGCCTCACTCCCCGAATCCTGGCGCAGCCCCTGTGGTCATCTGGGGATGCCCTCCTCAAGGTCCCCCGAGTTCTTCAGGGGGCCACGTAGGGGAGGGCGTTCTCGGTGGCCACACCACTGCTGTGGAACTCCCTTCCGGTGGGGCCCAATTGGCCCCGGATCTCCCCTTGTTTAGAAGACTGTGTAAGACCTGGCTGTTCCACCAGGCGTTTGGTGAAGGAGATGGCAGGTGGGTGATGGGGGTTTGTGGGTTATTTTCGTCCTCCTTTTATGAACAGGTTTTAATGGATTATTGTTTTAAATATGGTTTTAACTTTATTGTGGTTTTATCTAATTGTTATTGTGAGCTGCCTGTGGCAGGAGGGGCGGGGTAGAAAAAACATTAAAATTAAATAAATAAATAAATAGATGCATTTGTGATGACAACAATGAGGAGATGTAGGCTCTTCTTTTATTAAACATATCCAACGACTGTCCAACCTAATAGACTTTCAGAGAACATAGCAACCACCCATCAATTTGTTCACGCTTTGGATACAAATAATTTTTAATGTCACCTACCATGTGGTGACCAAAACTAGAATAGACTTATTCTAGACTAGAATAGACTAGAATCTTACCTTCTAGTTGCTGGATGTGTGTGTGTGGGGTGGTGGTGGTGGTGCGCGCGCGTATGCGCCGTATACACCACACGTAAACTATAACTGCACCAAAAGCTCAAATCAAAGCCCTCATATTTTGAGACCAAAGTTCTTATGGCTGAGTGATGAGGGGCTGCATAAAGATTGGCTCATCTGTAAGACAGACACAGCCACTTTGTGCTGTGGTTATCCATGAAGCCTGAGCTTTAAATGCTTTATTCAACTGCCTAACATTAAATATTAGGTAATATAACTTTTGGGGAGCATGATTGTATATAAATGTAAATTATGCCACTTTAACTGGTTCCAGACACACAGCCTTTAGTGCTGGCACAGGTCCTATTCATTTCAAAGGGAATCATGCCAATGCTAAGTGCTAGTGGTGTCAGTACTAAACAGCTGGAGGATTGCATCTATTTGAATGGAGTACTTTGTTCTGAAACATATGGTGTTGTAGTAATACAGAGGGGTGCCCATAGGCTCTCTCTTTTCAAACAGAAGGTACATTATCTGCTCTACTTTCCATTTTCCAGGAACAGATTACACCCAAATGCTATGATAAAGGCAAGTCCAGCCACAGGCACATGCAAACAGCAGAACCCTGTGTAGACCCATGCTTTTAGAAATCCTGTTCTTTGAAGCATATTCATTGAACACATGGGCCAGGGTGAGTCAATTCATCTGACTGCGTCCTCTCCTTCAGGTTTTGTTTGGCGATCTCACTGAGATACTGAGCCTGAGGAGGATCCAGACAGGCTGAATAAGAGCTCTATTTAGGAAGAACGAACAGAAATCAGATTACAGGAGTTCTAGCAGGCTGGATGGAAGAGGCTCCTTTTTGTGGCACCAGCCTATTGGCCCAAGAGGAGAGGGCTGAGTTGACAGTCAGAACTCGGAAAGCAGCTAAGAAGGAGCAGGATAAAGCAAGCATTCAAATGTGTAGCAAAAAGAAGGAAGCTACAACAATAGTGCAGCAATACGGTACACATTACCACAGTAGGTCTTCAGCTAGCAGACTAAGCATGACTCAAACCCCCCCAGTCCCCCAAAGAAAAAACAGGAAGCGAGACAGACATCCTAGAGAACAGGCACAAAAAAACCACCCAGCAACTGGAGGCTCAAAATCATTCAGCCCCAACAGTGAAGGGAAAGCCTGCTTCAGGGTTCCTTTTCTTTTATGAAGCCTGGCTCTAATATGGCCAGAACAGATAATATAATCGAAGTGGAATCCTAATGGAAGAGTAATGACTGAGCAAGACATTACTGGTTTCAACAGAGGATGGAGAATTCAGTGGAAGAGCACAACTTCCTGTAGGTTAAATACATTTCCGCCCAGACTCTCTAGCATCCTGAGTGAGCATCAGTGTAGGGCAGAACAAATTGCCGCGTGTCAATGGATAGGGACTGGGTGGAGCTTCTTTCCAAATTCGACATTGTGTGTTTTCAGGAAACTTGGCTGAAAAAGGATGACGAGCTAAGTATAGGTAATTTTTGATATTTTCACAGGGAGGGCAGAAAAGGGGAGATAAGGGCCATGTCTCTGGTGGCCTGGTCTTTCTGGTCTCTAATCTATGGGACCAGTATTTCCACCCTTTGGATTCTTCTAGACAAGAATTCCAGGAAGGGCTCCTTGCCCTAGATCAATATAGTTGTTTTGTTTTGTTTAACGTATACATCCCGCCCTCCTCATCAAAATATTATGATGAGGATATCGGGGTGTGTGTGTGTGTTAGAACAAGAAATTCTATTAATTGAAGATCAATTCCTCAGGTCCTCGATTATATTGGCTGGGGATTGGAATGCTCATATTGGATTAGGCTCTGGGGAGACCGTACTTGAATACCTTAATTGTCCATCTGGAGATTTGTTTGACAGACCAGATGGAGAGATGACTAACCACTCTGGTCGGCTTTTGGCAAAACTGCTATGTAAGTTTGATTTGATGGCCCTTCATGAAGGACCCTCTAATAATTTAGGAGAGGGTTGTACTTTTTTTGGTCCTCACGGTAGGAGTAGGGTTGATTTTATTTTTGTGGAAAGGAATTCCTATGACAAATTTAGCAGATTTTCCCTGATTTATAGACTTGAGAGTGATCATACGTTGCTAAACGTTCAGATTGAAGGCTATAAGTCATTCAGAAACAATAACTCAAAGAAAAAGTAAACATACTCCCTTGAGTTTTGCGAAACTGTCTTCAGTGCAATTAATATGTCAAGTGCAGGATCTCTGCCACTCTGAGAAACTTCTGGATCTGAGAGATTCAATTTTGAACGCACACAATACGGACAGCTTGCTTGATGACTTTGGGGGTGTTTTGAATTATTTTAAGACTGCATTAACAGTGAGACAAAAACAGGGTTCAAAGCAGGGGTGGCCATGGTATGATCATTACTGCAAGCTAGCTAAGACTCAGCTAATTACAAGTAAAAAGAAGTGGATGAAGGTGCTATCCCAAGATTTACGAGATCAATTTTTGTACTTGAGGAACCAAAGGCTATTGTACTACCATAAAAAAATGGGCAGAATTGACAATAGCCTTGGGCATAGGGAATACCAGTCAGTTTTGGTCTGGACTAAATTGTCTTTTAAATCCACGGACCAATGCTGTTAAGCACACGATCCCAAATGAGACCTGGGAAGTTTGGTTTTTTTTTTAAACCTATATGCAGAACCTCAGGCAGAAACTAATGTGGCAGAGAAACAGGACTTTAGTCAGAGCTTGGGCCTCAGTCTACCACTTGAGTTCCCTGGAGATGAGATCGAGGAGTATATCAGGGCACTGAAACCCAACAACGCCCCTAGTCCAGATTATATAACCACAGAAGTACTCCAGGCAGCTCCCAGATGCTGGGCTGTAACTCTGTCTAGATTGTTTTTGAGACTTAGTGAGGATTGTAAGATGCCTCGGGTATGACTGCAGGGCTGGATAGTCCCGATCTTAAAAAAGGAAATAAGGATCTGTCTTGTTACAGGCCTATAATAAGCCTGTTATCTGTGATAGGCAAGTTATGCAAAATGTCTACTCACATACCTTGAGAAGTGGGCAGAGGATCAGGCTACTATCCCTCCAGAGCAGTTTGGATTCAGAGCTGGGAGATCAATGATGGATTGTTGCTACATTTTAGCACATCTCATGTTCAAATATCACAAAATAAAACGGGGCAAGTTATTTTTGGCCTTTATAGATCTAACTAAGGCCTTTGACTCGGTCCCTCGAGTGAACCTCTGGGAGAAATTGAAATCACTGGGTCTGAACGGGAATGTGTTGGCCCTATTAGCGCAACTCCACTCAAAAATGAAGCGGTGGTTAAAAGTGGAGGCATGATTGGGCAGAGTAACCCCATTGCCATTAATAGAGGCGTAAGACACGCTTGTGTCCTAGCTCCGATATTATTTAGTTTATATTTATCTGACCTTGTGCACTATTTAAAGGCTGACGATATTCATGCTCCCAAGATTGGGAATTCTTCAATATGTGTGCTGCAGTATGCAGATGATTTAGTTCTTTTATCTCAGATGGAAATTGGCCTAACGCTTAATCTCAAAATTGGGATCTTACTGCAGGATTAATGACCTGGAGATAAATACCCTCAAATTCAAAATTATGACCGTTGGACAGCAATCTCTTTCTACTAAATGGAAAATTAGTGATAAAAGCTTTGCAGTGATTAAAACTTTTTCATATCTTGGAATCACTTTTACCAATAGGGGAACATGGAGCACGCATATTCAAGATAGGGCAATTAAGGCCCAAAATATTGCACGTGCTATTATCAGGGCTGCAAATATCTCCAAGGAGCTACCCTGCTCTACATTTCTCAAAACGTATCTTGCAAAGGTTCCCGCATCGGCAACCTTTGGTTTAGACATTATACCTTTCCCTAATGTGATCGTACTTGAGAGAGTTCAAAACTTTTTTTTGTGCTGTCTTCTTAGAGTGGGAAATAGTGTACCGGGTGCAATTATAAGAGCAGAGACTGGCTTGACTTCTATTGACTGCTACTCTAAGATCACATTTACTCATTTTTAGTTAAGACAACAGGAGACTGCCCTCCCTATTCAACGTTTGAAGGAGGAGCTAAGTTATACAGGCCCAAGAGTATACCTGTGGCTGCACGATCTTGCTTCCCTTTTAAGCAAAATGGGGTTTTCCTTTGAATATTTTGCAGGAAAACCTTTGGCAGCTATTAAAAGTGAACTTGCTGCTAGAGCAAGTGATATAGGGAGACAGGAGGATCTTGCCATAGTTTTCAATTGGATGGTGGCTCCTTGGCTTGCCCAAATTAAAAGCTCTGTATCTTTTGAGCCATATTTAGATAGGATCGCCAATAGGAATCTTCGCAGATGCTACATGTTGTTCCGGTTTCAGCTCACACAGACTGCGGTCACTGAGGGCCGTTGCACTCATCTTGATTACAATCTTCAGCATTGTTTCTGCAGTCTGGGTGAGATTGAGACAGTTGAGCACTTTCTTTTGAGATACCCTTATTATTACAGTTTGAGGATTACATGGCTTTATCCTTTGTTAAAAGAAGGTGTGGATTTTGGTTCAGATAATTGTCATAGGTTTTTTCTCACTTTGACTAACACAGGATATTACTATTATCGCGACATTTCTTTGGTTAGCAAAAAAAAAGAGCGGACATTAAATCAAAACTTAAGACTATTAAGGCAATATCAGGCACAGCCTAGGATATTGATATCTTGCTTCTGCCTCTCTATTGGCAGATAATCGCTTTTGTAAATTGTTTGTTGAAATTTGTTAAGGAATTTAAGTTTGTTCATATAACTTCTAAAGTGCTATGTTTGCTTATGGCCCATATATGATGACCTCTCCATGGGTGAAAACAGACATGACGCTAACCACCCTTGGTGGTTATTTATGCATGTTGCAGGGCTGTATTGATGCCCTATGCAGCCCTGACACATGCATAAATGATCACCAAGGGTGGTTAAAGGGTGGTTAGCATCATGTCTGTTTTCACCCCTTGTTAACATGAAATGAATAGATATGAATTGTGACGCTGGATAGAGGGAGATTGTCAGTCGGGAACCGAGCAGAAATCTGTTTTATTGATACTATTTAAGATAATGATGATTTATGATTTATTTTTATTATTAATCTTATTTTACTTTGTTTACTCTGTTTTCTTTTTTGTTTGTATATATCATTGTTGATTATTTCCTTGTTGTGTTGTTGTTCTTGTAAATGTGGGCTATGGCGAAAGCTAAAGGCCGTCAATAAATTCAATTCAATAAAATTCTTGATATTAACATCTCTAGTAAAGTTGACAATGCATCAGGCATTTAGTACTTTACGTTATTCTAGTAAGAGCTGCATTCACAAGTTTATTGTTCCAGTTACACGTCACAATGCATCTCTCATAATAAGAAGGTTCATAAAAGATAAGATAACAAGAAGCCATTGAAAAAATCCTGGTAAATTGCACCAACAGCCGTTGGAAAGGTATTTATTCTTTTATGCCTATTTTCTTGTATATCTCAATAGTGTGGGGGAGAATAGTTCAATAAAAGTACTGCAGAGGAAAACAAGGACTCAGTTTCTCATATAGAAATTTTGTTCTTCAACTGACTCAGTCAAACACAGCAGTCTTGGCTCTTTAATATGCACACTATATATTTATTGTATTTGCTGTAGTTTTTGCATGGTTCATAAAAAATATTGTACCATCCCTAGAGATTTCAATAGAAGCTATTATGTACTGCAAATTTAGGTTACTTGTGAATCCAGTCATCTATGATCCAAGAGAGGAGGAGGTTTGTTATCTAAGTACATAGTTTCTGCTGTAACAGACTTGGTGGGAGCTGCTGGGAGGTCATCAAAGTTAGTCAGAGGAAGCAGCTTCGTTTTCCTGCATCAAACGCTTGGCAGGGACTTCTAGAGTAGGTTCAACACCTAGGGCAGTGTCCTTGCTGGGGATAGTGCTGAGAGCGGTGCCAATGATGGAGGTGGGTAGTACCGAGCTCCCTGGAACTGCCGGTGTAGCAGGGAGAAGGTTATCTGTGGCCCTTTAAGGGAGTAGCACCAGCATAGGCCTGAAGGTGTTACCCAAAGTTCATGTACTACAGACAATTCAGTACCTGATTGCCTGACACCTGGGCTTGGGTGTGGCTAGGAGAACTACAAGCCCAAAGAGTCTGAGCAGGGTTCTGTCAGAGGAGAGTGTCTGAGGAGTGAGGAATGAGGTGAGAGCTCTGTATTTTCTTGTATGTCTCCAATAGTAAGTCTCCTTGTTTTCCCCTGAGCAGCAACCCTGCTCAGAGGTTGTTGCCTGAGCCATAGAGTTTGGCGGACTTCAGGAGGGACTGGTGCCTGGCCCAGAGAGTTGGAGATACAGAGAGACTCTGAGGAGGGACGGTGCCTGACTGGGAGAGGGAGCGGGGGGCGCAGCTGAGGTTGAGAAGTCCTAGGTCTCAGAGGTATAGACACTGGGGCCGATCCCATGCTTCACGCGCATGTACGCGCAACTTGTGCATATGTCCATTGTGTATGCATTGTGTCGTGCAGGGTCCATGCAGATCCCGTGTGAAGGGGGTTTGGGATTGCAGCCATTGTATATAGAGACTGTATAAGGGATGGGACACTGCGTATTATTTATTTATTTATTTATTGCATTTATATGCCACCCCCTCCTGCACAAGCATCTTGGGGCAGCTAACAACATTTTAAAACACATAAAATTTTAAAATTCAACATAACCCCACATTAAAATAGCCCAACAATAAAAACCCCACCGTAACCCAACCCATGCATCCCGTCTCCCTTGGCAAAGTCCTGGCGGAACAGTCACGTCTTACGCTGTCTATGGAAAAAGGGGAGGTCTACGGCCAGGTGAACCTTCAATGGGAGGGAGTTCCACAGCTGTGGAGAGGCCACTGAGAACGCCCTCCTCATGGTCGACACCGGGGAAACCCAGGGGACCTCAAGGAGGGTGCCCACAGCCAATCGCAGAGGCTGATGCAGAATCCGGAGGGTGAGGAGGCCCTGCAGATGGGTGGGGCCCATGCCATTTAGGGCTTTAAAGGTCAAAAACACCACCTTGAATTAGGCCCGGAAGATGATTGGCAGCCAGTGCAGAGCACGGAGCACTGGAGTAATCTGCTCGCGACAACACGTCTCCTTAAGGAGACGAGCCACTGCATTCTGCACCAGCTGCAATGCCCGAAACATCACCAGGGGTAGCCCCACGTAGAGCACGTTACAGTAGTCTAATTTTGAGGTAATAAAAGCATGGATGATTGTAGCAAGGTCCAAGTCCAAGACAGATGGTCAACTGGCAAAATGCACCCTTCGCCACAGCTGCCACCTAGACATCCAGGTGAAGCTGCGGATCCAGGAGCACCCCCAAACTACGGACCTGAGATACCAGGGGAGAACAGACCCCATCACAATGATGGGGGCCATCACTCCCCCGGCTTTCCCCACAACCATCACTTTTGTCTTGTCGGAATTTAATTTCAAGCGACTTGCCCTCATCCAATCCCCCACAGCTGACAAACACCGGGTGAGCACTGAGACTGCTGGACCTGGGTCTCATGAAGAAGAGAGAGGTAATTGGGTGTCGTCAGCATATTGATGACACCTTACACCAAACTCTTTGACGACCTCCCCCAAGTGCTGCATATACACAATGAACAGGAGAGGGAACAATATAGAACCTTGCGGAACTCCACACATGAGGGCCCGGGGAGAAGATGAATAATCACCCAGCACCACATGTTGAGTTCTCCTGGCCAGGAAAGAGTGGCACCATTCAAGAACAGTCCCCCTACCTGATCCCGTAACAGAGTCCCCAACAACTCATGATCAATGCAGCCGAGAGATCTAATACAATCAACAGAGTCGAACGACCCTGGTCCAGCTCTCAGGAGACTCATCAACCAAGGCCACAAGCACAGTCTCCGTGCCATAACCCGGATGAAAGCACGACTGAGAGGGGTCCAGGAAACTGATCCAGTACAGATGTTCTCGAAGCTGCTGAGCCACCACCCGTTCAATAACCTTCCCTAAAAAGGGAAGGTTAGAGACCGGCCGATAGCAGGCCAGGGTGTCAATGTCCAATAATGGTTTTTTGAGCAGGGACCACACCACCGCCTCCTTGAGGCAGTCCAGCACCCTGCCCTCCCTGAGGGAGGCATTGACTATCCCTGCCAGCTACAGCCCTAATGTCTCCTGACTGGCTTTAGCCAGCCAGGACGGGCATGGATCTAATTCACAATAAGTGGCTCGAGCAGTTCCAAGAACATCCCCCGCATCAGAGGGCGACACGTCTTGAAATTCATCCAATAAAACAGGACAAAATGGGGCTTCAACTGCTTCTGGTTCACCCACTGTTAAAAGTGCCGCTTTGAAACTGTGATGAATTTGAGCGATTTTATCTCCAAAGAAGTCCACAAACAAGTCACAGCGAGCATTAGATAACTCTGAGTCCAGGTGGACTAACCAGCCCCCTCACCACCCTGAAAAGATCAGCCGGATGGGACTTAGCAGATGCGATGAGGGCAGCAAAGAAGGCCTTCTTTGCTGTCCACACTGCCACAGCATAGGTACATAACCAGACTGAGTGGCAATTGGTCAACTTCAGTGCAAGAACGACACCACTGTCGCTCTAACCGCCACCCTTCTTGCTTAATCCGTTGCAGCTCCTCCATATACCATGGGGACCTGTGTCGTCGGCGATTTGGGAGTGGATGCCTGGGAGCCGTACAGTCAATAGCCTTCATCAACACAGAATTCCAAAAGGTCACAAGGTCATCAAGTGAATGGTCATCTAGATCAGAGGGAATATCCCCCAGAGCATTCTCGAACCTCTCTGGTTCCATAAGCCTCTGGGGGTGAACCAACCGCACTGGCTCTGCACCCTCCCAAGGACCAACATGCACCAGGATACCGGCCTGGAGGAGATAATAATCCATCCATGACAAGCGCATTGTTGACACCTCCCCCACCAACCTCTAAATAAAGAACACAAGAGCGGAGATTCCAGCAGACCATTACTGGCTGGGGCTGCATCCTGACAATACTCACCCAAGGTACCTTCCACCCTGTTACAGGTGGGCTGGAAGCAGTGCTGGTGCCTATGGTGCCTGTCAGTGCAGACTGCATGGGGCCTGGCTTGATGGGCCCTTCATCTCTGCCTTGCAAGACCCTTAGTCAGGATGTCTCGGAGTCTGAACATTTGATCTTTTCTAGCACTGGATGAAAGGGCAGAGCAAGTCTTACATGCCTTCGTGTCATGGAACACACCCAGACATGCCATGCACCTTTCATGCTGGTCCGCGATGGACAACGCTGCAGGGCAGGAAAGGCACCTTTTGAAACCTGACCGCTTGGATGCTATCTATAGTGGTTAAGGTATACTTTCTTTTCTCTTTCCTTACCTTTTTCTTCTTTTCCTTTCCCCCTTTCTTAAAAAAACGGCCCATGAACTGCCCAAGGGGCAGGAAGCCCCAGGTGCCTATTTATAGATAACTAGAAAGAGAAATAAAATAAAACAAAACAAAATAAAATATCCCCAACTAAAAAAAACCAAGTTTTTTAAGCAAAGGTGCAGTCCTAATGCCTAGAGGCCGTTGGAAGGAACTGAGGTGTGGAGGCTCCATCCTATCCTTTTATCCTCCCTTCTCTCACAAGATTGAAAACCCACACAGGAGGAGGAGGAGGATGGGAAGGAAGAAAGTGTTAAAGCAGAGCCACCACTCCCTTTCTAGACTCTTCCAGGCAATCTGCCTGGAAACTGCTGATGACAGGGAGCTTCCAGTTGCCTGCAAAGCAAGGAGAGATATCCCACAAGTGAGACTATGCAGAGCTCTTCGGAGAAGAACTACTGTACATACAACATAAATTACAGTCACAGGTGTAAACCACAGACAACTCAGACTTGTTTCTAATACCAGGTCTGGTTATTAGCAGTCACTCTGTGGAATTAATATTGTAGAAGTGCCCTGACAGAGAAGCATACTTCAGTAGTCCCATAACTTATCTTGTAGGAATTTGTTACTTAACAGTAACATTAGCTAAAATAATAAACTTGGTGCTAACTTTCAGGTCAGAAGAGCAGATTATAATTGTTTTAGTCTTTTTATTAGTAGAATCTAAAGTCTTTCACCATATTGTTAAGATGGCAAAAATAAAAAAGCAAATACACCCTAGCTGATCTTTTCCATTTCCTTATTTTTATTTTATTTTTAAAATTATTTTTACTCTCACGGCTTTAACAATTTAGCATGTGATTTAAAGTACGATCTTGTAAATTTAAATTATTGTAGGGAGCTCCTCAACAGATGCTGCCGATGAGACTAACTATTGTACTACATGACCTAGAATTCAAATCATCTCAAGGAAAGGACTGCTGGGACTTACTTTGTCCTGCTGTAGCTATAGAATTTTGAAAAGGAGGGCTGTTATCTTGTTCTTCATAGGTTGGGAAATTGTGGCGGATGTTTGTTACCTTTGGGGAAATTACCATAAAAGTAGATCAGGTACCAAAATTGTGAGCAATTGGACCACTTGAGGGGGGGTTAAAGGGAGTTTGCAAGAAGAAATTAAACTCTTCCGGGCATGGGCATGGGCATATTGAGGCTTTGGCAGCTGCTGTGTATTTAGAGCCACAAATCCTTTCTGAAGGCTAAAAAAAATAAACCTTGTTACTGTAGTGGAATCAATCTGTTATTTTACATTGGCCATTAACAATATTTATACTAGAAAAGTAGTTCATGTATGCTTAGCAGAGAATTTCCCTGACTTTTTTTCTGCACAACCACTCTTCATTATAAACAGGGGACTACTGAAGCCCCGATTTTGAGGAAACCGCTTGAGCTACATTTCTGAAAATTTAACCATGACTATAAGTTGTGAGAACCATCATATGAAAAGTTTGAAGAAGATCCATCACGAAAATAAAATGTTATGACAGTTTAAAAATTAATTGGTTTTGTTCAAAATGCACACATCCTCACAATTTTGAATCATCAAGATCTCCTCCCCCTCAATGAGTTGAGCCCCCAAACTTCACAGGCTTCGAGCATGAGATCAATAACAAGTGCTTCTGAAATATGATAGTGATTGGTACAGCCAAAACCGAGTAATTAATAATTATAAAATTGATTCTGCAGGCTCGCACATGTGCACTTGAGCAGCTGCTGAAGCGATTCTGTTCGCTCGCACATGCGCACTTGAAGTTTTATGTCACACTTCCCGATCACCAGATTCGAGTCCGGCCACTTCCTGCTCCTCCGTGTTGCCTGCCTACCCATAGCCCAGCCTGCCTCCAGCCCGGTCGCCCCGCCGGCCCCACCACCCACTTGCTTTCTCGTACCAGGGCCCAGTGCGCTCAGGAGGCTGCCTGAAAACGCCCCACCAGGATGCTGCTGCTGGGCAGTGGTGGCGGATCCGCGTGTTTGGCTGCTATGGCTCCGGCAGCTGCCCCCCACTCCCGCCGCCCCGGCCTCCTCTGCAAAGCATGCTGCCAGTTCTGTTGCCTAA
>QEPC01003920.1:808709-827303 GCA_003113815.1 Sphenodon punctatus | reverse complement strand
TCCCTCCCCACATACACACACAGACACCCCCCCACACACACACCACATACATACACCCCGCACAGACACCCAGACAACCCCACATTCCCACCCACACACCCCCGACACCGATACATACACAGACATCTCCCCACACATAGACACCAACAAACACCCCACACCTCCATAGACTCCCATACCCGCACAGACATCCACAAACATCCATAGACACCCCCTCACACAAAGACAAATAGACATCCACACCCACAGACAACCCCCACAGACACACACATCAGATGTGGGTCTTACGTAAACCAACCAATCATGTCACAAAACCCAATAAAATTAAACAAAAAGCTTGACAGTTTAGAAAAATGTTAAATGCACAAGAATTTTTAAAACTAAAAAATGACCTCACCAAAAACAGTACAAAATCATTTACAATCTAGCTTAAACTCCACAAAACATACAAAATCATTACAATTACAATTTAAAAAAACATTCCAACTCCATACATTACAACAAGACATAAACGCCAAAAAACATAGAAATTATTTCATAATTGGAGGAATATTTAATATTTTCTCCTCAACATAAATGTAATATGTACTTAATTCCTTACCATACATACTTTTATTCATTTTTACCAATAACTAATCTTACACAATTTTTAAGTTATTAAACTTTAATTTATTATCATAATTCAACAATTAACTTTTTTAGAGTGCATTAACTCTGTCCTTTACATGTATACGAATTATATACACTTCATACAATAAACTGTTAATCTTAGTGTAGACAACATTATAAAATTCGTTGTACAGAATACTGTTCTGTAGAAACAGAGTTAATGCACTCTGAAAAAGTTGTTCATTGTTGAATTATGATAATTCACTGGTGCAAACAGTGCTCACTTGAAATGTTGGCAATTTTGGCATATCACAATAAGTCCCACAGTTCAGACTGCACTCCTGAAGGTATTTGCAAAAACAAACAAAGAAAAGAAAAGAAAATAATTATGCTATTATTTTTGATGACTATCTACTGGCAACATATCTATTACATTCATGCAGATATAAATTATTCCTATAACACCCTACCTCAAAAATAGGAAGTAGGAATTTAACAGAGATAAGTGTAGCATACAAATGACAAGGAAAACAAGCATTGGGAACAACAGAAATCACCATTGTCCTTGAAAGAAGCCAGGCACCATATACGTTCATAGGCGAAGAGGATTTTCCTGGTCACTGGACAATACTAAAGTGAGATTATCCTGCTGTTCTATTGTACAGTTTCCTAGTTCTAGGGTTACATGCATAGAGACTGGTTCTTCTATAGGGTGGCCAAATATGCAAATTAGAGGACACTTACAAGAAATACAGTTTTCTGGGCTGCACTGGAGCCAATGTAGCCCTGCAACCTGTATTTCTCATAAGTGTCTTCTAACATTTCTATATCTGGGCACCCTATTCTCCTACCTAATTTTATAGTTTTATAATCTCATTCTGTTTTCTAATGTTGCTATATAAAAACATCCCCACAAACAACTGATTATTTGACTGTGGAAGATGAAGATAGCTGAACTCTCTCTACATGATGTATAACACTTATGTTATAAGAATATTAAATTGATGGTGTGCCTTTAATCAACAGAAAGTAACAATAAATTAAGGTTGTTACACCGTCACTGCTCTTAATTCACATTCTTGTAGACGTTTTGCATGCATACTGCAGGGCCACATTTTAACGTCTACTTGGCAATGCATGTAGCACTAATCTCTGCTATGCAATACTCATGCTACAGAACTCCCAAACTCCACTATATAAGCAGTTAAAATCTGGCCAACAGATAGGTTGGAAGAAATGACAATCAAACTTCTGTACAATGAGAAGTTATGAACTTGGTGGCAGGAAAACACAATTACAATTAGCTTTAACTTGAAACCAGTTAAATGTATTTAGTGTTAATATGACAGAGTGAACCTGTCACCAGGGGGGGAAAGAGTTAAGGTTGCTGAGCTTTGGTCACCTGGAGACCGAAACTGCAAAGGAGCCTGAATGGGGGTGACTGGGACCTGCTAGCTTGAGGTCCATAAAAGAACCAGTTAGAGGGAGCTCCAATGACAAAACACAGAGAGCATGTGGAGAATGGAGGAAGAGCAAGAGAGGAAAAAGCTCCTCCAAATAAGATAAAGAACTGGGAGGAAAATACCTGGAAGTTTGGGTTTATGGAGCCTCCAGATTAGCAAGAGCTCTAGTGAAAAGCAGCGACATCCAGCTGAGGAAGTGTAGGAGCTAAGGTAAGATGAAGGAACAGATCAGGAGAGTGAGAGAACACCAAGGAGGATTTAAACTTGAGAGAAGTGTAGTAAAGGCTGAAGCCCTGTTAATTATAAAATCACTCCATAACAAGGGGATTCTGGAAGATGCTGATGTGTTGTGTCTTGCTTTTAAAGGAAACTGAGGCACAGTAGTGTGTCCGGTGTAGTCATGAAAAACAGGTCCCTGTTTCAGACCCTGAATTGCTAAAGACAGGTCAATTTAATTACTGTCAGTTTTGTGTCACATTCTGTGCTAATAGACAATTTCTGTGCAGATAAATTTTTATTAAAAATGTTCCTTGGCTTATCATTGTTTACTTAATTGTTGGCTGAATGCCCAGAAAGTAGTTAGCCAAAATGAAAATATTTTGTTTCTTGTTGTTCTATCTACAAGATAGGTGGGTGAAGCTCTGTTCAGTTCTGTTAAAGACATTTTGAACTGTCTACTTTTAACTGTACTGGGTATCAACTGAAATTAGGTGGGTGTCAGAAGCAACAGAAGCCCTTAAATTATTAACTGGGGGTTCTGTTATTTCAAAAAGGACTAATATTGGGCAAAAAGTCAGTCTATTTTGGCCTAAAAAGTCAGTTTGCTTTGTGAATCAGTGAAATAGGATTCTTGATCATTGGCAACATGGAATAGAACAATTTAAAAAGGCTGCTTGCAGCTGGGAGCCAAGATCCATTTTTTTTTTTTTTTAGTTTGTCATAGCCAAGCGTCTACTTATGGCCACTTAATAGTGTAGCCTCTTTTATGAAATATGATAGAATCCATCCATATGGAGCAAAATCCTTCTGTTCTTTTCTTGTGACCTGTGACATCTTGTGAACAGACTGCCCTTGCCCTGACTATTATCTAAAATTAAACATTATCTTGTTTTGACTTTACTGGTTTAGATGTGCAGAAAATATGCAGTAAACAATACAAGATGCCTGGTTCTCAGTCTGGTTTGATATTAGAGAAACAGTGCTCTCCCTCAGAATATGCTCCTAAATAAAAACACATGGATTAATTATAGTTCTAAATTTGTATAGGCTAAAACAAGGTTAAGTTTAAGTCAAATATGTGGTTTAAATGAGTTTAATTTGAACAGCGTTAAGACATATTGCAAAATACAAATTCCCTAGCCTTTGTTGTTTTATGTTTTTTAATTATCATTTTTATATATATATATATATATATATATATATATATATATACTTTGTATTGTGTTTTAGTATATGTTGTGCACCATCCTGAGCTGCCATTAGTCAGAAGAGGGCGGTATAGAAATAATGAAAATAGATCAAATAAACAAATAATAAATTCTAAATTGTTTTAAATTCAGTGGGAATGAAGAATTCCAAATGTTTATAAATCAGTGTATTGATATGCTGCTAAATATACGATTTCTGTTTAAATAAATAAGTCAAAGAGAGATGGCCTCGGTTCCTCAACCACTTTTTAAGAGACAGGTAATATTCCTATATGAAAAATAGTTCCCATTGAAATCCATTTAAACATCAGTGTAGTGTTTTAGTGGGACAAAGGACAGGACTGGTGAAAGGTTGTTTACTATCAGACTTGTTGAAGGATTTAATTCTGCTGGGGACTTAGTTCTGGTTTGTTTTTTTTAAGCTAAGTGAGACTTAGCACCCACTTTTATTTTCTATTTTTCCTTTTCTAAAACATTTATTTTTCAGATTTAAGGCTATTACTAGTCCTAGACATTTTCTTTGACAAAAGACATTTCTCCTTTTAAAAGCTATTTTCCTTTATGTTTCTTTAATTTTACATTTAACAGCTATTTTAAAAGATATTTTTTTGTTCTTCTTTTGTATACTTTTTAAAAGATAATTTTCTTCTATTTTCTATCTTTTAAAGATAGTTTCCACTTTTTGTTATTTTTGTTCATTTTCCTCAATTTTATATCTTTTAATGTTATTTTTCATTTATTTTTCATAAAAAAATATTTAAAGCTATTTTTCTGTTCCCAGTTGAGAACTACCTCTCTTTTAACCTGAAACAGGGCATTCGTGTATTTTTCCCATTTCTACCTTTTTAAAGTTTTTTTTTTTAATTCTCAGTTGGGACATAGCTTCTTTTGCTCTACCAAGGAACATTGGGCATTTTCAGACAAGCACCTCCCAACCTACACACCACCCACATGTTGTTATACATGTTGCAGGGCTGCCCTATGGGTGCCCTGTAACATGTATAGTGGGTGGGGGGGTTGGGTAGTGTCTTGCCTGAAAATACCCATTGTTTTGTTTTTCAACTCAGTCTCCAACCTTCAACATAGCAACAAGCCTACATCTGGTCTTCCCCAGCTGGACTTCAGAAGCCTGATCAATTTTGGGGGACCTGTCTGTATTTGTGTGGTGAGATATATTTTTAAAAACTATCAATCAATAACCTTTTCACGTGCTTCTGTAGTGCTCTTATAATAGTGTGTAAGCCAGTTTGGCAGGGCAATAAATTGTTGTATTTAGTCATAAAAACTGCCTGTTGTGATTTTTGGTGAGGTAAATGAGCCGTTCCTGTGGTGATCCCTGACCCCTGATTGAGCTAATTCCTGGGAGAGGAGTCTCGGGGTATCACAGGACAACCTTGATGACGGTGAACTTCTTACATTTGACGTTTATACTAATGCACAAAAATCTTAGTTTCTGTTGATTTGTGTGTTTGTTTTCATCTCCTGGTATTTTACATGATACCTTTCCTGACTTGGCTTCCCAAGATGTTTGTCTCCTTATAATTTATTCATAGCTTTTTGTTTTCTTTTCTTTTTTTTCTAAGTGGATGCCTCTTTCTTCATGCTACAGGCAAACTCTTTTAGATACACAGTTTTCCTTAAGGTTCCCGTGAACAAGTAGCATTTAACTCTTTTCTAGATAAAATATATACACCCCTTCCTGGGGCTTGATTTTACAGTAATTCAGATTGCAACAACAGAAAATTAACCAGAATGTATGGTTTTTCTCAAGGCATAGAGGTTTCTGGTATTTACTGCAATACTCCATTTCCTCAAACCAAAGGTTTACATCCACATCTCATAACCCAGAGGGGCTATCTTGTATCAGTAGGTCCTGTAAACTTCATTCAAGATTCTAATTCCTGCCAGCGAGATGAGTCAAGAAGATGCCCTTGATGACTGTTGGAAAGCTGCAGCTGATGCAGAATGCAGCGGCTTGGCTCCTTTAGGGGATGCGTCGCTAGAAGCACATTACACTGGTGCTCCAACTCCGCACTGGCTACCTATAGCTCTCTGTGCACAATTCAAGGTGCTGATTTTGACCATTAAAGCCCTAAACAGTCTGGGTCCCACATATTTGAAAGGCCACCTGTCCTACCATGTCCCTTTATGGCCCCTATGGTCAGTTGGGGGTGCCAACCTGCGCTTTCTGTCAGTTACCCTTGTTTGTGGGGCAGGGATGTACAGGAGATTGCTCTCTGCTGCCCCCATTTTGTATAACTCCCTTCTCCAGGAGGTTCACTTGAGCCCAAGCCTGGGCATCTTCCAGAGGCAGAACAAAACTTTTTTTATTTGAAAGAGCACTTGGCCAGCAAGGATAAATGTTAGCTGGGTTGGGTTATGGAGGGTTGGGAGTTTGTGGGGAGGAGGTTTTTATTGTATGAATTTTAATGTTTTTAATTTTTATGGATTATAAGCGTCCTGAGTCTTTTAGGAAGGGTGGCATAAAAATTTAGTAAGTAAATAAATAAATAGATAGATACCCTGAACTCCTACTTAGGGTCATATGTTCTGAATTCTGATGCCCAATAGTGTCATTGTAAAACATTATTATTATTATTATTATTAGCAAGCATTTATATAGCGCCAGCAATATACCTGGAGCTTTACAAAGTAATGGAATAGACATGGTCCCTACCCTAGGGCTTACAATCTGAGAGATGGGGGGGGGGGAAACAAAGGAAGGGGAACAGAGGTAGAGACGGGGGTGTAACGTTCACAAAGATACGAGTTCTCAGGTACATGTGCTTGGCTTGGTTACGTTGATAATGATGGCCGACTGGTCCATGTGGTGAGAATATGACACACAGACCTCAGGTAACAGATTGTACTGGATGGTAGGTATCAGCAGGAGTTAGGTGAGGGGAGTCGGGGAGGGCAGAGCTCTTCTGCTGGGTCTTGAGGAGGGATTTGAAGGTACGAAGGGAGGGGGCGAGGTGGATGTGGGCAGGGAGGGAGTTCCAGGTGTGGGGGCAGTTAGGGAGAAGGGATGAAGGCGGTTAGGCGGTTAGGGGAACAGAGGAGGCGTGGGAGGGTCAGAGAGGGGACAGAGGAGGAGCGAAGTTCACGGACTGGAGTAACATACACTAAAGGAGGGTCACTTCTATGTCTACTCTCCTTAAAATCCACATATAGCAAAGAAACGGGGCAAAAGCTTTGAGGGTCATCTAAAGGTTTGTCAAATTTGGATATTTCTTTGCCTTCCTCCAAATCTTAGACATGGTGTTATGCTCTCTCCTGTCAAGGTCAGGAAGCAAAGCAGTGAGGTTTTAACACAGGGTTCAAAGTAAAGAAGGAACTTTTGGTTTTTACTTAGTCCCCTTGGCCCCTTCAGTGTTGCAAACTTTCAGAGCTAATTCTAACTCAGCATGAAAGGCAATGGATGAGGCTACACGAGCAGCGAGGGCCCAATCCCCATGCGGCCCCGTGGCGGGCAGTCGCCAATGCCACACTGCAGGACAAGAGTGGGCAGGTGGCCACACGGTGCAGGATTGGGCCCGATGCACAGAGGAGGGCATGCACTGCTCCTCCCCCACCCGCCAGCTGATGTGGAAGTGGAGCCTGGGAAAAGCATGCATCCTCTTCGCAGGAACTGATCAGCTGTCAGTTGGGTGGATTGGGGAAGAGGGGAGCTTGGGAAGAGCACAGGCTCCCCTCCCTCTGATAAACATGGTTGGGGAGTGGGCTCTCAGTCCAGCTGGTGGAGGGGGAGCCCAGAGGAGTGCACGCACGCACACCCCTCTCCTCATCTTGACAGGGGAGGGAGGACCCAGAGAAGCACACATGGGTGCTCTTCTGGGCCCCCTCTCCCCTGATCAGCTGTTTTTGGGGGTGGGGAGAGAGGCACACGCTCCTCTGGGTTCCCCCTCTCCTATTAGCTGTTTATCAGGGGAGGGGAGTCTGCCAGCTGATATGTGGGGGGGGGGGAGGACCCGGGAAGAGGGTGTGTGGTTTCCCCAGGCTGCCCTTCCACTTTTAGAACAGCTCTCATAAAATGAGTTTATGAGTAGCAAATTAGTTAAAGTGGAGCAAGGGAACTACTAAAGCCAGTAAAATCCATAAGGAAATCTGGCTTTTCCCCTCTCAGTAACCATGCTACACATTGGCCGGCCAGGCGGCCACTGAAACAGAATTTATCCCCCTTTGTTTCCACCTTCTTTCACAAGGTGCCAGATCATGATCCATGAGTTTCTGAGCAGCTCTTAAGGATACATACAGGTTTTATGTAGTTCTCATAAATTCAGGGATTTCTGGTTTACTTGTTTCAGACATCACAGTACTACATCATTACATCTTAGATTCATTTGAAGAATAACACCTAATACAATCCTTATCAGAAAATACCAAATTGCCCTTCCCCCCTCCATTTTCTCTCTCTCTCTCCCTATAAATAAATAAATAAATAAATAAATGGGGCAAAGAAGCAAGGTAAATTACTGCTGGCCAGAGACCATCTACAGCACATGTCTGGCCACAGTTCTAACACCAAAATATAAAATTGCATTATGGTGTTCATCAGTTTTCAGCCTTTCATGGCACAAGCTGGCTTTCCCCTCCCCCAATCAAAGAATGAATCTCCATTACATTAGTGCACATGTACACAAGCACACATACGACTGTGAACTACTTGAAACAAAGCTGGTGCTAGCAGTACACAGCTATAAAGAAGCCCGATATCCATATAAAGAGGTTGCGTCAAGTTTGCCAACCTTAAGAGAAAAAGAAATTGTGAATCAGACTTTAAAAATTTATTGTTGTCCAATGGTTGATGGTGTTGTGCCTAGTCTGGCTGGCGTGGGTGGGTGTATAAGAGGCAGCTGCATGTTGTTTTATACCTATCCTCCTACTCTATCACATTCTACAAAAGAACAGGCACTGGCTCAGTTCTTGTCACAAATGTAATCCCCAGTAGATCAATCCAACAGAAAAGTGATCACCAAGCTCAATTCGCACTCCCATCATTCCCCACATGTAGCGTGTAGAGAGAGATTTATGCTGCCTAGAGACAATCTTTACAAATAGGGTAATCCCCAGGTAGCCGGTAACCAGGTTTTTCAGCTGCTCTCCTTGAATGGCACAGAGCAGCTGGGGTAATTGGAAAATTAAAAAACATGTTCCTCATATATTATATACTATACTTTTAAAATAAAGGACTTTAGGTTTCCTCTGCTTCTACCTACTTTCCCCTCAATTTCCACTGAGTGTGTCACCGTCCAGCTTGTCCCTCAGGCATGTAGCCTGGGATTCATATTCAACTCCTCCCTCTCCTTTACACCTCAGATACAGGCTGTTGCCAAATCCTGTCTTTTTGCCCTATATAATATTGCTAAAATACAGTCCTGCCTTACTATTTCCACTAAAAAAAATACCTAACCCACGCTCTAGTCATCCCTCGTCTTTACTACTGCAACATCCTCCTTTCTGGTCTCCCCTGGTCTGATCTCACTCTCCGCATTCCTGTTCAACACTCTGCTACCAAAGTCATCCACCCTGCTCGACGCTTCAAACACATTCAGTCACTCCTCCCCACCCTACACTGGGTCCCTCTACGTGAATGCATTCAGCACAAGCTCCTAGCCTTCACCTTCAAGGGTCTTCATGGCCTTGCTTCCCCATATCTCTCCACCCTTGTATCCTCTAACACTCCTGCCTGGGAGCTTTGCCCCTGCTCTGCCCCCACCCATGCCTGCTCGCAACCCACTTGCTCGTCTAAACATCATTGCCTCATCTCTCTTGCTGCCCCCCATGCCTGGAACTCACTCTGTGGATACATTTGTTCTGCTCCCTCCCTCTCAACTTTAGGATCTCTTCAGAAAACCTACTTCTTCTGTCAGACTTTCTTTGGCTCATCATGAGTGAAACTGCATCTTCTTTCGCCTGACTCAGAATGTAGTTCCCTGTAACTAAGTTAAGCACATGTACCTCAACTTCTCAACCTTGAATATATCCTTGTCCCCCCTGACGTTCACCTCTTCCTTATCTCCCCCTCCCTTGTCTCTCTTAGATTGTAAGCCCCCTGGGTTAGGAACCTGTCTATAGCTATTGATTGTACAGTTTATGCATGCGAATGGTGGCGTGGGGCTTTTAAACACCGACGTGGCCCCATTAGCAGCAGAAGGAGAGAGCCCAGTGGACTTGTGCTGTGTTGGCAGTGGCTCCTCCTTGTGGAAAATAGTGTGTGTCATTGGGGAGAGGAGGGACTGAGTCAGTGTGTGTGTGCGTCTCTTAGGGGAGGAATGTGTGTGTGTGCACACACCTTGAGGGAGGGATGAGCGAGTGAGTGTGGGTGCCTTGGGGGAGGGGGGACTGAGTGAGTGTGAGTGTGTGGTTTGGGGGAGTGAGCGAGTGTGGGTGTGTGGTTTGGGGGACTGACTGGGGGAAGAAGGGCGTGAGTGAGTAGGAGGGTAGGGGAAGGGGAGTGGGGTGGTGGTCTCCCTCTGCACCTTCCCCAGGAAAACCCCATTGGCAAGACCTCACCCTGGCCCAATCCAGTCCCGCTATGGAAACTGATGAGTCCCAGGACGAGGGAGCTGTGTTTCCCTAAGCTCAGTGTTTTGCAGACTGCGACCAGGCTGGCCACTTGCCAAACTGGTTTCAGTGGTTGAGGGGTCCCCCAGGACCCAATCCCCCAGGCTCATAGAATTCAGTCTGTTGAGCCCAAGACAAGGGATCTCTGTCCCCCCAAGCTCAGTCCTTTGCACAGAAGGGCTGGGCTGCCTGCTTGACAAAGAGGTTTGCCTGGTGAGGAGGGCAGTGGGGGATCCCCATACAAAGTCCAAGGCAAGGGAACTCTCTTCTCCCAAGCTCAGCACTTTGCAGAGAGGGGTCGGGTTGGGCACTGGCCAAAGGGATTTCTCTGGTGGGGGAGAGGTATGGCGGACTCTCCCAGTGAAACCCCTTTGCCAAGCTCCAAGACCTGCTATGCAAAGCACTAAGCCCAGCCCAGCCCTCATCCGCGCACTGTACCCCCCAAGCTTCTAGCCCTCCTGCTCCCATCTCCTGCATGGATCCCCTGCCTCTTAGCCCTCCCACTAACACCTTAATCCCATGTAATGTTCCCCCAGCTCTTAGCTGGCCTGACTGAACCCCCCCATTCCCCACACTGACCCGCCCAGCTCCTAGTCCTCCCATTGGCATCCCCGCATCCCCTGTAATTTCCCCCCAAGCCTGTCCCCCATGACCCCACTAGGAACTCCCTAGACGCACAGCACTGCCTTCTGCACTCCTACACCACACTAGGAACTCCTATCCTACTCCACCCACACTACCCTGTCCCAGCCTTGCCATGCCCCTCACTCCTCCATGTCTCAGAAAACCTTCCCACCGCCTCTCCACTCTGCTTTGCCTACCCCTGCCACACCAACCCCTGCCTTTCCTAAAAACCTCCCTCTATCCTGGCCTCCCTAGTACCCCCAACCTCTCCCTTCCCCTACGAATATCACTGTTACACTGCTCAACATTGTAGTGCGACAGCTGGAGATATTTTCTCCATTGTATCGTCTTTCACAAAAAACAGGGAAATTCAATATTCAAAAACCCTACAGTTTAAAAAGGGAGTTAAGATTCTTACAAATTCAATCATGCACTAAAAAGCATGGTAATTGTAAGTTAAGGCTCCTGCCTTAACATTCATGACATGTAAACAGTAAAGATGTTGTACAGTCTCACATATTGTTCACTTACAACTTAGGCTCCATGCACCCACATTTTGCCTTCATCTTTCAGCCCTAATCCTCTTCCTCTGCAGGTTGGGGACAACACTGAAGCTGCAAACTGTGCTGTATACATGTTTAATAAGAATTTAAAGTTGGGAACATATTGCAATTAATAAAATAGAATGGCCATTGGAAGGGATGGAGGCAAGAGCAATGTCAATTTTTAAAAAAAATCCTTCTATCATTTGCAGATCCCACTAAGCGGGTGTGAAAGGATACAACAAATATGCATCTTTTTTTTGGGGGGGGGGAGGAGAAGAAAGGGTGTTGAATAATGTGGTAGGCACCTGGAAACATGAGTAGAATGGCTGGAATGACAAGGAGGGACAAGGATGAGGTGCAGCAGCAAGCAACTAGGTGAAATGTTTGGAGGAATGCTATGACTATGGCTAGCAGGCAGGACTAGTGGGGTAGATGGTGGATCTGAATATATGTCCCTCCCAACACTTGTCTGACCTTTACTGATACTATACATGTCCCCCTATCCTTCCCTGCTTCTCAGCATTGTTTATACAGACATGGCCCATTTGTCTGCATTGTCCTCCATAAACAGTTCCCCAACAACTGGCTTCCCCGTCCCTATGAAAACACTTCACCAACTGCTCCCACTTTTGTCTCTCTGTACAGATCTCATATTTCTCAACCTTGTTTTCCCAATATACAGCCTCCCAGTACTCAGTTGTCCTATTCTTCAAAACCTAAATGAAAGAAGCTGCCCTCTCACCCTCTCCTGTACACAGCTTCAGTGTTGCCCACAACCTGGAGAAGAAGAGGATTGAGGATGAAAGCCCAAGGCAAGTGTGGGTGCATGCAGCCTAAGTTGTAAGCGAGCACAATATGTGAAAATGTGCAGCATGGGAGTGGAGCCAACTGGCGATGCATCATTCCCTGCCCCTTTCCCCATCTAGGTCAGGATGAAGGAACATGTGTTTGGTTCCCCAATCTGACCCAGCTGGGGGTGGCTGCCCTCCCTAGGATGTGGAGATGCTGGTGCGGCTGCATGTTTGTTTACATCCAGACTTTCAACAGCTACTGCTAAACCCTGGGTGGCCGGACCATGTCCTGTGGTTCCTGTTCCGTAAAGGCTTCATTGATTGATTAAAAGACCAATTCTCTTACGTTACCTTATCCGATACTCTGGTGGATTTAATCACCCTATGCTACAAACAAATGATCGCCTAGTGGAGAGGTGCAGTGAGTATCGCTACAAGTGCCTGGGAGGCTCAGTTTCTTCTCCCCCGTGCCTATCATGCACCCCACCACTGTCCCAGGAGACCCGGAACCAATGCAGCTAGAGGCTTTGTGCACTCAACTTATGGAGAAGGAGCTAACAAGGCACTGCCAACAGAGCCTCTGCTTTTATTGTGGGGACCCTGGTCACTATGTGCCTGACTGCAAAGACTTGTACGGAAGAAGGCCTTGGGAAATAGCCGGCACCAGGATGCGTAAAAAGGAACGCCCCAGTGAGTCACCTCATCCCTTCCATTGTCCTGTCTCCCCAAGCCCTGTGGGTCAAAGGAACCCACACTCTGGTAGGCTCCTTACTTGTCTTATTACTTTTCATGAGTAATAAGAGTGGTGCAACTGTACCTTGAATATTGTGTGCAGTTCTGGTCGCCCCATCTCAAAAAAGATATAGTAGTAATAGAAAAGGTATAGAGAAAGGCAACAAGAATGATCAAGGGTATGGAACAGCTCCCTCGCAAAGAGATGCTTGCTATGTTAGGGCTCTTCAGCTTAGAGAAGAGAAAACAGAGGGGATATTATAGAAATTTATAAAATCATGAGTAGTGTGGAATGAGTATATAGGGAACAGTTATTTACCCTCTCAAATAGTACTAGAACTAGGGGACAGTCCATGAAACGAACTGGTAGCAGATTTAAAACAAATAAGCATTTTTTTCCACTTAGTGCACAATTAACTTGTGCAATTAGTTGCCAGAGGATGTGGTCAAGGCCAGTAGTGTAGCTGGGTTTAAAAAAGGATTGGATAAGTTCTTGGAGAATACAGGTCCATTAAAAGCTATTAGCTAAGTAGGTTTAGGGAATGTAACTTCTTACTGTTGGGAGCTGGAAGTGAACAACAGGGAATGGACTGTACCTGTTGGGTACTTCCCCCCAAGCAGCTGAGATTGGTCACTGCTAGAGACAGGATGATGGGCTTGATGGACCATTGGTATGACCCAGCATGGCACTACTTATGTTTTTAAGATGCCCAAACGCTGGCCTGAGGGAGTGGAGCCCCTATTGGGGCTCCACTCCCAGGCACTTGAGGGGCTTGCACCGCCTCCCTAACACATACACAGGTCTAAGGTGAAAGAAGGTAGCTGGAATGTAGGAATAGAACACAAGAGGTTAATGGGTCAGGAAGGAGTGAAGTCATTCAGGAATGCTGGGGTTGTCATGCCCATATAGCCCTGAGGTTGCAGCACTGCTGTGCTGGTTATCTGACTTCTCACAGAGACAATGTCAGCAAATACTAGCTTGCCCCTAGTTCTTGTGAATATTACTGTGGAGCCTTGCTCCTTTCCATTGCCTTCATTCCTCCCTGCCTCTCCCAAGTCCTTACTCTTTTCCCTGTGGAGCTTTGCTCCCTTCCATTCTTCTCTGCTTCTCCCCAGTCTTTACCTTTTACGTGTGGAGACTTGCTCTTTTCCAGTGTCTGTATTACTCCTCTCTTCCGCACTTCCTTTTGTAACCTCTCTCCGGGCTTGCTTGCCCAGTTATGTTAGGAGGACTTTCGGAATTTCTTCTTGGGTACCAATGATCATCCTTGGCCTTAGCTTCCTAGCCTAGCTTCTGCATGATCCTGAGGGGAGAAGGATTCTTATACCTCTCTCCTCCCCATCACTCTTTGTGGCAGAGTATAGGGGACTTGGCCTGGCTGGAAGGCTAAGACCCTGAGCATGCTCACTAGGAGCTTGGACAAGCCACAGAGATTAAGTCCTTAGGCATGCTCACTGAGGGTTCAGCCTGTATTCTGAGACTAAAGTCCATAATACATGCTCAGATGGACCAGGACTTTATATAAGCCTTGCACATGCCCACTAAACCTGCATCCCAGTTGGCTTGATGTGGCCACAGAAGAAGGTTCTCTTGAGAGAGCTCTTCTGCAGTAGGACACCCAGGGCAGGAAAACTGAGCTACAGAGGCAATCAGCAGGCTGCAGGATCAACTCCAAGGGATCTGCATTTACCTATACCAAGGTGGGACCTGTCCTGATATTATTTACAGAAGGTCCCCTTGGGACTTAAAGGGGTTCAACCTCACTAGCAATACTGGACTTTGAACTACTGGTGGCAATAGGACTGACCTGAGGGAAGGCTGGAGACCAGGACCAAACTCACCCAAGTGAGTTTGGGTATTTAGTGAACAAATACCCCAGGACTGGGTCTCTATATTTTGGTTGGCCAGTGGACTGCTGTATAACTGGGAGTATGCAGGGGGTCAAGGCTAATTCGCCATAGGCTGGGCATCAGCCCCCAGGGACTCTGGAGGACCACCCTGTCACACTCTCTTCTCTTGATTGTCTCTAGTCGCAGCACTAACAATTAGCTATTAGTGCTTATGCATGACTAATGCATTATCATTATAGACTGGAGCTAAGTGTTGAGAAGTATGCAAGAAAAGCAAAAGCATATTCCACTAGCATTCAATATAGCAGCTTTGATTAATTATTAAGCCACTAATACATACTGGTGCTTGAAATAGCGTTTCAAAGTGTCCAGTGTTCCCATTAGCAAATTAACTTCTGCGCTAGACATTTGACACTGGTTACTCAGAACAATGACAGTAGCAGTCTCATTTATTTGGCTTCCCCCTCCATCCCCAGCAAAAGGCATTAAGAGCTCTCTAAAAGTACCACAACAGGTAACTGCTTAGTGTTAGGTTTTCAAACATTCTGGGTGAAAACAGACATGACGCTAACTCCACTTTAACACCTCTTAAACGTTTCTTATGCATGCTGCAGGGCTGTGGTGCCCTATGCAGCCCTGTAACATACATAAGAAATGTTAAAGTGGTTATGCTACTCTCATATATAAACAAAGAGACACATTAAAAAGTTGCAGTATCCAAAAAATCTATTTAAAATATTAAAGATGCACACACACAAAAAAGCTTTTCTCAAACACTCCATAATGATTCCGTGTAAACCATTCTCATCATTACCAGCCAATCCCTATTGAAACAAATGGAACTTGGAACACTTTGAAGAGAAGAGCCTAAGTACACTATAGTAAAAGAAAAATAATGAATCAATATGGTATTAGCTAGAAATAAAACATTAACTTCTGTATTTGCAATAGAAATAACAAACCTTGATTTTCCCCAATACAATAGGTTTCCCAAACAAGGACAAATTATATTTATAATGGTCATTTACATTGTCAAAATGCTGTACAAATATATCCGAGTTAGTTCTAGGCTAATAGGAGGTAGTTTTTGGCATGCATTTTCCCTAGATTTGAAGCATCCAATTTGACCTCTGAACTGGAGGACATAAAGATCATGAAAAGAGCTGCTGTTAATCCAGATCTTATAGAAGAAAACAGGTTTTCACATATTTTCCTGCTACCTCACCATACAAATCTGCTCTTAAAAGGAAAAGAACAAAGGAGGAGCTCATTCTCTCCGCTCAGCACATGAAGGATATTATTATTCTATGAGGGCAGGCCCAGTGCTAAGAGTCAGCAGATTTTATCAGAATTAAGTATTCCTAACCCAGGACTCCAGCCAGAACCAGGGTAAGAGACAAAGTTGACACAGATATCCCTCACTGGCCCAGCTTCCAGCTCTTGCTATTCTGAAAACACTTCTTTAAATCACTGGGAGCACATTACACCGGTGCTCTGAGCTCTGCACTGGCTGCCTATAGTCTTCCAGGCCTGATTCAAGATGCTGGTTTTGACCTATAAAGCCCTAAATGGCCTGGACCCTAGATATCTGAGGGATCCCCTCATTTCCCAGGCTCCAGGGCAGCTCTTACGGTCGTTGGGGGAAGCCCTCCTGGCGGTTCCACAGTATTGCCGGGTGGGGACTGACAGGTGTGCGTTTTTGGTGGCCACACGGACCCTTCACTCCATTAGGTGTGGGGGGAGGTTGCCGTGCCCATCCTCCGTAATGTGCACGGAGGATTGGGAGGGAAGCCGCAGGGGGTATGGGAACACCGTACAGTTTTTCCAGGGGACTTCTGATAGGTTCCTCAGGCAGCATGAGCTAGAAGAAGGCGTGGGATTGGTCAGGGCAGGGCGGGCTCCACCTCCTTGCTAGAAGGGAGGGGAAAGAGCCGCCCGAGCGAGGACTTCTGTTGCAGCAGGGGCAGCCATTAGCGCCCTGCTTTCCCGAGAAACAGCAGCGCTCACAGCCTAGCAGGGACTTATTGAAGGATGATGGGCGGGCAAAAGAAAAGACCAGCCCCACCATCAAAGCAAAAGAAGGCAAAGCAGCGCGTGGCTGCTGCACAGGAGGCAATGATAGCGGAGGAACAAGGGCCAACAGGTGGGGGACCAAGGAACCAGTTAACATCACCCCCCACCAGGCGGGAAATGCAGAGCCGCCTCCAGGCTTGCGAGGTCCTAGCGGCATCCCTAAGAAGGGAGGGCGGGGAAGAAGAGAGGGAGAGCAACCTCCTATGGGCCCAAGGAGGCCCTCAGATCCCGCAGGCCCCTCCAGAGTACCCCCAAGATAGGGGGGAACTTGAAGCGACCTGCCCACCGAGGCGCTGGAATAGCACTCCCGGTTAGATACAGGGACAGGGTATTCCTCGAACAGGCCACAGGTCTGGGCCTGTTGCCCACCGGGCAGTTCAGACCTGGTAACAACAGGGGGGCTCCCTCGCCAGGACGGGCAGGAGCGAACCCAGTTAACCAGGGGCTTTGGGATGGGAGCCATGTGAGGCAGGGTTGTAGCGCCAAGCCCCAAAGGGCCAGGTCCCCACCTTAGGCAGCCTTGGGGGCTCCCCCGCCAGGGAAGCCCCAGGGACCCAAGGGAGGGCAGTTTGTACCTGCAGAAAGAAGCAATCCAGCCATGGACAGCCCTCCACAGGGGGACAGCACTGAGGACACCGAGCCCGGGGACCAAGAGATGTGGGAGCGTATACAGTTCCTCGAACAGGACCTCGATACACTGGCAGAGAGACGAGCGAACAGGGTGTCGTGGGCGTGCGATCCGCCCCCGTACGTGGGGGCCTGGAAACAAGATGGTAAGTGTGGGAACATCCCCTGGGGTTGGAATGGGGAGGCAAGTTACCTCCACCCGAGCGCCCATTGGCTGCCAGACGCCGACCAGCAGCTACAGACGCAGCTTGCAAGGATCTCGGCACAAGGTGCACAGGAGACACAAGGGGCTGCAGCCAGCATCGTGAGCGAGCTAGGAGTCCACCAGAATTTTTCCCAAGGGGTCCAGCAGGCCGGAGCACAGTGCCCGGCGGCCCAGATGTTATGGTGGAAGGGGGCTTGGGTGACGGTCACCCCAGTCCCTCCCCCATCTGACTCCCAGACAGCAGGTAGCGGTTTTCTCCCACAGGGGACTTTTACGTGTGGGAGGGTACCGGTCCCGACAGAAAGGCTGCAAAACACCAGGCCCCCTTAATTCTACTGTATCAGGTCGCCCACTCCCCCCCTTGGCTGGGGGATAGTCTGAATTGTCCACCCCCATTGGTGAACATCTAGCTTATTCCACAAGGGAAAAGATATAGAGGGGGGACTATATAGATATTTTCGCGTTGTTATACAGTGACCCTATAATCGATCCCGCCGAGAAAGATGACAACAAAGGTAGGGAAACGTTTAGGCGACCCAAGGCAGATAGGAACTGGGTGAACTGGTCCTCGGCCTTCTCTGTCTATTTAAGTGTAATGTTGGAAGTTTTCCCAGAGAGGGCAGTCGAACTTTTGAAGTATGCGGACATTGTAAACCGGGCATATAGTGTGGGCCCCCCAGAGGCGTGGCTCCGTTATGATGAGGCCTTCCGTCACAGGGCATCTTTTACACAGGGGATACACTGGGATCGCCATGCCCAGGATCTGTGGTTGGATTGCATGGTCGATATGACCAATGCCCCCAAGACAGATAGTGGCCACGTGGCCAGGGGACATTACTTTTAAACTATTTGTCCTAGAAGCAATAAAATGACAGTGAGTTTTTAAAGTTAAAACTACAACTCCAGCATTCTCCCATTCACTTAAATAGTTGGCTTTTAGGACATGGAATAATTTCTCATAGACTCTCTTATGTTCTAAGTGTGTTGAACCACCCTCATAACTGCAGGCAGCATCTAATTTTTATGATGTGCAAGCCATTTCAGATTCAGAGCGACTTTGACGCTGGATATGGGGCAGTA
>QEPC01003920.1:787789-804552 GCA_003113815.1 Sphenodon punctatus | reverse complement strand
TGTAGTCACTGAGATCACCCTCCTCAAGGTAGACACCTGGGATATCCGGGGGACCTCAAGAAGGGCACCCCGCCGACCGCAGAGGTCGATCCAGAATCTGGAGGGTGAGATGGTCCTGCGGGTAGGTGGGGCCTGGGCCGTTTAGGGTTTTGAAGGTCAACACCAACACCTTGAATTGGGCCCAAAAGACTATCGGTAGCCAGTGCAGAGAACAGAGCACTGGAGTAATGTGCTCGCATCGGCCCGTCCTCTTCAGGAGCTGAGCTGCTGTATTCTGCACTAGCTGCAGTTTCCAGACTGTCACCAAGGGTAACCCCATGTAGAGCATGTTACAGTAGTCTAATCTCGAGGTAATAAAAGCACGGATGATTGTGGCCAGGTCTGAGTACGAGCCATATGTCCTAAGTCGACGTACCAGGTGTAACTGGCGAAATGCACCCTTTGCCACAGCTGCTACCTGGACATCCAGGCAGAGCTGTGGATCAAGGAGTACCCCCAGACTACGGACCTGGGATACCAGGGGAGGACAGACCCCATCAATGACGGGGGCCATCACTCCCCCGGCTTTCCCTACAGCCATCACCTCCATCTTGTCAGGATTTAACTTCAAGCGGTTCACCCTCATCCAATCCCCCACATCTGACAAACACCGGGTAAGCACTGAGACTGCCGGACCTGGGTCTGATGAAAATGAGAGATATAGTTGGGTATCATCAGCATATTGATGACACCTTATGCCAAACTCTCTAACAACCTCCCTCAAAGGCTGCATATACACACTGAACAGGAGAGAGGACAAGATGGAACCCTGCGGGACTCCACAGGTGAGACTCCAGGGAGAAGATGAATAATCATCCAGCACCACATGCTGGGGTCTTCCAGCCAGGAAGAGCGATACCATTCAAGGACAGCTCCGCTCATTGAACAACACTTGCTTCAATGTTATCCTGAACATTGCAGAATAGGCAGTCATATAATTAAAATCAGGCAGAATCCAATTTTGCTCTTATATTCTACTTACAAATACTTTCCCTCTAATAGAGAATAGAAAAATTTATTCTATTTGATAGCTTTTGATTTTATCCATTGCAAAATTGTCCACTGCTTCCTGAGAGTTCAATAGACTTAACAATTTGGGGTCAGAGTTAATGCTTTACTTAACATTTTTAATAATAATAAGCTATAGTATTTTTAAATGTAGTTAATTTCTAAGGGAAGGCTCATGCATAAAGGTATATTGGCAAGTGAAATTGACTTTTTGAAAGAAAAGAAATCAACTGTAAACTGCATTAGACTGAGTAATCAATGATTATTGAATTTCGTGCTCCTGGCTAGTGTTTCTGTCAACAAAGGTCCTTCAGACCTAAGTTTTCCACTTCAGTTTTAATGAACAAGGCTGAAATCATGAATTGAAATGAAATAATGCAGAACTAATAAACTGTTTTTAACTCTGCAAGGTTCCACCTGCTAATCACATTGAAGATACAACAATAGAGTGTATACTTTCAAAATTATTTTAGAATAGTCTAAATATATTGCTCTTTCATTCAGCCAGATAGTAAACCCTATTGGATAGTAAGAAGATTGTGTAAATATAATGCAAATCTATGTGAATTTAAATAGCAACCCTCTCAAAGAATTAAATTTGTCATTATACTCATGAACTGTTATTTCTATAATTGTAAAAATATACAAATGCCTATAAGCCAAGTCTATAAACACTTATGAACATGAGGAGTTCCTAAGATAGTGAGACAACTCCTAAAGGTCATCCTCGTGGACGTATCCTTGTCCTTCCCGATGTTCACCTCTCCTTTGTCACTCAGATTGTAAGCCCCCTGGGGTAGGGACCTGACTATTGATTGCACAGTGTCAGGTACACAGAAGAAGCCATTAAAACTATAGACTGTAGCCTATGGGAGAGCTGAATTCGCAGTTTAAGTTCCACTTCCTGTACTTGATCCCCAATAGCCTGCTATTTGCATTTTTGCCTTATTCTTAAATTAAGACATTCCCAGTCATTTTAGGTCTGTTCAAAGGACAGGTGAAGTGTGTTTCAACCTTTGAACTACCCTGTCGAGTCGATGAACTATCATTTTTCTGCTTTACTGAATACCACAATGATTAAATAAAAAAATAAAATAAAGCAGCACAGACTGTAGTAATATTAACAGCTCACACTTCTTAAAACAAAAGCTCATAGCAAATAATGCAAGCAGAGTAATGAAGCCCATAGCTTACAATGTTCTTTTAAGTGTATTGTTTTGCATTTACTTGCTCAAATGCAAACCTAAGCATTTAGCATTTTCAATCAGCAAATTGGAAAAAAAACTTCATTTGTCAAGGGAAGTGAGGGTATATCGGATGTGTCAGCTTCCCCTCCCCCATATGACTGCTATATGGCTGCATGCCACAGCAATGCAGTTAAAAATGGCTCTTGCTATTCCTTGGAACAAGGGTTCATGAGTGCACGTCAGCTGTTTGCTGCTTCATACCCAAATCTTGATTTATTTTATTTTATTATAAGAGGATGCACACATATTCATAGAGTCAAAATGATTATACTATGAAAAGACCATTTGGGTCACCTTAATTCCACAAGGCCCAATGCAAAATTAATGTTTTAAAACATTTAACGTCGCACGCACTTCCATTCAGTAGAGAACATAAAAATGGTACAGTGACATGTAGCAAGCTGAAGCTAGCTGAGTCTAACATTCAAGTATAGTAACCATACCGTGTCATTTGTTATTCTGTGGTTGAACATTTTCCCCCTTACTATTTCCCTGTACTGTTAAATTAAACCAGACTTTCACTTTGCAAGTGCTACAAACTCAAAGTGAGGGGTGGTAGCAGAGAAAAACAAGCTGATTAATGTTTTTCTGAAACTCCACAGTTCGTAAAAAGACTACAGTAATACAAAGAACAATTTTACAGAGCTCATCCATTCATTGTAACCTTCGGAATGACTGCGGTTTACTAGTGTTTTTTTTTTTACTGTATCTGCCGTTAGGTATGATGGCTGGTTACTTTAAGAACATAGAAAAAGGTTACCAGGTGAGACGCTTTAAAAATTTTTAAAGAAAAAACATTGAGTAATGCTGCATTTTACAAGGGAGACAAAACATAGCATGACTTTTGTTTTTGATGCAAAATTCATCTCCTTATTTGTGCGATTCCCCATTTTAGCTGGTGACAGTGTACATCTCTCCATGGCTGCAAAGGGGCTCCTATGTACTTTCTATCACCCATTACCCACTAATCATATATGACATGCCTAGTTTTTATCACAAATAATCAAACAATCTCTTAAAAAACCCAAAATACTGCAATTTTCTCCACCTGCAAATCCACTGAACAACTGTCTACAATCAGTAAAAATACAAACATGCTGACACTATACAAGTAGCTGCATGGTCTCGTACACACAAACTGTCCAATAGTACAGTACTTTAGCATTAAAATGCTGGTGAAAAAATTAATCTAGTGTGCATTTTCTGGCAACAGAATTTAGCTGGTTTTCATATTACCAAATCATCTCTTTTCCTTTCCATTTTCCTTCCATTAATATTGACATAAACCTCTGAATCATATTAATCACACTAACAGCACCAAAGTAGAAACGTACTTAAGAGTCTAAAACCAACAGCTAATAAAATTCTGTGGTTATCAATTATACAGGAAAACAATCCATCGTGAATGGAAATATGGCTATAAAAGTCCAATTATCTGTAAAACACAATGGACCACCAACCCTTTGGGCTGTAACTAGAATGACCTTATACATCTTTGTTCAGTCTCTGGAAACAATTTTTGTGACATATAATCTATCCTATGAAATCCACAAGCCATTAGGGTTCCTTTATATTATATAAAATTCAAAGGAATGTTTTTTAAAACTGGCATTGTTTTCTATCCAATAATGTAATCACAAATCAAATAATGAATTACAAATCCATCCTGTAATAATGCTTTCCAATAGGACACTGTTACATTCAAGAACAACAAAAGCTTAAAAGAACAGCTTTTCTCTTTTGACTGACAGACTCCTTCTCCCTCCCCCTTTTCCTGTATTGTCTCCAATGCAACACCTATTACTCTACCTCAGAATAAAATTATGTTGAGAAAAGGAAACTCTGATCCAATGCAATAAGAAAAAGTAACCCTTATACTGATGATGTACATTTGAGAAGATTTTAAAATAAAATTTTAACTACGCTGAGAAACAAGAAAGAGCATATCCCTATCCTAAGCACTTAATTGTTACCTTTACATAAGATGCAGAGGTGTGGGAGAAGGGAAAAAATAAAGAGTTAATAAATGTAATTAAATTACCACAGTAACAAATGCTAGGAATTCTGATTAACTTCTTCGGGTTACGTTCCTGGGATTCCATGTGCACCATAGGTTAAACAAAAGACAGAACTTCTCAAAGTTAATCTGTTACGAAACTCACAAGATTTTCTGAGAGCTCAATGATTTCACAGACTTACTACACACACCTGATTTAATTATTAATGAACAGTTGTAACTACTGGTCTAAACAGAATTAGTTTCAATGCTTCAGAAAAACTTGCCCCACCGTTTACACTCTGCCCATGTACAACATGTTAATGAGATGTCACCATGAAATTCCATTATTATCCCATAGAAAACGTATGTCCTTGTTTAATATTTTCAGATGTTCAGATATACTGAGAAATGACCTTAACACTACTTGTGCTAGAAGCAGCCTGTCGTTGGGGAATGGGGAGAGGGTGAGTGGGATGGAATATGAAGGGCTGGTATTTTATTTATGTAGTTTAGTAGGACTATACTAAGAGCTGCTTAAATTTGCATTTGATATTTTGTGTTATGCTTTTTCTAAAGGTATTATGCGGTTGAGAAGGGAGTTTATATGTAATTTTTGTTGTTGTTACATTTTATTATTTTAAATTGGTGCAAGCCACCCAACTTTTGCAAATTGTTGCAAGCAACTTTTGTTTAGTTTGGTGATCATAAATTAAAAGTAATCATAAAATAAAAGTATAATAGAACTTTGGTTAAAAGTATTTGCTATACCCACTACCCAGACTCTCTTTCCCCATTCCTTACTTAATATCCTTTCATAGATATCTGCTTCCCAAAAAAGGATTAAGACTCTGATATTAGCAGCCCATCAATTAATGTTTCAACATACCCTCTTGATTACATAGTAAGCTTTCACTACAAGCATATCTGTCATTAAGATGAACACGCCCTCAGTTCTGCCTCATGCACCCACCTGTGGGAAGTCTCTGTGGTCAAAAACAGCTTAACGTGAAAGGGGTGCAGAAAATCAGACAAGAATTCATACTAACAATATGAGAGAATAAAATAATTGGGTTCACTAACATAAATCATGGTAACACTTTTTGTGTGTGTCTATTCTGGAGATCAAGACAACTACCAGTGTGAAAAGTACCTGCACCTCTTTGCCTCTCCTTAAGTTATGACCTCGACATTTTACCACCACGGCTTAAGTATCTGCCTAACTTTGCACACTAAGTAGCCGCCTTGATTTCACTTGGATAAATACAAAATATAAAGGAAGGCACATATAAAAGTCTTTTCAGATTGGATAAGAGTGACTAAAACTTAAGCTAAATGTTACTATTTTATGGACAAATGTCTTTGGTTAAATGATTAGTTAAGGCATAGATGTATTGATACATAACCTTCAGGAACATTAAATTAAATAAGATTTAAATGCCACAGATCTAGGAAATGAAAAGTTAAGGTTACGCCACACCTCCCACACCAGCTTCACTCTGCCCATTTTGGTTCTTAGTATATGAAAATTTATTGGAAGCCATTAAGAAAGAGTGAAAGTCAGTAAAAACATCATACCTACCAAGATGATTGACAGCCTCAAAATGACGGCTTTAACACAACATTAAATACTTGAGTAAATACAGAATTTAAGTGCATGAATTATATTTTACCATGGAGCATGAGTTAAGGTGGTCATATACATATTCAAGTTTTCAATCATCTTAGATTAGGATCATATGTACAGCAATATTGCATACTACTGTTGGGTCTGAAAATTTCTCAATTTCTCTGTCGTTTCAGTTGCAACTCTGTACCCATTTATTTATTTANCTCTCCTTCACTGGAGGTTTTCAAACAGAGGCTGGATGGCTATCTGTCAGGGATGCTGTAGCTGTGGATTTCCTGCACTGAGCAGGGGATTGGACTAGGTGACCTCCGAGGTACCTTCCAACACTATGATTCTGTGATAAGACATTGCAATTATGCCCTCCTCAAAAAGTAATAATCTATTTAATCATTAAACCTAGGCTTTTATTAAAGACATTAAATAAAAGCTTTTAATATTATCTTTACTCTCTTTCTGAACCCTAATAAATTTGTATTTGCTATCAAAGCCAGAAGATTGTGGTAGAATAGATACTTCCGCTGCTGCTTTCGTCCATCAGCTTAATTTTTGCTCATATAACCCACTGTCAAAGTCAACTAAGTATCCAAGGAGAAAAATAATCCTATCTTTTTATATTCCTGATGTGAATTGATGTATCCAAGATAAATATATGTAATTACACATTCACCACAAGAATCAACAGGAAATTCAAAAGTTACCTGCCTGCCTCTCTCTCAATTCCCTCATTTGAAATTTGGGTCAAGATATTAGAAGAAGCTGAACTAAATATATTCCAGGAAGAATGTGTTAGTGCTGTGAGGAGTGCAAATGACTTTAGAGGTTAGGATGTCCAGGTCCTGCGCATTTTCTGGAGACAATATCATTTGGCCAGACATTTGGCAGGAGAGGGTAGGGTTCAGGGAGGTGTTTTAAAATGAGTTTTGAAATTTTTTACATAGTTTATGGGATTTTATTTTTTATATATGCATATACACATGTTGCATATGTATACTGCTTTAAACAATAGAATTGTTATCTGCCCCGAGCCTATAGGGAAAGAGAGAGCTAGAAATCCAAGTAAATAAATAACAAATAAAATAAATAAGACGTACCCACAATGGGCATTGATCTGAAAAGGACACATCCCACAGCTACATTATATTTATTTCCTGCTCAGATTTCAGTCGGTTACAACAAGACAGCTTCAGTGTCTAGTCCACAAAGTTTAACCATTTTTCATTATTGTATTTTAACACACTATCCTATAAGCAAAATCGATTCCTGACCAACTTTGTACAGTCTGAAAGTTCAGACACACTGAAAAGAACTGTTTTGGCAAACACATCAGGTATGCCAATCTTCCTTTTGTTTAAACAAACAAAAACACAAAATAACTGCAACAGATATTGATCTCGGTGAAGTGATCAGAGAGTTTGGGGTGAGGTGTCATCAGTATGCGGATGACACCCAACTGTACCTCTCATTTTCGACCAAACCAGGCCCGGCTGTCTCGGTGCTTACCTGGTGTCTGGCAGCAGTGGGGGATTGGATAAGGGATAACCGACTGTGACTGAATCCTGAAAAGACAGAGGTGATGCTACTGGGTAGGTTGATAGAGTTGACAGCTCCATCGATTGATGGAGTTTGCCCTCCATTGACGTCCCAGGTGCAGAACCTGGGGGTGCTCCTCGACTCGCAGCTCCACCTGGATCTCTAGGTGGAGGCTGTGGCAAGGAGTGCCTTCCGCCAGTTACATCTGGTGCGGCGGCTTCGGCTGTTGGTTTCGGTTCCGGACCTGGTCACGATCATCCATGCTTTTGTTACCTCTTGCTTAGACTACTGTAACGCACTCTATGTGGGGCTACCTATGGTGACGGCTCGGAAGCTGAAGCTGGTGCAGAATGCGGCAGCCCGGTTCCTGGTGGGGCTGGGTCGCCGGGCGCACATTACCGGTCTCCGCACTGGCTGCCAAAAGTCTTCCAGGCCCAATTCAAAGTGTTGACCCATAAAGTCTTACACGGCCTGGGCCCTGCTTATCTGTGAGACCATTTCACTCCCCGGGTTCTGGATCAGTCATCCCCTGCGGTCATCCAGGGGCGCCCTGTTGGAAGTCCCCCGGGTTTCCCAGGGGGCTATACAGAGCAGGGTGTTCTCGGTGGCTGCGCCGCGCCTTTGGAATGCCCTCCCAGTGGGGACTCGTCTGGACCGACTTCCCGGCGTTCCGTAGGAGCTGTAAGACCTGGCTGTTCCATCAGGCATTTGGTGAGGGAGAGGGGTAACGGGTGGGTGGGGAGGGGGTGGATGCTTTTTTCCCCCGTTTGTTTTTATGTTTTAAAATGTTTTAAATGGTTTTATATTATATTCGTATTTGATATGTTTTTATTGTTGTTGCCGGTCTGGGCCGCCTGTGACGGGAAGAGCAGGGTAAAAATATGTAAAATAAAATAATAATAAAATGATAATAATAATAATAATCTCCCATAGCCCCATTTCAGTCCCCCTGGATATTGCTCCCCTTTTGGTGGCACTGTCTGGCAGCTGCAGGTCTAGTCTCTGATGGCAGCAACCCCTCCACAGCAGTGGTTAAACTTGTTCTTGAACATTTGGAGATGCTTTTAATACAGGCATGCCAGTTGCTTGCAATGTAGAAGGTAATTATAGACCTGTTAGCTTAACCTCAGTGGTATATAAGATGTTGGAATGGATACTGTAAGAAAGAATAATGAAGGATATGCTAGCAAAGGGAAAACATGATAAAATGCAGCATGGGTTCACACAAGTTAGATCATGCCAGACCAAACTGATTTCCTTTTTTGAAAAAAATAACTGGCTTTTGGGATAGAGGAAATGCAGTGGGTTTAGTGTATTTGGATTTTAATAGGGCATTTGATACTGTGCCACATGGAAAATTACTGCTTAACCTTTAAAAGATGGGAATTAACAAAAGGATAGTTAGGTGGGTTTGTAGCTGGTTAACTGGAAGAAAACAAAGGGTGGTGTCACGTGAGGTGGACTGTCTAGCTGGGGAGAGGTTGCTAGTGGAGTTCCTTGGTGAGGGAAATAAGAGTGTGCTAATGAAGTATGATGATAATACCAGGTTGCGAGGAATTGCCAATGCAGAGGAGGATTTTAAAATTATACAGGATGAACTGGATGGCCTCATGGATTGGAGTGTTAGGAATGGGATGAAATTTAATAGTGCAAAGTGCAGGTTTACTAATAAGAATTTTAGTTAGCAGCTAGGAACTCATCAGTTGGAAACAACAAAGGGACTTGAGGGTTATAACTGATCATAAAATGACTATGGGTCATCACTGCGATGCAGTTGTAAAAAAGGCAAATGCTATCTTGGGATGTATTAAGCATGGTATTGCCAGCAGGGATAAGGCGGTATTGCCTATGTATAGGGCTCTGATAAGACTGAATCTGGAGTACTGTGCTCAGTTCTGGTCACCAATGTTTAAGGATGAACTTAAACTGGAGCAAGTGCAATATAGAGCTACCCATTTGATCAGAGGGATGGAGGACTTACCCTATGAGATGAGGCTGAAGGAGCTTGACTTATTTAGCCTATCAAAAAAGGCTGAGGGAAGATATGATTACATTGTATAAATATATCAGTTAACGCAATAGAAAGGGAAGATTTGAATAAATGTATGGCATATATCTTGTAAAGAGTTTTTATTATTGAATGCTACACAATAAAGAGTTTTCCTCCACCCCCAGCAATACATGTTGGGTTTTCCCCCTCCTTTCTTCCTGTGGCATCAAAGTTGCTACAGAGAACAGGACTAGAAATAATTAGCTTAAACAAAAGAAGGGTAGATTTTGGTTAGATATCAAGAAAAACTTCTAAACAGTAAGAGTTGTGTGGCAATGGGAACAAGCTGCCTGGGGAGCTCATAGCTGTCTATCACTGGAGGGGTTTTTTTAAAACAGACATCTCGCAGAAATAACATGGTGGTAGTAATCCTGAATCTAAACAGGGTGTTGGACTAGATGACCCTTCCAACTCTGACATTCTAGGATTCTAATTTTGCAAATCAGTTACTTGCCCCATCATNAGGCATACAACATTAAAAACACAGAATAATTTAAAATCCCATTCATGACCCAACTGGTCCCTGTTTCCCTGTGTGCTGCCCTGATATCAGTCCCCCTGGGAATGGGGACTGATTAGAGTGCTACACACACCTGGGAAGAAGCTTCCCTGCTCCCTTCACCACACAGATAATTTACTGTTGGGTCCCAGCTAAGCTCTGCTGAGTGCAGCATGGCTGGGGATGCAGAGAGCAAGCGTAGCTCCCTGCAGATTGCAGAGGGAGGCAGGGAACAGCATGCAGCCACCAGACAGGAGGCCAGAAGCCTTGCAGTAAATACTTTTAAATTTTTTCTCCGTATTTTCTCATTTTTTCTACAACAATCCAGCCTGTTTCTCAGTTTGTGGGGGTATGAGATCGGCACCATCGTCTTTCCCTTTCTCCCCCATCTCTCCTCATCACATTCTACCCCATGTATATTTTCATTCTTTTCATTCTCCAAAATTAGTCCACATAATCACTTCAGTTTTCTGGAAATTTTACCAGACACAATAGCCAAATGATTAAACTTACAGGCGTGGGACCCTACCTTTCAATGGCCACCTAGTTTAGAAGTCAGCTCTGCCTACTCCTAGATACAGGGGCATCACCCGTGGCATCCCATATCAGGCCACGGCTTGCTATATCCTGGGGTACCCACACTGTCCTGGGTTCTACCCCACACATGTCCAAGGGAGCCACTATCAGGGCATACCCTTTGTCAATATCGGAGAGGGAACCAATGACTGGCATTGCTAACAGCTAAAATGCTGGGGAGGAGCCAAGCAACTGGAACCACCCTCCCTTCCATGCTGGCCCTGCTTGCACTCATAGGGGTGAGGGGAATGAGGATAGGAGGAAGCACTCCTGCCCAGCTTCGCACAGTCCTATCCGGGACCTCCCCACACCCCTTGGCGGTTAATAGATATTGCTGGAATTATCCAATGTCTGCCCAAACAGGCGTAATACTTTACTGGGTTCCCTGTCTGACATTTGCCTACAGTTGCAACATAAAACATTTACCACATAGACTACCGCCTGATCACATGCTCCGGAGAAGGTGAAAAACTGCACCCCAAAGGCCAATCATGAGATGCATAAAAAAATTCCTTCTCAGCCTAAAACATGGCAACTAACATACGCCTGTAGTAGGATCTTGAGCAGCATAAAGCAAGCAATAAATCTCCACACTGACCAAATACAAGGCGAGGGTGGGTGGGTGATCTTTCACCTGGGCAACTGTCGAGAGAAAGGCTGCCCAGGTGTCAAGGGGGCATCTACATTCCCTAGTCCAATCCCTGCCCCCAGGTGTCCCTCTCCAGCCTGATTGGATGGGTGCCAAGTATGCAGGGACAGCCCACTCAGCGTAGCCCCTCACCTGTGACATCTGGGGTGGGGAGAGGCACTGGGTCCCGGTCCAGCCACCGCAAATGGCACCTCCTGCTATAAGCAGGGGCTTTTTCATCTAGCTTGGTGTCCTGGCTAAAACTCTGGGGGTGTCGGGCTCTCTCAGCTTATTGGCTGCTGCAAATGGAATGTCTTGGCTACTTTATGTACCCATAACCTGCCACCTTAGTGAACAATTCCAGTGCCGGTCTTGCTACTGCTCAGAGCTTTCTGGAGGAAAGAAGCAGGGTGAAACTAATGTGGTTCTTGTCAGTTTCACTGTTGTGCACAGGATTTTGAATAAGAACATAAGTGGTGCCATACTGGGTCAGACCTATGGTCCATCAAGCCCAGCATCCAGTCTGTGACAGTGGCCAATCTCTTTCTCTCGGGAAAAGTACCCAACAGATCACAATGGGCAATCCATTTACTGTTGTTCCAGCCCCCAACATCAAGAGGTTACGTTCCCAAAATCTACTTGGCTAATAGCCATTAATAACCTATCCGCCAAGAACTTATCCAATCTCTTTTTAAAACAAGCTACGCTAATGGCCATGACCACTTTCCCTGGCCGTAAGTTCCACAAGTTAATTGTGCGCTGAGTGAAAAATACTTTTTATTCTCTATCCCTTTCTGAATGATTCCGAGCATTCTGTTTTTGTTTTGTTTTTTTACTGATCATCTCACTCTTTACTCTCTTCTCCAGATCATCAATGAATATATTAAACAACACAGGTCCCAGTACAGATTCTTTAGGCACTCCACTAGTTACGTCCCTCCATTGTGATAACTGACAATTTAGTCCCACTTTTTGCTTCCTATCTTTTAACCAGTTGCCAAATCCATGATAGGACACTGCCTCTTATCCCATGACGGTTTAATTTCCTCAAGAATCTCTCATGAGGGACCTTATCAAACACCTTCTGAAAGTACAGATACACTATATTGACTGGCTTACCCTTATACACATACTTATTTACACCATCAAAAAATTCAATAGATTAGTGAGTCATGACTTCCCTTTCCTAAATCTATGTGGATATGTTTATCAATATGCTCAGTAATTCTCTTTTTAACAACCATTTCCGCTGGTTTGCTTAGCACCGACATTGGACTCATTACTCTGTAGTTTCCAGGATCACCTCTGGAGCCCTTTTTAAATATTGGTGTTACATTAGCTACCCTCCAAAACTCTGGTACAGTGACAGATTTAAGTGATAGGTTACAAATTACCAATAGCAGGTCTGTAACTTCATATTTGAGTTTCTTCAGAATTCTGGGATGAATTGCAGAAGTGAAAGCAGATGCTATACCTACAGGAAGCACAGGTGAAGTAATACCACTGTCCACCTATTTGGAAGATTAATTTCAAAGCAGTAAAAGCTAGAAAAAAAAAATTTAAACCTTTTTTTAAAAAAAAAACATCAAAAAGCACATACACTAGGAGTACTTGCTTAAGAGAGAGGCTACTTATCCAACGCTGGGTGCACTGACTTTTAAACCTCATGTGTATGATACATTACAGAACTTGAAATTGTTAGTAAAAATAATCTCTGTATCTAAATGTATTTTGTCACCTACCTTACATAGATATATACCTTAATATATAGTCCTATGAGGAAAGGTTAAAGGAGCTGGGTATGTTTAGGCTGGAGAAGAGAAGACAAAGAGGAGACATGATAGCCGTCTTCAAATATCTAAACGGCTCTCGCATAGAAGATGGAGAAGACTTTTTCTCTGTTGCTCCTGAGGGCAGGACAAAAACCAATGGACTCAAACTACAAGAAAGAAGGTTTTGGCTAAACATTAGGAAGAGCTTCCTAACGGTAAGAGCTGTTTGACAGTAGAACAAAAGTTGTGGGCTCTCCTTCACTGGAGGTTTTCAAACAGAGGCTGGATGGCCATCTGTCAGGGATGCTGTAGCTGTGGATTTCCTGCACTGAGCAGGGGATTGGACTAGGTGACCTCCGAGGTACCTTCCAACACTATGATTCTGTGATAAGACATTGCAATTATGCCCTCCTCAAAAAGTAATAACCTATTTAATCATTAAACCTAGGCTTTTATTAAAGACATTAAATAAAAGCTTTTAATATTATCTTTACTCTCTTTCTGAACCCTAATAAATTTGTATTTGCTATCAAAGCCAGAAGATTGTGGTAGAATAGATACTTCCGCTGCTGCTTTCGTCCATCAGCTTAATTTTTGCTCATATAACCCACTGTCAAAGTAAACTAAGTATCCAAGGAGAAAAATAATCCTATCTTTTTATATTCCTGATGTGAATTGATGTATCCAAGATAAATATATGTAATTACACATTCACCACAAGAATCAACAGGAAATTCAAAAATTACCTGCCTGCCTCTCTCTCAATTCCCTCATTTGAAATTTGGGTCAAGATATTAGAAGAAGGTGAACTAAATATATTCCAGGAAGAATGTGTTAGTGCTGTGAGGAGTGCAAATGACTTTAGAGGTTAGGATGTCCAGGTCCTGCGCATTTTCTGGAGGCAATATCATTTGGCCAGACATTTGGCAGGAGAGGGTAGGGTTCAGGGAGGTGTTTTAAAATGAGTTTTGAAATTTTTTACATAGTTTATGGGATTTTATTTTTTATATATGCATATACACATGTTGCATATGTATACTGCTTTAAACAATAGAATTGTTATCTGCCCCGAGCCTATAGGGAAAGAGAGAGCTAGAAATCCAAGTAAATAAATAACAAATAAAATAAATAAGACGTACCCACAATGGGCATTGATCTGAAAAGGACACATCCCACAGCTACATTATATTTATTTCCTGCTCAGATTTCAGTCGGTTACAACAAGACAGCTTCAGTGTCTAGTCCACAAAGTTTAACCATTTTTCATTATTGTATTTTAACACACTATCCTATAAGCAAAATCGATTCCTGACCAACTTTGTACAGTCTGAAAGTTCAGACACACTGAAAAGAACTGTTTTGGCAAACACATCAGGTATGCCAATCTTCCTTTTGTTTAAACAAACAAAAGCACAAAATAACTGCAACAGATATTGATCTCGGTGAAGTGATCAGAGAGTTTGGGGTGAGGTGTCATCAGTATGCGGATGACACCCAACTGTACCTCTCATTTTCGACCAAACCAGGCCCGGCTGTCTCGGTGCTTACCTGGTGTCTGGCAGCAGTGGGGGATTGGATAAGGGATAACCGACTGTGACTGAATCCTGAAAAGACAGAGGTGATGCTACTGGGTAGGTTGATAGAGTTGACAGCTCCATCGATTGATGGAGTTTGCCCTCCATTGACGTCCCAGGTGCAGAACCTGGGGGTGCTCCTCGACTCGCAGCTCCACCTGGATCTCTAGGTGGAGGCTGTGGCAAGGAGTGCCTTCCGCCAGTTACATCTGGTGCGGCGGCTTCGGCTGTTGGTTTCGGTTCCGGACCTGGTCACGATCATCCATGCTTTTGTTACCTCTTGCTTAGACTACTGTAACGCACTCTATGTGGGGCTACCTATGGTGACGGCTCGGAAGCTGAAGCTGGTGCAGAATGCGGCAGCCCGGTTCCTGGTGGGGCTGGGTCGCCAGGCGCACATTACCGGTCTCCGCACTGGCTGCCAAAAGTCTTCCAGGCCCAATTCAAAGTGTTGACCCATAAAGTTTTACACGGCCTGGGCCCTGCTTATCTGTGAGACCATTTCACTCCCCAGGTTCTGGATCAGTCATCCCCTGCGGTCATCCAGGGGCGCCCTGTTGGAAGTCCCCCGGGTTTCCCAGGGGGCTACACAGAGCAGGGTGTTCTCGGTGGCTGCGCCGCGCCTTTGGAATGCCCTCCCAGTGGGGACTCGTCTGGACCGACTTCCCGGCGTTCCGTAGGAGCTGTAAGACCTGGCTGTTCCATCAGGCATTTGGCGAGGGAGAGGGGTAACGGGTGGGTGGGGAGGGGGTGGATGCTTTTTTTCCCCCCTGTTTGTTTTTATGTTTTAAAATGTTTTAAATGGTTTTATATTATATTCGTATTTTATATGTTTTTATTGTTGTTGCCGCTCTGGGCCGCCTGTGATGGGAAGAGCAGGGTAAAAATATGTAAAATAAAATAATAATAAAATGATAATAATAATAATAATCTCCCATAGCCCCATTTCAGTCCCCCTGGATATTGCTCCCCTTTTGGTGGCACTGTCTGGCAGCTGCAGGTCTAGTCTCTGATGGCAGCAACCCCTCCACAGCAGTGGTTAAACTTGTTCTTGAACATTTGGAGATGCTTTTAATACAGGCATGCCAGTTGCTTGCAATGTAGAAGGTAATTATAGACCTGTTAGCTTAACCTCAGTGGTATATAAGATGTTGGAATGGATACTGTAAGAAAGAATAATGAAGGATATGCTAGCAAAGGGAAAACATGATAAAATGCAGCATGGGTTCACACAAGTTAGATCATGCCAGACCAAACTGATTTCCTTTTTTGAAAAAAATAACTGGCTTTTGGGATAGAGGAAATGCAGTGGGTTTAGTGTATTTGGATTTTAATAGGGCATTTGATACTGTGCCACATGGAAAATTACTGCTTAAGCTTTAAAAGATGGGAATTAACAAAAGGATAGTTAGGTGGGTTTGTAGCTGGTTAACTGGAAGAAAACAAAGGGTGGTGTCACGTGAGGTGGACTGTCTAGCTGGGGAGAGGTTGCTAGTGGAGTTCCTTGGTGAGGGAAATAAGAGTGTGCTAATGAAGTTTGATGATAATACCAGGTTGCGAGGAATTGCCAATGCAGAGGAGGATTTTAAAATTATACAGGATGAACTGGATGGCCTCATGGATTGGAGTGTTAGGAATGGGATGAAATTTAATAGTGCAAAGTGCAGGTTTACTAATAAGAATTTTAGTTAGCAGCTAGGAACTCATCAGTTGGAAACAACAAAGGGACTTGAGGGTTATAACTGATCATAAAATGACTATGGGTCATCACTGCGATGCAGTTGTAAAAAAGGCAAATGCTATCTTGGGATGTATTAAGCATGGTATTGCCAGCAGGGATAAGGCGGTATTGCCTATGTATAGGGCTCTGATAAGACTGAATCTGGAGTACTGTGCTCAGTTCTGGTCACCAATGTTTAAGGATGAACTTAAACTGGAGCAAGTGCAATATAGAGCTACCCATTTGATCAGAGGGATGGAGGACTTACCCTATGAGATGAGGCTGAAGGAGCTTGACTTATTTAGCCTATCAAAAAAGGCTGAGGGAAGATATGATTACATTGTATAAATATATCAGTTAACGCAATAGAAAGGGAAGATTTGAATAAATGTATGGCATATATCTTGTAAAGAGTTTTTATTATTGAATGCTACACAATAAAGAGTTTTCCTCCACCCCCAGCAATACATGTTGGGTTTCCCCCCCCCCCCCCC
>QEPC01003920.1:752110-774077 GCA_003113815.1 Sphenodon punctatus | reverse complement strand
TCTGGGGTGGCCTGTCCTGGCTGCTGCTGCTGCTACTCTCCCTCCACCGCCTCCATGTGCAGCACGACCACCGCCTGCGCCTCCGCCACCTCCTCCTCCCTTGCTCGCTCGCCCTCCGCTCTCCTCTCCCTTCCGCCTCGCTTCATCCCGCCACGTCCCCCTGCTGCCGGGTGCCCTTTAAATCTCCCTCCCCAGCCTGTGTTGTTGCTTGCTGCCTGGCAGCAACGCTGCGTGCTTTGTCCCCAGCTGGGAATCGTTTTGATTGATTCTGGCTGGTAGTTGCTGTTCAGTCATTATGTTTTGTTGTTTCCCGGTGGGAGTTGCTTTGACCATCCTTTCAGAGATGGTCCAGGCTGGAGCTCCGGAAGGGTGATTAGTTTTGTCCTCTGCTGGGGATTGTCTGTGGTGAACATCTGGCGACTGCCGAACAGACATTCGGGGCCCTTTGGCCCCGCCGCGGGGTTGTGTGTGGTTCATCGTGGTTGACTGTGATCTCGTAACGTCTGAAAACACCCTACATCTTCAGATGGCCTGAACCCACTTGGTGTCATGACCCACAGTTTTGGAAGCTCTGCTACAATACTATGGGTGAGGTGAGGCCACAGGAATAGGGAGGGCCTCACGGCGGGCAATCACCAGCACCACGCTGCAGGGCCAGACCGAGGAATCAGACAGATGATTGTGGGGAAGCCGGAGAGGCTGGCCCCTGCCAGATCCACCACCACCACAGCCGGGGTGGGCCACACTGCCATCCAAACAAGTGCACGTCCATCCCCCAGCCAGACCAAAATCCCACCCCTGGCCACAACACGGCCATGTGCAAAGAGTGCGACCACCCATCACTTACAACCCCACTTCAGAGCTTGCCCTGCCCTGGGCAACCTTACCCCAGTTGGAGTAAGGCTGCTCTGTGATACGCCTTCAGAATTTTTCCACAGATGCGTCGCGTAGCAGGCAGCTGTTTGCCCTGCCACAGGGAAGGGGGAACATCTGACTGCTGCCAGCCACACAATACACTGCATCACTTGACCCGACTGCCCGGGGAGGGGTTACGCCACCCAAGGCATGGTAGCCTTCCCTCCCTGTTTCGTCTGGCTGCACCCATCATACTGATGGTTAGTGGTTCTGCCTAGTATAGTACCCCAGTTTCTCCTGGCCTGCTCTGCACCAGTGATGTGTACCAGACTGTGGAATAAGATGAAGGAACAAAACAAAAAAACCAAAAGCAACAGCTTCTAGTAGAAGGAGGAGGGAAACAAACCACTTGGGATTAGCAAATGAGAGAAAGGAATTTGGGGGGGGGGGGAGGCTGCAAACTCTCTCACGGTACCCACACCTCTAATCCTCCCACAGAACTAACAAAACTCTGTACATAGATCTTTGTCTCCCCATGAAACCACAGCCTGTTAGGAGTACTGCTTATTTTTGTTTACACCGATGAAAATCTTATCACTGTAGTTATGTGGTACACCGGAGACAGGCTGAAGTAAATAACAAAACAAAGTTCAGGTATCACATGGATGTTAACCCTCTTACATGATTGAGCACTGAGGATGATGGAAAACAACGTAGTGATATACTAAAAATAACAAAAACAAAAAAATAAAAACAACATAACCTTTATAGGCATCTTTAAAAACAGATCACACCATGCACCAACAGTTTTAATGCAGCTTGTGTTTTTTTTTAGCCATTGACTTCCAACAGTACAAACACATATTCAGTGAAAAGTATAAGGTTTTGAGTCCCCCCCCCCGAAAAAAAAATTAGTTACAACAGTAGAGCAGGAAATACAGTGACCATTGTAATTGCATAAAGTGTTCCCATTTTAACAACCCATGCAAGCTCCAGTTTGAGTTAGCTATTCATAACATTCTGATACTTTTAGCCTTTTAGACTGAAATTCCCGATTCTTCTTGATACTCCAGGAAGTTTTCCAAGCTTGGGACTTTATCCAAAGGTCATTCAGATTAGAAACTTGAATAAAAGTGAAAGAGTACTTTAGTCACATTCTAAATGTGAAGAGAGTAAACAAAACAAAACTATTATAAAAAAACCCAAACCAATCTTAAGGTAAGAGGTTTTTTGGAACTCTTCCACAATTAATATTGCTCAGGGTTGAAAGCTGAAATTTGGCTTAGATAACAGATATAGCCACGCTGAGAGAAAGGACCTTGGTGTGGTTTTTTTGTTGTTGAACCAGAGTAACTGTTTGGATTTGGTGCTGGACATGGGAGGCCAAGGCTCAAATATTGCCCTAGAAATGAACTCACTGAGTGGCCTTGGGCAAGTCACTCTCAGCCTCAGTTTTCCATTTGTAAAATGAGAATAATGACATACCTCACAGGGTTGCACAGAGGGTGAACTAGATATGGTTTGTAAAGCACTTTGAGTACTGAAAGTGTCTTGTAAATGATAAATAATAAACATTTATTAGCACCTAACAGCACCAGCCTGGAATCTGGGCCTCATTGCAGCTGGTGCTGTATGCCCAGGTCAAGGACAGTCTGCATGCGTCCCCAAAAGCTATCAATCAACAATGCAATAAGAGAGAAATTAAGGAGACAGGTAAGAGGAAAACAATCCTGATTAACATAATAAGGACCAGTATTAGTGGATCAACGTATTAGCTCTATTCTGGAGGGAAATGGTTTTTACTTTAAGTTTTGAGCCTTCAAAAATGCATGCTAAGATTTCACAGCTGATTTTCCCCTAAACCTTTAAGGTGCATAGCCTAGGAAGAATAAATTCTGCATGCATTTGTGCCTGATTTAGGTAACTGAAAGAGTATTTTAATATTCGGATGCAAATGAATAGAAACACCCTGATTCTTTTATGGGAAAAAGATTGAAGGAGAGCACTTGTCCAGGTTCAAAGATAGCAAAGATGGTGACAGAATCCAAATCACATTAGAAACTCTGCAACTACTAAGGGTAGTTTTACACATTACATCTGGTACTTACCAAGGATTGTCGAAACAGACAATTCTCAACGTGTACTGTGTTGTGTGTGCATGTATACACATGTAACAGCTTCTGCTACCTAGCAGCTATCCACAAATTGTTGTGGTGGGAAGAGTGGCTTACTGGTTTGTGAAAGCAGTGGCAGATCTCTGCTGCTGTTCCTGCCACCACCACCACTTGCTGTTCCCCCAGAGCAGGGGTTCTCAGCAGGAGAAGTGACAGCAGGGAGACAGGTCCAGGCCCCAGGCGTGCTTCCCGGTTCAATCTGGTTTGGCAAAACACCGACCGGACTACAATCTGCACTGCATTTCACCAGGGATCTGGATTGGCTGCACCCTGTACTGCACCACCATTTTGTGCAGTGACAAAGTACCATTTTCTAAAGTGCCTTAAGCATGTAAGAGCGAAAATCTCACTGAAAAAGCCAGTGGACTTAGAAAATGGAAATGCCCTGCATACAGAATGTCGCACAGAATCTGCAGCAGAACACAATGCAATATTCCAAAAGAGTAGAGAATCTTCATGAAAAGAAAAGGGCTGACCCAGTATTGCTGTCACTTTTTCTAATGCAGCCGAAAAGCAGCAGTGGGAAGGCTAGTCTGGACCTGAACAAGCCTCCTTGACACGGTTTCTCATGCTGCAACGGGGCAGGCAGTTCCCTCCAGCAGCAGCATAAAAAGCGCCCAGCAAGTGGTGGCAGCAGGCGTAGAGAGCTTCCAGGTGGCAGTGGGGGAGACAAATGCTATTCCTGCTAACAGCCCTCACTACTTCCTGGGATCAGGAGCTTCTCCTGCTGTCCTGGTCTGAACCTAGGGAGCAGCAGGAGCAGTGGCAGTTGTCCCACAGTTCATCCTACCGCTACCACTTCTGCTCACCAAGTCCTGCTGAGATCTCACAACAGCTGCGTGCAACTACTTATTCTGCATAGGAGGTCCACAATCAGCCCAGAGTGAGTAACGTATAGCTGAATAGCAGCAACTATGGATCAGGGGAAATGTGGTGGCAAGAAAATGTTAACGGTAACCACACTCTTGTGAATGGCTGGTGTAACATTTAAGAACACTTTAAGGTTCTCAGAAGAGCAGCTAACTAACTCTTCAACACCAAGGCACATAAATAAGATATTCAGGCTGTCTCTACCCCAATAGCTACTTGTTGTGCCAACAAATACGTTACCTACCCATTTTCCTTTGCACAAGTAAAATCAGCAATGATTAATATTGCTAACTACTTAATTTGTTTAAAAAAACTTAACCACATATGTGATTTTGTTGGGATTGCCAAATACTATGAAAATTCAGGAGTTAAAACCCAGACTTTTGTATGTTAGTTTACCCTCCAGTTTTACACAGGAGTTATTTATACTCTGCTAAGCAGATGTACTGATATTTATAGCTTTTCAGAATATTTGTATGTTTAGAAGAAAGTATAGTAAGTCAGTCATGGACACATTTAAAATGAACCATAGTAAGAAATGCAGCTCTCAGGAGAATTTTAATTGCTGAACTGCTACCAGCTGCTTCAAATACATACTTTAGAGCAAGGATTCTCAGCTTGAGCATTGTGATTAGGGCTGAGCTTGCTCCCTGTATCCCCAGCCACACTACTCTGCAGAGCTGACCTAGGACCCAACAGTAAATTATCTGAGTGGGAAGGGAGCAGGAAAGCCTCTTCCCAGTTATGTGCAATACTCTAAGTGGTCCCTGTTTCCAAGGGGATCGATCAGGGATGTGCTGCCCTGATATCAGTCCCCCTGGAAATGGAGACTGATTAGAGTGTTACACACAGCTGGGAAGAGGCTTCCCTGCTCCCCAGCCACACTACTCTGCAGAGCTGACCTAGGACCCAACAGTAAATTATCCGAGTGGGAAGGGAGCAGGAAAGCCTCTTCCCAGTTATGTGCAATACTCTAAGTGGAAATGGAGACTGAGTAGAGTGTTACACACAGCTGGGAAGAAGCTTCCCTGCTCCCCTCCCCACTCAGATAATTTACTGCCAGGTCCCAGCTCAGCTCTGCAGAGTGCAGCGTCACTAGGGAGGCAGAGAGCAAGCTCAGCTCTCTGCAGAATGCAGTACAGAGGCAGGGAGCAACAAGCAGCCACCGGACTGGAGATCAGTAGCCCCGCAGTAAGTACTTCTTTATTTTTCTCAGCATTTTCTCATTTTTCAACGAGAATCCGGCCCATTTCTCAGTTTGCTCTCGTTTCCCAGAATGGACCATGAAATGCAATTCTCATTTTTAAAAAATGAGAACAAGTTTCAGCCCTAATTGTGACCACTATTGATATTGGGAACATATATCAATAGGTCTTAACACAATTCCTGTTTTATACTGCTCAAGAGGAAAGCATATTTGGAGTACCAACGCTAGATGGAAGAAGGTGGGTTCTGTAAATGACAAGAGGAGCTAGGGCATGGAAAAGGTGGAGAAGAGAAAGAAGCCCATTATTTTAATGCTAATCCAATAAAATTTTATTAAAATGCTATGAGAAAATTATTTACTTTTTTAAATTACAAGATATTCCACATATATGAATGTGTAGAAACAACTGTAGATTATGTTGTATTGTTAGAAAAATATTATAGTATTTGATTATACTCTAATAAACAACTATGTGTAAACTTTACAAATGCTCTGAAGTATCTCACAAGCAAGGTTCTCTCTGAAGCACTGGTTCCCAACACATGGCTTATGAGCAAGGGTGTTACTCGTGACAGCTCAATAAACAGGAGGACAGGAGAGGATAGAGAGCATCCCAGAACAAGCAAAGAAGGGGTTAAAAGGCTCTGGCAGAGGGGGGCTGGAAGAAGCCGTGAGTTGTCGTTGCAGGACAAAAGTGACATTTCTAATAATCTAGGTTAGGGTTTCTTAAAGAGACTGGCACACTAAAAATATATATATATATATATATATATATTTAGTTTCTATCTTATTTTTATTTTCCATGTGTGTGCAACCTTAGACCATAACCTATTTGTACAGCTTGACTTTCAAAAGAAATGTGTGGCTTGTCTAAAACCTTGAACTTTGAAAGTGGTTTGTGACTACAAAAAAGTTGCAGACCACTGCTGTGGAGTAATTAATGGCCTTCACCACTTCCATACTCTGATTTCCCTGCTTGGGAATAATTTACAGGGAATTGCCAGCAGGGGAGCTAGGATAACAAGTAGACACTAAGGCATAGATGCTGCAAGGGAAACACAAGAGGAAGCAGTGATGATCTCTTCTGGGATTAGAGAAAACCAAGAATGGGAGTAATTTACTCTCTCCCATATAAAAGATCATTATCCCTGGAGCAGTAACCTACCTCACCACTCTAACCCTATTTGTTTGAAGTAAGGAAGCATACCTCAAAACATTTCAATGGGTCAAGGGGCCAATGAGCCCCGTCCCTTCCCCCTCGCTCGTTCTCTCTCTCACACACACACATACGCACGCACCTATACCAGACATCAGGGTGGGGACATCAGGAGCTCCAGCAGCCTTCTGGGTGTGCGGGAGAATGGGGCCAGCTGCCCTGGGGGTAGGGCTAGACAAGTGGCCTGGCCACACAGTGGGACAAGGCCAACTACAACAGAGAATGGGACTGCCTAAGTGGCACAAACAAGCAGCAGGCCACATGCAGGCATTCTGGTGGTGCTTATGCGGAGGGGATCATGTGGCCTGCTGTCAATCGTAGGTGGGACCAAAGGATTTTCCCATAAAAGCAGGACTGCTGGATCATACTGCCTCTTTGTACCTCCTCATCGCCCTGACTGTGGGAATGCAGGGAAATTAAAGTGAGTTAAGAGTTACTTACCATCCAAGAAGTACTTGTGAGAAAAATCAGAATGTGAGAAAGCACTGGCTTTCAGTAAGAGTTTCGCTCTTAAATGCTTAAGACACTTTAGAAAATGGAACTTAAGCACTAGTCCTTAAAGCAATACCAATTCATGCTGCCAAACTCCTATCACTTTTGATATTTTTTGAAAGTTACAGTATAAATGCATATGTACAAAGGAGGCAGCATTAAATGTTAGACATGATTGAATTGAAGCATAAGAAGCTAGGGAAGTTTGTTCCAATTCCTTCTCTATTAAAAAGGGAATAGCAATTGTTCCTGTAGCTCATGTGGAAGGAATTTGAGGTGGATGGTCTGAAGGGCCAGGGTCCAAGCCTGATTTTTGTGCAAAAGAGTTCTATGTGCCTGTGGCTGATTTAGGCTTCTTGACCACGTGCAGATTTTCACGTGAGACTCAATCTCATGTGAAAATCTACTACACGTGAGTTTAGTATTGAGCTATATGACCACATTACATTCTATCTGGGGCATGGATCCGTTATTGAAAATAATGGATCCATGCCCACATTACCACCTAGTTCCACCACCACCATCAGACTGCTCCCCACACCTTCCCCTCCAGCCCAGTAATTCACCCGGGGACAGCAGAGGCGGTAGCAACAGCAGCAAGGACTTTTCCAGCCACCTCTCTCCATAGCTTCTTCTGCCTACTTCCAGCTTCTCTCGGGGCCTTCCAGGCAGCCACAGTTGGATGACATCATCCAGACACGGCTGGCTGAAAGGCCCGATCAGGAGGGGCTGGAATCAGGCAGAGGAAGGCGGCTGGAGAAATCCCTGCTGCTGTCACCGCTGCCACCCCCAGGTGAGTTACTGCAAAAGGGAATCTCACCGTAAGTTTATCTCAGGGTGAGATTCCCCTGTATACGTTAAAATACACTTGTATTTAAACTCACATGGGTTGCATTTTCAGCCCTGTCAAATACACGGGTGATTTCAGCCTGCATGAGGAAGTGGGTTTACACACATTACCTAGTTTCACATTTGTTAGAAACAAAGGTGAGATTGGGTAACGTGGGAAAGCAGACAAAGTCTATTGCTTTTTCTTGAAGGAAACAGCTTGTTTATTTAGCTCTCACAATAGAAAAGACATTGGGATATAAGTTTGCAATTTACAAACTGGTGTGGAGGATGAATCTGGTACAGGGGCAAAACCTCAAAGATTGCTCTCACTGTATTAGGCTTCTGGTCTCTGCTCCAAGATTGCTAGGCCTCTGTCCTAATAAGAACTGCTTGCATTTTAAGTTTTAGGAATTGCTTACAGAAGCTTAATCCTGATAAGGAACTATAACCTTGAGCACAGTCTGCCTGGAGCCGAAAGCTAACTACAACTACCCAACTGGAAAGCTACCAGCTTCTTCTTATCTCCTTTGTTTTGAACTGTCTATAAAAGTTTCTGGTTTTCTCTGTGAGACACAGAGGAAAAAGATTTCTTTTTACTGCGGCTGTGTAGTTTCTTTTCTCTCCACATTATTAACAGGAGACCCCCTCCCACTCGTGACCTCTCGGGGCGATGTACCCCAATAATCACCATTCCTTAAACTTCGGGGGGGAATTAGCTTAAAGACTTAAACTGGGGTCTCCACATGTTCAAAGGATCAAGTTGAGGACAGTACACGCTACAGGCAGTTTTATGTACCCTCCCCAAATAGAAAGAGAGAAGGAGACAGGTATCCAAAAACAACAGGTTTATTGGTTTATAACACAGAGAAACACAGAAACACAGCCCCGGTCTGGCTGGTGGGGTTTAAAACACAAGCGGCTTGCGGGGATGGTAGGAGAAGAGAGGGGGACGTATTCCGGTTCTGGCTCAGTGAGAGAGAGAAGGAGACAGGGAGAAAGAGAAAGAGGGCGTCCCCAGTTGGCTGGGAAAGTCTGGACCTGCAGTTACCGTTTCCTGGCCTGTTGAGACGGGACAGGCAGCCCACGGATCCAGCGGAGTTCAGGGGATGGAGGAAAAAGCAAAAAGGGCAGACCAAAGTCTGGGAGAAAATCCTAACACAGACACGCACAGAGCGACCTGCACGTATCTGGGTCCAAAAACTTCTCAGAGGTGGAAGGGAAACTGTAGGGCAGTTATTGGGTACTGAAAAAAGGTTTCTGGGAGGCTACGCAGGGTCGTTTGGGGTGTACAATGGGCTAACGAGGGGAGGTTACTTCCATGACAAAGAGGGCCATACTAGATGCCCAAGATATCTTTGTCACAGGGGGAAACTATAAACAGAAGACGCAGGGAGGGGAGGTAAGGCTAACGACGGTCTTTAGGGTACAATGGGTGTGTGTCTGGTTTCTCTTGGGGAATGCAGGGATTGGGGGGGTTTCTGTACTGAGTCATGGCCACCAGTTCCTTGTTACAATAGGGTGAGCCCTCCTTCTTAATGACCCCATTCTTTACTCAGAGGGCCCTCCCTTCCAGTCCGTTTTTCCACCTTTGGCTAGTATCTTTCCATGAGTGTCTCCTTGTTGCTATGGCTAGGGTAGCTGGGCCCGATCCTTATTTTCTATCCGTTTTCATCTGCACCCCCCCTTTCTGCTTGTGCACCTCGTATGGGGAGGCTTCCCTGTCAAGCCTCTATCCCCATGTTCTCCGGCCTCAGTTGGTTCCTGGGGGCTTTTTGCATGCCCTTCTTCTCAGGTCCCTTGGCCTCAGTTTACATAGCAAGAGTGGGGGGTGGTGGTACCCATTGTAGGGGAATTTAGGAGTCCATTCTTATCAACATAGCTATGTTACATACTTGGAATAAAACTCACCTTTGACTGACACACATTGTCTTTGTGAGTTAATTTCCACCACACTGGTGACTATACATTACACAGTGACACCCACCAATTTCATGTTTTTATATTCTGGTTATTTTGTGAGCTGTTTTGTTGTCACCATAGCAGACTGCTACAAAGAGGAAATATGCTGTTCTGCACCACACCACTACAGGTGAAGTGCCTGGCCACCCTACTCCCAAAGGCTTCTGAGTAAGCTGTACAAGCCTACAAAACGAATACACAACATACCAATTGTGAAGCAGTTAGAGCTGCTACACCTCTCACTACAAACTCAGAAAAGCCAGGAAATAAAGTTATGTCATCTAACATTACATGCTCACTTCACTCAGCAACACTCATCATAACACTATTATCGTGATTGTATATCAGAGAGTATGCATCTTTAACTGACCACCGCTCACCTCCCGTCATCCTTCTCCACACACCCCCTTTAGCAAGTTTCCATAATCTAACACATTCAGCTGTGGACATCTGGCATATTGAAATGTTGCACTAGGAAGGGAAAGACTGCTAAAGGGTGTGTGTGATGAAGTGAGGTCACTGGCCCTTTAAGAAAGCCTGCTTCACCACTATGGCCCCACAGGGGAGTATAATTTTTATTTATCTTATTTTTATCTTAAAATTTATATGCCGCCCTCTCCTGCCTCAGGCATCTCGGGGCGGCTCACAACATTTTAAAACATTAAAAATAAACAATAATAATTACAATTTAAAAAACCAATATAAAACCCAATCCCCCCTACCCTAACCCAACCCACCCAGCCCATCTCCCTCGGGAAAGGCCTGGCGGAACAGCCAGGTCTTACATTGTCTGCGGAAAGAGGGGAGGCCGGCAGCCAAGCGGATCTCCAATGGGAGGGAGTTCCACAGCTGCGGCGCAGCCATGGAGAACGCCCTCCTCATAGTGGACAGCTGGGAAACCCGGGGGACCTCGAGGAGGGCACCTCCAGACAACTGCAGGGGTCGTTCCAGGACCTGGAGGGTGAGGCAGTCCTGCAGATAGGCGGGACTCAAGCTGTTTAGGGCTTTAAAGGTCAACACCAACACCTTGAATTGGGCCTAGAAACCTACCGGCAGTCAGCGCAGAAAGCGAAGCACCGGTGTAATATGCTCATGTCAGCCCATCCCCATCAAGAGACGAGCCGCCGCATTCTGCACCAGCTGCAGCTTCTGAACCAGCACCAAGGGTAGCCCCACATAGAGCGCGTTACAGTAATCCAGTCTCGAGGTAATAAAAGCATGGATGACTGTGGCCAGATCCAAGTCCAAGACATACGGCCTAAGCCGACGCACCAGATGGAACTGGCGAAATGCTCCCTTCACCACAGCAGCCACCTGGGCATCCAGGCGGAGCTGTGGGTCCAGAGCACCCCCAGACTCCAGACCTGAGAAACCAGGGGAGGGTGGACCCCATCAATGATGGGGGCCAACACTCCCCCAGCCCGACCCACAACCATCAACTCCATCAGGATTTAGCCTCAGGCGGCTCACCCTCATCCAATCCCCTCATACCTGTCCCCTCATACCTTGGGGATTGCCTTGACCTCCGCACCTCAGAGCGATCCCTGCGGTCCACTGGGGGCACCTTTTTGGAGGTCCCCTGTGTAAAGTGGGGGGACACAATGGAGAAGGCGTTCTCGGTGGCCGGGTCGAGGCTCTGGAATTCCCTCCCGGAGGAAGCCCGTCTGGCCCCAGGACTGTTAGCATTTCGGCAAGCCTGTAAGACCTGGCTGTTCGCTCAGGCCTTCGGAGCGGAGAGTGGGGTAGGAGGGGATTGTATTTTTAAAACATTGATTAAATGAATTTTATTGTGTGTTTTTATGCTGTAAGCCGCCCTGAGATGCCGTAGGCATGAGGGGGCGGCTAACAAATATTTATAAATAAATAATAAAATAAATAAATCCCCCACAGTGGACAAACACCGGGTAACTGCCGGGCCGGAGTTGGAGGAAAATGAGAGATATAGCTGGGTGTCATCAGCATATTGATGACATCTCACTCCATACTCCCTAACAACCTCTCCCAGAGGCTGCATCTACACATTGAACAAGAGAGGGGATAAGATGGAACCCTGTGGTACTCCACATGTCAGGCCCCGGGGGGAAGATGAAAACTCCCCCAGCACCACACGCTGGGTTCTCCCAGCCATGGAAGAGCGGAGTCATTCAAGAACAGTCCCGTCAATCCCTGCCCAGAGCCGAGTCACCAGCAACTCATGATCAACGGTATCAAATGCAGCCGAGAGATCTAACAGGATCAACAGGGTAGAACGACCCCGGTCCAACTCACGGGAGAGATCATCGANTCCAAATGTCCCTGAAGCTGCTGAGCCACCACCCGTTCAATAACCTTCCCTAAAAAGGGAAGGTTAGAGACTGGCCGATAACTGGCAGGGGCGCCAACATTCAAAGATGATTTCTTGAGCAGGGGCCGCATCACCGCCTCCTTGAGACATCCCGGCACCTCGCTCTCCCCAAGGGAGGTGTGGACTATCCCCGCCAGCAGCGGCCCAAGTGTCTCCCGGCTAGCCTTAACCAGCCAGGACGAGCATGCATCTAGTTCACAATAGGTGGCTCGAACAGTCCCAAGAGCATGCCCCGCATCTGAGGGCAACACCTCCTGAAACTCATCCCAGAAAACAGGACAAGAAGGGGCTTCTACTGCCTCTGACCCGTTCCCTGCTAAAAAAAATTGCATCAAAACTGTGCGGACTTTTTTGTGGATAAAATTGCTCAAATTCACTGAACAAATCACAGTGAACGTTTGATGGTTCTACGTCCAGGTGGAGGGAGGCCGGACTGACCAGCCCCCTCACCACCCGGAACAGCTCAGCCGGGCAGGACTTAGCGGACACAATGAGGGCAGCAAAGAAAACCTTCTTTGCTGTCCACACTGCAATGACATAGGTATGTAACCAGACTCTGTGCCAGAATCAGTCAACTTCAGCACACAAATGACGCCACCGTCGCTCTAACCGTCGCCCTTCCTGCTTCATCTGCTGCAGCTTCCCGGTATACCACGGGGAGCTGCGCTGTTGGCAATTCGGGAGCGGATGCCTGGGAGCCACGCAATCAATGGCTTCCATTAGCACAGTATTCCACCTGGACACGAGGCTATCGAGTGAGCAGCCATCGAGGTCAGAGGAAACATCCCCATGGGCTATCTGGAACCTTTCAGGATCCATAAGCCTTCAGGGGCGAACTAACCTAACCGGTTCCACACCCTCCCGGAGGCCGACATGTGCCAGGATATCCAGCCAGAGGAGATGATGATCCCTCCACGACAAGGGCTGCAGGTCCAGGAGGGGGGCTTTACAGTGGCATAATCAGCAGGTTTTTTGAAATGGCCCTGATGTAAGGGCTGGCTTGCAGGGGCAAGTGGAAGCATGGAGCCCGACGGCAGGAAGAGTGTGCCTGCGGAAACAGGATGGATTCCAGCCAGGGGAGAGTTGATGTTGCCAAAAATAGGAGACATGACTACACTGAAAGAAGCCACCCTGACTGACAGCAGGAGTGCAGGCTGGAGGTGATCGAAAGGGAAATCCAGGTGGAGCAGTGAGTGCCCCATCTTTGAACTGACCCAGAAGGGTCAGATAGACTGGCTGAAGGAACAGGTGCCTGTTGGTTTGGAGGAGATAGAAAAGACTCTTGGCGGGGGGCATGGAGAAAGGGGGAGAGATGTAATGTGCTGGTGGTGGTGCGGGGGCACACGACACCTAAAGAGACATTGCCCTTTGGGGGAAGGAGAGCAATGGAAGGCAGAAAACGGTGGGTGGCCTTGGATATGGAAGCAACAGTCTCAGAAACAAGGATTCTGTGTAGGGACAATGCTGCTCCAGGGGCCCAGGCTAGCTGAGAGAGTCCCAAGGAAACATGGGCCCTGACTAGGGCTGAAACTTGCTCTCGTCATTCTTGAAAATCTCATCGAGGTTCTCAAGATTTTCAAGAATGAGTCGGGAATCACTGGATTCTCAACCCATTCTCACAAGATTCTCAAGAGTAAAAAAATAATAATTTGTGCATGCACAAAATGGCCGCCAGTCATTCTACGCATGCACATCCTCCCAGCAGCCATTTTGTACATGCACAGAGCATTTGGGGGGTTTTGAGAAAAATTACTAATAAACTGTAACAAATGTTTATACCAGAGACAGATATATTTATAGTAGTTATTGTCACAGGGTCTTTGTTTTGTTTGTAGTGTTTGTTATTTAGACTGGATTGTATTTAGGTACTTTTTGTTATTACTGTTTGGGTATACATACAACGAATGACGTCAGGAAATCTCAACCTGTTATGGTGAGGATGTAACAGTTTCTGTACTTGCTCAGAGGGTAGAATATAATCCCGAAAGGGTACGGATGTTGTGTAGTAAGGGGAAATTGTAAAGGGCAGGCCCAGCAGGAGGGTGGCCTATTTGCTCTATATGCTGCTAAAGTTTGTACCCCTCCTCTTGGAGGTAGAGCTTGCCAGGATGGCAAAGCTCGTGGGGGAGACCGGAGGTAATGAAGCAAGGCCTCTGGCCCTTTAAGGAAGCCTACTTCACAACTAAGGCCCCACCCACAGAGGAATATAAGAGGACTGCAGGCCCAGGACCCAGGCAGTCTGGGGCTGGGAACTGAACAGAGCAGACCTGAGCTCTGAAAGGCTTCAGAGTCACTTTGGACTGGCTGAAGGTTTGACAGCCTGGGGGGAAAAATGCTGTGAAGAACTGGAGCTGAACCAGGCCAGTACCCATGGAAGGTGCAGCAGCAGAGCAAAGTACAGTGGAAGAGACAGCCAAGGGTAGGAGTAGAGCAGCAGGAAGGGAAGCCTGAAACCAGGAGTACCCTCAAGGACGGAGGATCAGTGCACTGAGAGTAAAGAGAACAGGCCCAGCACCAACGGCCTTTTGTGGACTTAACTTTGGGTGTGGAGGCAGGGACACACTTGTTGTACAAACAGATATTGCCCAGGCGCAAAATAAAAGCTATCAATGGAGTACTGGGTCATGTTTTGACTGGAACATCATGATGGGCACGACTCCTGCAGGTACCTAACCCTCTGACAGCCATGGGGGCCTTCACAGGCTGATGTAATACTGCATATTCCTGGAGTCAAGAGTTCAGATTTTAAGGTTTAATTTTACTTGCATCAACAAAAACATACAGTAATAACATCCAAGCAATATCGAATGTGAGCAAGTAAAATAAGGATGAAAGGCTTTGTGGCATTCAATTCTATGTTTATAATAAACCATAGCCATTAGACCACATAATCAGAGCGACTACTCCAGAAACCTGCCTCAGGCACACCAACTTTCCCCAATGTTTACACTATTCTTGTTTACCAGTCAGAGAGGTACATATTTACACAAAGATATGGCTAGCATGGATCTGAGAGGTGTAAAGAAAGGGAATAAATATGTTCATAGATGACCAGGGGAAAGATATTGGGGCCAATCCTAAGCCCTGTGTGATGCATGCACAAAATGTGCACGGCACGCGTGCAACCCCCACACATCCCATGCAATCCCCTTTATGGGGAATATGTCAGGCACACAAGCTGAACACAAAACCACATGCCCGGTTTTAAGTCTGGTTCCATTTTTTATGGTAAATTACAAATTTCAAATAATAGCGAATCAGAATAAACAAATGAGACGTGTTGGAAACCAGAGAACAGGTTGAAGAATTCTGGTCTGACAGCATAAAGTTTGCAGACTCCCAGGAGAGACTCATCACTGAACTCTACACATTATGTAGAGTTACGTATTTCTATGAAAGTTAATTAGAAGTGTAATGATCGATGTGACATTTCGTGAACAACAGACTTGTTTTCTGCAGCATACATTTATTTTTTAAAAGTGTTTGGGGGAAAGGAAGAAGGGATCTTTGTTATTTAATGCCCATAAATAAACAGGTATGACATTTCAACAGTGTGTATTTAAAAACAGGCTGACACCTCAGCAGTCATGCGGATATGGGACAGTAGGATCAGAATCCAAGAAACAGCTGGTATTCATCTTCTGAAACAGACCTATAATGATTATCTTCTAAGCTATGGTATTTAGTAACAGCAAGTATGAACTGTTATAAGTAAACATTTTACATTCTGTTTGTTTCCCTGTTGAGTTGTTGTAAAGGTCAAAACTTTAGACAAACTAATTTGATAGGTGAGTGTCACATATCTGCTTCACGGCTTCTCAAGTCAGCATCTAACATATTCCTACCACTGGGAGGAAACTCTGGGTTTTCTCCAGATAGGTTTCTTACTGGAGGATAGCCATGCAAGAGGTCATTACACGCAGACAGTCTGGACAAGAGACCAGCTAATGTGACCCTTCTTGGGGGAAGATGAAGCTGCACAAAAGATGTTTCTGGGAGGTCAACTGAGTACAAACAACCTACAAAGGAAAACTACTTGAATTATAAGCGATTTTCTATGTGAAACTTAAGTGTTTTACTATAGCCCAGGAGACAAAAGGCCTGATCAACTCTTCCCTGGCTATCTTGAAAGTGCAGTTTATACTCCTGATAATCTAAAGTTCCACTTCTATACCAAGACCAGCAATAACATTCTTATTTCCAGAAACAACTATATTGTCACAGCCTGGTATTGTATAACCTCCCACTTTATCAGAAGTGGAAATAAATATTATATATGGAAAGATGGAATTTGATAAAGTACCCTGAACAGAAAGATTCTATATAGGTGGTTTCAATTTTTTTTGGATATGACCCTGTTTTGAAATTTAAAAATAATCCTGTGACAACATATATTAAACAACAGTCAAGATTATGATTCCATGTACAGATTGTGTCAGCCCACTTTGGTTCCTGACCTACAGTTTGGGAACCTCTGTTCAAGAACCCAACTGTCTGAAGCACACTTCTGAGTACAAATTCAGTCATCACACAAAGGGACCTTGAAGAAATAATAATATTTGATGTTTTATACTACACTTACTCTCTTTTCAAAATGTCTTTGAGTTCAAGATACGACATCTCACACTAAGAGCACAGTTAAGGTTTTGTACCATAGTGTAAATATTTTATTTGTTTATTTTTCAAATTTATACACCACCCTTCCCACAAGGATTCAAGTGAACCTCCCAGGGAAGGGAATGCCATAAAACTGGGGCAGCAACTGAGAACATTCTCCTGTGAATCCCCATCCTATGGACAATGGTAACAAATGGAACCTTCAAGAGGGTCCCCCGGCTGACCGTAGGGGCTGCGATGGAACATGGTAGGACAGGTGGTATCTTAGATATATGGGACCCAGACTGTTTAGAGCTTTAAAGGTCAACACCAGCACTTTAACTTGTTCCCAGAACACTATAGGCCAGGCATGGGAAACCTTTTTGAGGCCGGAGACCGCATTATCAGTCCCCGAACGTGCTGGGGGCCGCATGTCAAAATCAATTAAAATCTATTTTAAAAATCAATTACAAATTAATTTAAATCAATTAAACTATCAAACAATTTAAAGCAAGTAAAACTATTACAATATTCACACACACAAAGAACACACACAGGCTGTCTCGCTCCCGGACTCATCTGCACCCAGCTCAGCACTGGCCGCGGACCCATACTCTGCGGCAGTGGTGGAGGCGGCATCACACCCGTACGCTCAGGTGCCCTGGCCCAGCGCCTGAAGGGGCAGCTCGGCACCGGGTAGCAGCGGAGCCCAGCAGCGCAGCACACTATGTAGACCCCGCAGGGCTCTGCCTCCAGCCAACCATCCTTGATCTGCAGGCAGACCGCGCCTTCGCCACTGTGTGCGGCCTGCAAAGCCCCGCTCAGGCCACAGTGAGCAGGGCAATGGGCCACGCACAATGGGGAAGGCCATGGAGGTCGTGGTGTGCTGAGTGGCTCACGGGACCATGCATTCCCCCACACCACCTTTGGAAAGACGGTCAGATACCTTGGTGCAACCATGTCAAATGGCCATTTTCAAAATGTCATTCCACAAGGTGACCAGGTCATCAACAGAGCAGCTGTCAAGCTCAACGGGTATATCCACAGAGTGTTCTAGAAACCAATAGGATCCATCAGTCTCCAGGGGCAGACCAACCTAACTGGTCCACCACCCCAACAAGGACATAGGAGGGCTGTTAGGAGGTAATGATCTGACCACAACAATGGTGTTACACCACCACCCTCAATAATCAGAACCCATCTCCATTTTGAAATATTAGGAATGTAGCATGTATACCATGCTACTTGCATCTAGGGATGATTTGAGACGTGCTGGGCTGCCAGGGCTGCCACGCTGAACTATGGACCGGAATCCATTTCGGATCCTGGTCAGGAATCAGGTCAGCCGTCCTTTAGACGTGCCGGCCTGATTCTCACCGGGGATCGGGGCTGCACGGTGCAACATGCGGCCGCACAGCCCCCCCCTCCCAGCTGCCCACCCTCCGGGAGATGGGCAGGCGCAGCAGCCAATCCGGCCACTGTGCCCGATCCCGTCCCAAGGTCGGGAACCACGATCTGGCTGGGCTGCAGGTAACAAACATTACCTTCGGCCCATCCTGGATCGTGGCCAATCCGATCACGGTTAGGACCCGATCCTACCACGATTCTGGACCTCTGGGTGGCCGGAGGTCCAGAATCGTGGTCAATCTGATTCCCACCAGTGATTCACTGGGGTGAACATCTGGCAGGAAGCAGAACAGATGTAACGGGACCAACGGCCACCACAGGGGATTCACTGTGGTTGACCATGCTATCGTTACGTCTGAATTTACCCTAGGAGGGGAGTAACACTTTATGTATGAAGTGATTTCAATGAAAGTAGTCAATGAGATTGCAGGGGGAAGTATGTAAGCTTTATTGGATATTTAATTGCTTCCAAGGCCGTGTAGCCCAAACTATTTTGCCCTAGGCCTCACTTCTGTGTGAACTACCGTTCAGCTCCTTCTTCTCACAGCAAGGCTTTTCCCCACATCACAGAAACATGGAGGCCTTCCCTCCTGTGTAGAGTCTTTGATTTCTCATTGCCAAATAGCTCTGTTTTGTGTGGGTTCTCTAACAGCATATTGAGGCTGGATTGAATTTTCTGTTTTTGTAAATAAACAAAGATAAAAAAAATAGGGGAGGGGAAATCACATACACTTATAAAGATCATTTATAAAAACCAAACTTACTCCACTAACTTCCCTCTCTCTCCCATCACATTATAATTTCTTTTTCGAAACTCTATTGCCTGAACTACAGGAGTTCAGACAACTACAATAATGTTGTATTGTAATGAGTTCAGGCAACTACAATAATGCAACTACAGCATTATTCATCAAGCATCCTATGATCTAATCTCTTGCACTCAAAAAATCCCAGAGGCAAACAGGAAACCTTTTTTTTGGGTATTATATTAACGTGAAGGTCTCCACCTCTTCCTGCCAACCTTTTTTTTTTTTTTTTGCTGCTCTTTTGCTTATGTAAACATGGCCTCAGACAATCCAAATGCTTTGTCAAGGTAACCCAAACGTACATGAATTTGGAATAAAATGTTTCATTCTGGGATTCCAATACATTAAATTTTCAACTAGAAGTAGAAACCTTGAAACCTTTAAAAACCAGTCCCACCTTTCTGCATGCAGCAAGGCCCCCACGCACACATAGAAAACTGCAAAGGAACTGTGCAAGTCCCCCACATATAAGTGCAACTGGGGCCCGAAACACAACATGTGCGCGTATCACCTGGTCGCTGCACGCAGCCCTGCACAGGGGCTCTGCAGCCTTTGGGATCATGGTTGGTCATTGCCAAACCCCAGATGGTAAAACCAACAAAAACAAAAAATATGAGGTAGCTTATATCCCCATGCTAGCTCCCCAAATCATGAGATCATCTTAAAATCAGGAGACTGAAAAGAGATAATAAAATTATTTTGTTGTCTTCCATAGCTATGTTTTCATAATTTTCGTCCATAAGAAGAAAGTCGAGATTATTATTATTATTATTTTAAAATAAAGTTGATATTCTCCTTGTTTCATGGGGAGTCATGGGATGGAATTAAAAATGTCCTAAAATGACAGGCCAAGGGAGGGTTGGTTTTGGGGTTTTGTTTTTGTTTTTACAAAGTCAGGAATTCTGGTACACACTTCTTTGCCCCAATGGCAAGTACATTGCAACATAAAGCACTTAGTGTACATTGGCTAGGTTCTATTTCCTACATGTACATGCCATAAGCGGTAGGGTCTGCCGAGAAAAAATATTGGTGAACTGGAAACAATTTTATGTTGGTAAAAAGAACAAGCTGAGCTGTAGGGGCTTACAATATAAAGCATTTTGGAAGCTAAGGGTGGCTGTTTGACATTTCATTTTCCAAGAAGTCTAAACAACCACGGTAAATTTACAAATGTAGACATGCCACACTGTTAAATTTCATTTCACGCTCAGTAAGCAAACATTACCAAACTATAAGCACTGTCATCCTCAGTCTTTTTAGCTAGAAATCTTATAGCCAATAAAGGTTTGACCTTGAAATATTTCACAGATGGATGAATTGGCTTAGTTTGCTAGTTATTCAGTTATGGAATCTAGCAAAGTTAGATTACACTGACTATTCTAATATGTGGGTGTCTAGTGCCACTTTTTTGCAATACCCGTACATGAATAAATCAACAAAATGTCACACAAAATTAGTGTGTATGACTGGAATAAGTGACTCAATCAGGTTAAAGAATTCCCACAGTTTGGGCCAGGAAATCAAGAATTAGAATCTGAAAATCATTTTTACATGTAGCATTTAGCAGTAATATTTTATGAAGAAAAAAAGGACATGTTTCTTTTTGTGATTTCTAATAATCTCACAGAAGTACAAGGATGTCTCATTTTATCAAGCACCAGAAAATATATGGTTGGGTGAGAAGGGATGATTAACTGTTATAGGGGCCTGCTCATCAGATTTTGCTAGGACTTCATCAACACATTAAAAAGAAAAATCACATTTTTCTTTTTAATTTATGGTTCTCTGATACTGCCACTTCATTTGAAACATTGCACCATGCAAACTAGGCAAATTAAACAAGAAAACATACAACTATTTATATTTCACTTATTTGGAATGCTGTACAATTCAGCCTAGTCAATATAGCTGCAGGATACAAAACTGTGGCGAACTCATTTACGCATACATTTAACACAGAATAAAATATTTGATTAAATTAGCAAGTATTAAGAATGTTATTAAACACCGATTGCAAAAGAGTGAAAACCAGTTTAGATCTCATTAGTAGCAAAGTGCAGTGCATGGGCAGTTTAAAAATATCTAAGGTACATCATTCAGAACTGAAAAGTAAATTTAAGGTATAAAATGAAATAGCCTGCCCCTCCCCATAAAAATTTCATCTACTTAATTGCATTAAGTGTCATTAATCAAGCTGGGTCAAGCCCTGCAAAGCTTATGCACACGCTTGTTTTTACACATTGTTTTAAGTTCCTCTGGAGTAAACAGGATTATTTTTTTAATAATGGATAAAATCTAGTAATATCTCCCATGCCATAACGCCCCAAACCCTATCACTGCCTGCCAAATGCCTGGACAAACAGAAAAGCTTTATATTGTCCCTGGAAGGTGAACAGGCTCAGGTTTAGTTAAATCTCAATGGGAAGGAAGTCCCAGAATTACGGGGCAGCCACCAAGAACACCTCTTTGTGAGCCTTTGTTGTACAAATTTGATGGGCAGAAGGTATATCTGAGAACTACCAACTGACCTCAGAGGCTGAGAGGGGTAATAAAGGCAGGCTGTAGTCTTTTAGATTATGTACAGCATGTAAAGTTAAGTATCTCTCACTCTTCTCTTCCATGTTTCTTGAGCAGTGGCAGCTGATGGGTTTTGAGGTTGGAGGGGCACTGGGGCAGTAAGGCCGGCGGGCCTAGGGACAGAGCCTAGCCTAGGGGTGGAGCCAGGGATGCGGTAGGCAGAGCCAGGGCATAACCCAGCCAGCAGCAAGGAGTTCCCAGGGTTAACATTGGATGGACATTACATTACTTAATCCAACAATTTAAGCTAGGCAGGTTATATTCACTAGGGGTGGGAAGTTCGGTACATCCGGTATCCGATACTGCCGGTATTTTGCTGTACCGGCAGTATCGGATTACCCCAGTATTTGAGGGTACTGGTACCGGTTCCCCGTGCCGGATTTTTTTACATTGCGGTCATTGAAATGAATAGCTGCAATGTAAAAAAAGAAACAAAAAACCCCCAACCACTTTCCCTCCCCAGTCCAGGCTGTGCAGGTGGAAGCGAGGACACCCCCCAGCCACCCTGCCCAGCCTGGATTTTAAAAAAAATAATTTCCCCCCAAGTCCCTGCTAGTGCGGGCCGCTGCCAGCAACCTAGAGATTGCACCAGCAGGTAGGTACTGTGGTACTAGCGTGATCCCTGGGGTGGGG
>QEPC01003920.1:737672-747978 GCA_003113815.1 Sphenodon punctatus | reverse complement strand
AAAAAATTATTGTATGTTTTAATGCTGGAAGCCGCCCCGAGCTGCATGGCAGGAGGGGCGGGGTAGAAATTTATAAAATAAATAAAATAAATAAATAAAACAGAGCTTAAATAGGGCTGGTCCGAGTAGAAAAAATATATATTCTCGAGTATGTCTGAAGTTCCAAGTACCAGTCCTGGGTGTTCGGGTCAGTCCTTGGAACCTCGGAGAATACTTGGTGTTTGGAGAGGCCAGGGAAGGGGGCGGGGTCAAGGAATAGGGCACCAGGGAGGTGGGCAATGAAGGGGGTGCAGGGAAGGAGTGAAGAAGAGGCCACTCACCTAAAAGCCGTCGCGATCCGGGCACACTGCTGTCTTCTGGCTTGGACTCTCACAAGCCACAGGAGCCAGTGAGAGCCGCCCCACCCTTCAGGCTGCTGCTGCTCTAGAGGGGCCCCAACCAGGAGCCCAGCTTCAAGTCGCTGCTGCATGCGGCGGAGGCAGGGGCGGCTGGTACATATGGAAACTGGGGGCAGTGACCCCCTTGTACCCATGGCACCTCCCAGCCTGCACCCGCACCCCCCAAACCTCTTATCTCGCCTCTGGCACTGCCGCACATGTGTAGCCTGCTGCCCTGAAGACACCCACCAGCTGGCAGGGCACTCTCTATCTGGAGTGAACACCCAGAGCATCACAGCCAGAACATGTGGTAAGCAGCAGGCAATGGGACCCAGCTGCCATTAGAATCACGACTCCCAGGCAATCGTGTTCCTGTCCTGACTCCTTCCCCTCCCCTATCCTTCTGGCCCTGGCTGGCCTTGCCAGGCTGGCTGTGATGTGTGGTGGGTCAATCTCCAGAGTGAACAACCAAAGCATCATAGCCAGGAGGTGTGGCCAGCAGTAGACAATGGGTTCCAATGGGAGCCCCGGGCACTTTAAAAAACCGCCTCCCAGGGCAGACCCTCTGGCTTCTCCTCCCCCCTCCCTTCAGTGGGCGGAACCAGACTGTAGTTTCAGTGAAGTCAGTTTTCTGCACATGGCCATGGCTGCATGGCCTGTCTGATAAGTTTCAGGGCCCTTGGACTCCACTTAAATTAAATATTTTTTCTTCTTCCCCTGAGCAACTTGGAAGCCTGGGGTGGGGAGGGCAGATTGCGGGAGTTGTGTACTTTAAGATTAAATTATGTCCCCTGCTTGTCCCCATGTGCATTGTGGGGGCTTGCTTTAACGTATTGTTTCTTAAGTGAATGAAGAGAGGTTTCTGGCTGCCACTGCTGCTGAGAGTGGGTGGGATGTGGCCAAGAGCCCTGCTGCAGGTCACCACCACCGTGAGCCTCAGGAGTGAATGGTCTGTAGCACAGCTCCTGGGTAACCTTCACCCCCTCTGACGAGCAGTGGTGACCACCCAAAAGAGACTTCTGGCCAGCCTCACACACCTCTGAAGGTGGAGTGCCTCCAACTCTCAGCAGGTCTCCGAAAGCAGCAACAACTCCACCTGGGTTTCTAAAGGAGGAAGGGCCAGCACCCCACCTCTGAAAAATTCCTTCTTGGTGAGGCCCTTTACAAGCACCCTTAGCACTGCTAGGAAATTTTCAGATGGGGTTAGGGCAAAGTGCTGGCTCTGTCCCCTCTCCCACGCATTCTGAAATTTTCCTAGCAGCGCTCAGGCTGTTTGGAAAGTGCAGGACCTGGGCTCAACTGAGCCTCCTCACTCCATGGTAACTATGCTACTGATTCCATAATAGAACATATATGTAATACAGAGAGCCAAGATGACTGCCAATTTGCCATTTTTGAAACAGAAACATATTTAGTAATGCAAATGCTCCTGTTACTTATTGTGGAGGAGGACAGACCATCTGTTTTCAGGAAACAGTGATATGTTCTTTAATATAACGTATGCTGATTAGGTAAAACTCGTAAGTTGCATTTTAATGCATGCATTAATGATTGATGGGCAAACATTTTTATTTTACATGGCATATTAAGAAATCTCAGGGAGGTGGGAGACAGAATTATGAGTCACACTTACTGCATCAAATAAGGATTTAAATTAGATTTAATAAGACAGCTGATATATGTCAGTGCTGGCAATTTGTTTTAGAGACCCTTGCAGTGTTACATGAATGAGAAAAAAGGCGTAGGCAGGAACTAGATACCTACCTATTGGTGTGCTGACATTCAAATAATGACTAATTTCTTTATATGGTGAGAAGCAAATCTTTTTGACTAGACTGCATCTTTAAAAAGAAGGGCTTTTACAAATAAATTGAGGGGATAGCAAGGAAAAATTCTCATTACTAAGTGAAAAGGACAAAAGGCTCCATGTTTCCAAAGCAATCCAATGTGCATGTTTGCTTGCCTGTTTTAACAAAACTTTCTTTAGAAGAAAATTTTACGAAAAATGTGTCAAGCACTGGGGGTGGGAATATCGGAATCTGTTCAATAAGATTAGTTTGATTTTTGGACCAGTCGTACTGATCTGAAGAATCCGATCATGCCAAGGGATACGATCCAAAATGAATGGTTCCCCTGGCAGGGTCTATCAAAGCTCCTTGGAGCGGTGCTGGCACCGCTCCAATGAGCTTTCAGGGAAGCCCTACTCTGCCTCCCCCGGATCAGGGCCATGCAGGAATGGAAAGGAGGGTAGTTGCTACGCAGGACCCCTACCCAGCACCTACCTCCCATGGACCCCTGTCCGTGCCTGCCCACCCCAGTGCCTACCGCACCACCACTGGGTCCGGCGGCCAGGCAGGAGTCCGGAGGAGGCATATGGCACCAGGCAGGGGTGCTGAGAGGCAGAGTTGGCTGGGTGGGGAGGAAGTGGGGGGTTAATTAACTTACCTTTTCCCCCTTAGGAGGCTTTGGAGTCTGAAATACTAAGAAAAACTATGCATGCACAAAATGAGTGCCATAGCCATTCTGTGTATGCGTGACCATTTTCCAAAATGGCGCCGGTAGTATCAGCATCATTTTGGAAAATGGTAGCCAGCGTGTGCATGCTCAGCCAGCAGCTGGGCATGCGCAGACCAGCTGCCATTTTCTAAAATTCTAGAAACCAAGTCCTATGAGGAAAGGTTGAAGGAGCTGGGTATGTTTAGCCTAGAGAACAGAAGTCTAAGGGAAGACATGATAGCAGTCTGAGCCATTTGTGAAGGGCGGGGTAAAAATTTAAATAAATAAAATAAATAATTCCGAGAGCACCCCAAAATGCTAACTTGAAAGTCGTTTTAAATAATAAAGACCTCACCCTTATAATAACACACCCTTGATAATGCTTCACAAATCCTAACTAAGAGGGACATTGTTACTGGTTCTCTCCTGTCAGCCCTTTTTTCCTGCTCCCTCTCCCAACTTTCCAGCATCCACTTAATGTGCAACCTCTGAGCTGGAATAGGATGCCCAGCTAAACCACAAATAAAGGCTAGTGCTGAGTATTTACTGGCTATTGTCCCAGGAGAAAGGCCTCTATTATGTAATGTTAAACAAAATTGAATTAGCTGAGCCTCGGGGATCGGAAAATCCAGTGCCCAGCCCTTGGCAGCCCTATAACCTTGGAACTCCCTGAATGCTTTCTGATAGGCCATTCTCGTTCTGCGCGCTAATGAACCCTACACCGTCTGCAATAGTTGTTTGAAAGCTAAGGTTCCACATGTCTGGTGGAATGATTTCTGGTGTCTTGCAAGCTCCTGGGACTAAAAGATGGAAACGTCCATCTGGAAGCATGAGAGGGCAACTGCTATGCCATTGTCTATACCCGGCATGTGTCTAGCTACAAAAATAATATCATTGTGCAGACATTTCAAAAACAAACCCACACACAAGCTTCATCACCCTTGGGTTTTTTGATGACAATGTGTTAATGACAAATACCACTGCCATATTGTCACACCAAAAGTGGACCGTTCTGTTGGCAAACGTTTCGGTCCACAGATGAACCACCACTATGATTGGGAAGAGTTCCAAGAATGTCAGGGCTCTTGTCAGCCCCTGGCTGACCCACTCAGCAGGCCACTGAGCTGTACACCAGCGACCCCTAAAGTACACACCAAAGCCCAGGCCACCTGCAGGATCTGATTGCACCTGGAGCTCTGCCTCCATCAACAGGCAGAGTGGGAGCAAAAAACATAGAACAGCATAAACATCTGATCAAACTACCTTGTATCAAGATGATGTCACCGTTAGTGCCACAGGGTTAACATAATGGAGAGAGAGAGAGAGAGANACTCTCAGCAGGTCTCCGAAAGCAGCAACAACTCCACCTGGGTTTCTAAAGGAGGAAGGGCCAGCACCCCACCTCTGAAAAATTCCTTCTTGGTGAGGCCCTTTACAAGCACCCTTAGCACTGCTAGGAAATTTTCAGATGGGGTTAGGGCAAAGTGCTGGCTCTGTCCCCTCTCCCACGCATTCTGAAATTTTCCTAGCAGTGCTCAGGCTGTTTGGAAAGTGCAGGACCTGGGCTCAACTGAGCCTCCTCACTCCATGGTAACTATGCTACTGATTCCATAATAGAACATATATGTAATACAGAGAGCCAAGATGACTGCCAATTTGCCATTTTTGAAACAGAAACGTATTTAGTAATGCAAATGCTCCTGTTACTTATTGTGGAGGAGGACAGACCATCTGTTTTCAGGAAACAGTGATATGTTCTTTAATATAACGTATGCTGATTAGGTAAAACTCGTAAGTTGCATTTTAATGCATGCATTAATGATTGATGGGCAAACATTTTTATTTTACATGGCATATTAAGAAATCTCAGGGGGGTGGGAGACAGAATTATGAGTCACACTTACTGCATCAAATAAGGATTTAAATTAGATTTAATAAGACAGCTGATATATGTCAGTGCTGGCAATTTGTTTTAGAGACCCTTGCAGTGTTACATGAATGAGAAAAAAGGCGTAGGCAGGAACTAGATACCTACCTATTGGTGTGCTGACATTCAAATAATGACTAATTTCTTTATATGGTGAGAAGCAAATCTTTTTGACTAGACTGCATCTTTAAAAAGAAGGGCTTTTACAAATAAATTGAGGGGATAGCAAGGAAAAATTCTCATTACTAAGTGAAAAGGACAAAAGGCTCCATGTTTCCAAAGCAATCCAATGTGCATGTTTGCTTGCCTGTTTTAACAAAACTTTCTTTAGAAGAAAATTTTACGAAAAATGTGTCAAGCACTGGGGGTGGGAATATCGGAATCTGTTCAATAAGATTAGTTTGATTTTTGGACCAGTCGTACTGATCTGAAGAATCCGATCATGCCAAGGGATACGATCCAAAATGAGTGGTTCCCCTGGCAGGGTCTATCAAAGCTCCTTGGAGCGGTGCTGGCACCGCTCCAATGAGCTTTCAGGGAAGCCCTACTCTGCCTCCCCCGGATCAGGGCCATGCAGGAATGGAAAGGAGGGTAGTTGCTATGCAGGACCCCTACCCAGCACCTACCTTCCATGGACCCCTGTCCGTGCCTGCCCACCCCAGTGCCTACCGCACCACCACTGGGTCCGGCGGCCAGGCAGGAGTCCGGAGGAGGCATATGGCACCAGGCAGGGGTGCTGAGAGGCAGAGTTGGCTGGGTGGGGAGGAAGTGGGGGGTTAATTAACTTACCTTTTCCCCCTTAGGAGGCTTTGGAGTCTGAAATACTAAGAAAAACTATGCATGCGCAAAATGGGTGCCATAGCCATTCTGTGTATGCGTGACCATTTTCCAAAATGGCGCCGGTAGTATCAGCATCATTTTGGAAAATGGTAGCCAGCGTGTGCATGCTCAGCCAGCAGCTGGGCATGCGCAGACCAGCTGCCATTTTCTAAAATTCTAGAAACCAAGTCCTATGAGGAAAGGTTGAAGGAGCTGGGTATGTTTAGCCTAGAGAACAGAAGTCTAAGGGAAGACATGATAGCAGTCTGAGCCATTTGTGAAGGGCGGGGTAAAAATTTAAATAAATAAAATAAATAATTCCGAGAGCACCCCAAAATGCTAACTTGAAAGTCGTTTTAAATAATAAAGACCTCACCCTTATAATAACACACCCTTGATAATGCTTCACAAATCCTAACTAAGAGGGACATTGTTACTGGTTCTCTCCTGTCAACCCTTTTTTCCTGCTCCCTCTCCCAACTTTCCAGCATCCACTTAATGTGCAACCTCTGAGCTGGAATAGGATGCCCAGCTAAACCACAAATAAAGGCTAGTGCTGAGTATTTACTGGCTATTGTCCCAGGAGAAAGGCCTCTATTATGTAATGTTAAACAAAATTGAATTAGCTGAGCCTCGGGGATCGGAAAATCCAGTGCCCAGCCCTTGGCAGCCCTATAACCTTGGAACTCCCTGAATGCTTTCTGATAGGCCATTCTCGTTCTGCGCGCTAATGAACCCTACACCGTCTGCAATAGTTGTTTGAAAGCTAAGGTTCCACATGTCTGGTGGAATGATTTCTGGTGTCTTGCAAGCTCCTGGGACTAAAAGATGGAAACGTCCATCTGGAAGCATGAGAGGGCAACTGCTATGCCATTGTCTATACCCGGCATGTGTCTAGCTACAAAAATAATATCATTGTGCAGACATTTCAAAAACAAACCCACACACAAGCTTCATCACCCTTGGGTTTTTTGATGACAATGTGTTAATGACAAATACCACTGCCATATTGTCACACCAAAAGTGGACCGTTCTGTTGGCAAACGTTTCGGTCCACAGATGAACCACCACTATGATTGGGAAGAGTTCCAAGAATGTCAGGGCTCTTGTCAGCCCCTGGCTGACCCACTCAGCAGGCCACTGAGCTGTACACCAGCGACCCCTAAAGTACACACCAAAGCCCAGGCCACCTGCAGGATCTGATTGCACCTGGAGCTCTGCCTCCATCAACAGGCAGAGTGGGAGCAAAAAACATAGAACAGCATAAACATCTGATCAAACTACATTGTATCAAGATGATGTCACCGTTAGTGCCACAGGGTTAACATAATGGAGAGAGAGAGAGAGAGAGACCCAATGATAGACGGGCTTTGTGGATAACACACCATTGGCAAGAGAGGCAGGGTAGAAATGTAACAAATAAATAACACTTCTGAATTTCTCATTTAGGTAAAATGGAAAAGCTTACTCTGTAGCAGGTCTCTGAAAGCTCAGCCAATATCGGAGAGTAGCCTACATTGTATGTAATAATGTGTTTATAAGCATATGTTCTGTCCCAAATGGGGTAAAATTGTATACATATTTATTTTATTTATTTAAAATTTCTTACTACCCCACCCCTCCTGCAACAGGCAGCTTGGGGCGGCTTACAATCCATAAAAAATACAACAATAGTTCTAAAAACACACGTAAGAGGAGGATCTAAAATAACCCCCCCGACCCCCCCATACCTACTCCCCCCATCCTTCTCCTCTGCCAAATGCCTGGCGGAACAGCCAGGCCTTACAACTTCTTTGAGAGGAGAGATCCGGGGCCAGCAGGGCCTCAACCAGAAGGGAGTTCCACAGTCGTGGCGCGGCCACCGAGATCGCCCTCCCCTGTGTGGCCCCCTGGCAGACTCGGGGGACTTCGAGCAGAGCACCCCCGGATGACCGCAGGGGCTGATCCAGAACCCAGGGGGGTGGGGTGAGGTGGTCCCGCAGATAGGTAGGGCCTAGGCCGTTTAGAGCTTTATAGGCCAAGACCAACATCTTGAATCAGGCCCGGAAAACTACCGGCAGCCAGCGCAGAGAGCAGAGAACTGGTGTAATATGCTCCCCGCAGCCCAGACCCACCAGGAGACAGGCCGTTGCATTCTGCACCAGCTGCAGTTTCCAATCCGTCACCTTGGGTAGCCCCACATAGAGCGCGTTACAATAGTCCAATCTAGGGGTGATGAAAGCATGGATGATGGTGGCCAGGTCAGAGTCTGGGACATACGGTCGAAGCAGTCGCACCAGATGTAACTTGCAGAAAGCACTCCTCACCACAGCTGCGCATCGAGGAGCACCCCCAGACTCCAAACCTGAAGGACTAATGAAGGGCAGACCCCATCAATGATGGGGGCCCTCATTTCCATCGCCTTACCCACTATCATCACCTCCATCTTGTCACGAATCATCTTCAGTCGGTTAGCCCTCATCCAGTCCCCCACAGCCGTCAGACACTGAGTAAGCACCAAGAGGTACAGCTGGGTGTTACAGAATATTGATGACACTGCACGCCAAACCTCCTGATCGCATTGCCGAGTGGCTGCATATTCATGTTGAACAAGAGAGGGGACAAAACAGAACCTGCGGGACTCCACACGAGAGGTCTCGATATGATGAAAAACACTCCGCAAGCACCACTCACTGAGTTCGTCCAGTCAAGAGGGAGCATAACCATTCCAAAACAGTCCCACCCACCCCTGCACAGTCCTGCAAGCGCATCACCAACATCACATGATCAACGGTATCAAACGCAGCCGACAGATCTAATAAAATCAGCAAGGTCAAACGACCCCGATCCCACTCCCGGCGTAGATCATCGACCAAAGCCACAAGCGCAGTCTCAGTGCCATACCCCGGACCAAATCCCCACTGGGAGGGATCAAGAAAACCATCACGGTCAAGGTGACCCTGCAGTTGACGAGCCACTACTCATTCAATAACCATCCCTAAAAAGGGAAGGTTAGAGACAGGCCGATAGCTGGTGAGGGAGTCAACGTCAAGCAATGGTTTCTTGAGCAGAGGCCGCACCACTGCCTCCTTGAGACAGCCTGGCACTCTGCCCTCGCTAAGGGAGGCACTGACCACTGCAGCCAGCAACGGCTCCATTGTCTCCCAGCAGGCCTTAAACAGCCAGGACAGGCAGGCATCCAGTTAACACAAAGCAGCCCTGACAGCCCCCAAGACATCCAACGCAATGGCAGGTGTCACCGACTGAAATTGATCTAATAAAAACGCACATGGCAAGGCTGCCATAACCTCCAGTTCCCCTAGTGTAATAAGTGCGGCGTTCAAGTCCTGGTGAATACGAGCAATTTTATCCACAAAATAATTCACAAACATGTCACAGCGTGCCGTAGATGACTCCACTCCAAGGTTTACTGCTGTATCATCTGATAGGGTATTCAACCCTGATTCAGGAAAGTGCTTATTTCTTGTTATTTCAACAGGAGAAAAGAAAAAGAAACGTAAATGAGTGTGCAATTATAGAAGTGCAATAAAAGAAATCATATTTATGTATATGTGAACTAATGTAAAGAAATAAATGAAAAAAACAAACAAAAAACTAGTGTCAGTGGTCTGATCTAAAGCGGAGAGACAGAATACTCAAAGTAGAAGGTGACCCTTCTAAAATCAGGCTGATGTATATTTAAAAAGGTATGTCAACATTCATTAAGGCTGGAGAACCATATTTAATTTTACACTTTTCCAATCCTGGCTAGTACAAGTCAAACTCTTGTGTCAGAATGAACAACTCCAAGGCCTAAACCATTTGGGAACATTAAAAGATTCTACATTACATTTTGCAGAATATATTACTAACCTTGGTATCCTGGCCAAATTTTCTACTTAGTGTTATATTAAGTAACCCCTTCCCCCCCTCCCCTGAAACCCAGGAAGATATAATTATTTAATATTTATCTTTGGTAGGCCTAGAGGCCAACCAGGTTGAGACCTCATTGTGCTAGACTACATATGACATAGAAAGTAAATGCTTTTCAAGTTTAGCTAAAAGCATACTCTCTGTATATGTTCTTTAGGATTTCCTTTGACAGAAATTTTTGGAGGAGGCTAAGGAACTCAGATGCTCCAAATCTAACGTTTTCATAGACAGACTATGGGCATAGTTCCCATGAATCCAGGTGTACAAGACAGTTGTGCATGAGCAAGTTGCAGGTCAAGTGGAGGTACTTGACTTAGTGAGTGACTAATCCTGGTATTATTGTCCAGTCTCAGGTGCATATATATTGTCACCTTCCAGAGCCGAGAACAGCCCCTCTGTGTGGTCTGATCACTTGTAAGTATACCCCTGTAATGTGAGAGTTGCATTCTGCACTCTCACATTACAGACATAAGAACATAAGTAGTACCATACTGGGTCAGACCAATGGTCCATCAACTCAGATCCTATTTACGACAGTGGCCAATCTCTGGCCATTTTTACACAGGATGCACCCACGGGGGTCCACCCATCCTCCACAAACCCAGACGCCCATCTGAAGGTGTGCTTCCATGACCCATGTGCTGCCCACCCATACCCTTGCATAGAGCAACTCGGGTTTCCTTGGTTGCTCCATGCGGGGTCATGAATGGGCGGTGCTTGGGTGAGGGTGCACAGCAAACACACACTCATCTGCTGCATGCGATGCCCCCCCCCC
>QEPC01003920.1:715046-736982 GCA_003113815.1 Sphenodon punctatus | reverse complement strand
TCCCTAAAAAGGGAAGGTTAGAGACAGGCCGATAGCTGGTGAGGGAGTCAACGTCAAGCAATGGTTTCTTGAGCAGAGGCCGCACCACTGCCTCCTTGAGACAGCCTGGCACTCTGCCCTCGCTAAGGGAGGCACTGACCACTGCAGCCAGCAACGGCTCCATTGTCTCCCAGCAGGCCTTAAACAGCCAGGACAGGCAGGCATCCAGTTCACACAAAGCAGCCCTGACAGCCCCCAAGACATCCAACGCACTGGCAGGTGTCACCGACTGAAATTGATCTAATAAAAACGCACATGGCAAGGCTGCCATAACCTCCAGTTCCCCTAGTGTAATAAGTGCGGCGTTCAAGTCCTGGTGAATACGAGCAATTTTATCCACAAAATAATTCACAAACATGTCACAGCGTGCCGTAGATGACTCCACTCCAAGGTTTACTGCTGTATCATCTGATAGGGTATTCAACCCTGATTCAGGAAAGTGCTTATTTCTTGTTATTTCAACAGGAGAAAAGAAAAAGAAACGTAAATGAGTGTGCAATTATAGAAGTGCAATAAAAGAAATCATATTTATGTATATGTGAACTAATGTAAAGAAATAAATGAAAAAAACAAACAAAAAACTAGTGTCAGTGGTCTGATCTAAAGCGGAGAGACAGAATACTCAAAGTAGAAGGTGACCCTTCTAAAATCAGGCTGATGTATATTTAAAAAGGTATGTCAACATTCATTAAGGCTGGAGAACCATATTTAATTTTTCACTTTTCCAATCCTGGCTAGTACAAGTCAAACTCTTGTGTCAGAATGAACAACTCCAAGGCCTAAACCATTTGGGAACATTAAAAGATTCTACATTACATTTTGCAGAATATATTACTAACCTTGGTATCCTGGCCAAATTTTCTACTTAGTGTTATATTAAGTAACCCCTTCCCCCCCTCCCCTGAAACCCAGGAAGATATAATTATTTAATATTTATCTTTGGTAGGCCTAGAGGCCAACCAGGTTGAGACCTCATTGTGCTAGACTACATATGACATAGAAAGTAAATGCTTTTCAAGTTTAGCTAAAAGCATACTCTCTGTATATGTTCTTTAGGATTTCCTTTGACAGAAATTTTTGGAGGAGGCTAAGGAACTCAGATGCTCCAAATCTAACGTTTTCATAGACAGACTATGGGCATAGTTCCCATGAATCCAGGTGTACAAGACAGTTGTGCATGAGCAAGTTGCAGGTCAAGTGGAGGTACTTGACTTAGTGAGTGACTAATCCTGGTATTATTGTCCAGTCTCAGGTGCATATATATTGTCACCTTCCAGAGCCGAGAACAGCCCCTCTGTGTGGTCTGATCACTTGTAAGTATACCCCTGTAATGTGAGAGTTGCATTCTGCACTCTCACATTACAGACATAAGAACATAAGTAGTACCATACTGGGTCAGACCAATGGTCCATCAACTCAGATCCTATTTACGACAGTGGCCAATCTCTGGCCATTTTTACACAGGATGCACCCACGGGGGTCCACCCATCCTCCACAAACCCAGACGCCCATCTGAAGGTGTGCTTCCATGACCCATGTGCTGCCCACTCATACCCTTGCATAGAGCAACTCGGGTTTCCTTGGTTGCTCCATGCGGGGTCATGAATGGGCGGTGCTTGGGTGAGGGTGCACAGCAAACACACACTCATCTGCTGCATGCGATGCCCCCCCCCCCACACACACACATACATATACCGGAGGGGCGTGATTATGTACACGGATGCGCCCCCCCAGGCAGGTCCACCTAAAAATGGCCTCTGTCTCTTGGGAGAAGTACCCAACAGGTCACAATGGGTAATCTATTCCCTGTTGTTCCAGCCCCCAAAAGTCCCCAAAACCTACTTGGCTAATAGCCATTAATGGACCTATCCTCCAAGAACTTATCCAATTCCTTTTTAAAACTAGCTACACTACTGGTACTGATCACTTCCTCTGTCAGTAAATTCCACAAGTTAATTGTACGCTGAGTGAAAAAAATACTCTCTCTTATTTGTATTAAATCTGCCACCAATTAATCTTACAGTTGGAAGGGACCTCAAAAGTCATCTAGTCCAACCCCCTGCTCAATGCAGGAAATCCGCAGCTACAGCATCCCTGACAGATGGCTGTCAAGCCTCTGTTTGAAAACCTCCAGTGCAGGAGAGCCCACCACCTCCCTAGGCAACTTGTTGCACTGTCAAACAGCTCTTAGCATTAGGAAGTTCTTCCTAATGTTTAACCGAAACCTGCTTCTTGTAATTTGAGTCCATAATTTCTAGTCTTGCCTCCAGGGGCAAGAGAGAACAAGTCTATGCCATCCTCTCTATGACAACGCTTCAAGGAAGTGGAAGACTGCTATCATGTCTGCCCTTAGACTTCTCTTCTCTAATCTAAACATACCCAGCAACTTCAACCTTTCCTCATAGGACTCCTGACCATCTTTGTTGCCCTCCTCTGAACCCGTTCCAATTTGTCAATGTCCTCTTAAAGTGCAGTGCCTAGAACTGGACACAGTACTCCAAATGAGGTCTGCCAGTGCCGAGTGGAACTATTACTTCTTGTGACTTGGAAACAATGTTTCTGTTAATACAGCCTAAAACTACATTAGGCTTTTTTGTGGCTGCATCACACTACTGACTCATGTTCAGTTTGTTATCAATCACAATCCTTGGATACTTTCGACATGTATATGGATTGATTTTTCTTACCTGAATGCAGAACTTTACATTTATCTCTGTTGAACTTCATTTTATTAGCTTCAGTCCAGTTTCCCATCCTGTCAAGATCATTTTGAACTGTATTTCTTTCTTCAAAGATGTTAGCTATCCCTCCCAGTTTGGGGTCATCTGCAGATTTAATAAGCATTCCCTCTACTTCCTCATCCAAGCCATTAATAAAAATATTGAGCAGTACCGGGCCCAGGACAGAGCCCTTTGGCACCCTGCTTGACACCTCCCTCCAAACTGATGAGGAGTCAATGATGAGCACTCTTTGAGTATGGTTATTTAACCAGCTGTAAATCCACCTAATGGAATCATCATCCAGCCCACATTTTACCATCTTGCCAACAAGGATAACATGGGGGACATTTCATGGATTGTCCCCTTGTTCTAATAACTGATTCCTATCTACGTGTTCCCACCACTAATGATTTTATAAACTTTTATTATATCCCCTCTCGGTCATCTCTTCTCCAAGCTGAAGAGTCCCAGTCTATGAAGCCTCTACTCATATGGGAGCTGTTCCATACTCTTGATCATTTTTTTGCCCTTCTCCATACCTTTTCTAGTTCTGCTTATGGGTGTACCTCTCCACCCATCACTCACCCATCATGCATGTTGCAGGGCTGCATTGGCACCCTATGCAGCCCTACAACATGCGTAATGGGTGGGAAGGCGCCTGTCTAAAACACCCTATTTTGTTTTTTGAGATAGGTCGACGAGAACGGTACACAATATTTCAGGTGCGATCGTACCATAACTTTATGTAGAGACATTACGACATTTTCAGTTTTATTCTAGATTCCTTTCCGAACGATTCTTAACATTGTTTGCTTTTTTGACCGCTGCCACACACTGAGCTGAAGATTTCAATGCATTGTCCACAATGACTCCAAGATCCTTTTCCTGAATGGTAACTCCTAATTTAGAACCCAGCATTATATACATATAGTTTAGGTTATTTTTGCCTATGTTCACATCAAATTTCCACTTTGCACCTGTCCACATTAAATTTCATCTGCCACTTAAGATGCCCATTCTTCCAGTCCCGCAAGATCCTACTACAATTCTTCATAATCTGCTCGGGTTTTAACTACCTTGAATAACTCTGTGTCATCTGCAAATTTGATCACCTCTCTTTATTCCTTTGTCTAGATCATTAACTAATATACTAAACACCGCCAACCTATGCTAAACAATGGGCATTTTTAGACAAGACACTCCCCACTATACATGTAACAGGGCACCCATAGGGCAACACTATAGCGCTGCAACATGTATAATGGGTGGGTAGTGGGTGGAGAGTGTCTTTTCTGAAAATGCCCAATGATGTCTTTCGCTGTGAATGAGAATTTGACACCTACTTAAGTCTAGTGCTGCCTTTTGCATGCAACCTAAGTAAACAGAACCCTTTATGCATGTGGGCAAATGAATATTGTGCTCAAAGGCACTAGGCTCCCTTCAAAAGCTGAAATGATATTCCTACTTACGCCTTGTATTTCATCCTTGTTTTATACAGAGATCCATTTTAACCTTCTGCCTTCACCTTCTCATTCAGTATTTCCTTTTGCTGCTATAATCTCTGCTCCAGTTTTTATAATAATAATAATAATAATAATAATAATAATAAATTTATTTGTGGCCGAAGCCAAAACCAAAAAGAAAGAAAAAGAAAACACAAAAGACAATACAATGAACAAACGAGTCATCCCATACCGAACCCATCCGTCCGATGACGTGATCGGGATTACTAAACAGTACCAACAGAACACAGAATATACACTTATCTGAGAAAATAACAAGCGTACCACAACTACTGACCCTCACTCTATAGGCTGCCTAAAATTTAAGAACAAAGTACGTAGATTTAATGCTAACATCAAAAAGTGAGCCACTGCACTCGTGATTGAGCGGTCCACATCGGTCACGGCCAAATGCAACAGATTCTGTTCGGATCTCCCCGGGTATCTCCGGAGAAAAGTAGAAAGATACTCAGAACAGATGGTATCATACAGATGACACTTGAAGAGTATATGATGGACTGTCTCCACATTTTGCCCATTGAAAGGGCAGAGACGCTCAACAAAGGGTAAGGCCCTCAGACGCCCCTCCAGTAGGGCTGTTGGCAAGGCATTTAGCCTCACTCACAAAAGCAAATACTTCCCCCGAGGCGGAATGGCTGAGGATAGATAGACCACCATCCCCCAAACTGGTCTAATAAAGGGGAGATGTGTTCCGACATGTGTTCTGAGGCTCTAATTAAAGCTGTCTCCTCCTGAAAATCCTGGTCCTGAAGCCTTCTTAGAATGACACTCATTATGACCCCCAATTCTTTGCCCACCCAGTAATCGGGGTGTGCTCCAGTTTTTGGCTAACAAGACAGAGACACTAATGTGGGCAAGCAAACTCTGTGACTGAGCTAGACTCCTGCTATATTGGCATTGTGGTGAAGCATATGAAATTGCCCCTTTTATCCAGTGCAATTCCCTATTTTCATGAGCCTCAGTCTAAAGCCACATTCACATGAAGACAACCCTACCCACCCTTGAGTGAGCACAAGTCATGTGTGCAGCCACTCCAAACTGGGCACTGAAGTGATTACCCCTTATTCTATGTCAGTAAATAGAAGCAGCCATACATACTACCTTTCGTAATACCATTTCCTAATACTCTAGGTGCCACTGAACATATTGAACATAATTTAAAAATGCCTCAGTCATCAGCAAATCCTTCAGTAGTCCCCAGAAAAGTTGTTACGGACTTACGGAAGCCCTTTGGCATGGATAGTACGTGTAGTACTTTACCCCTAAGGAGAAGCTACTACAAGATAAAAGCTGTGTGGCTATCATTCCTATCCACTGACATAGGGAAGGACAGAAGGAAGTGTTTAATTTCCATGTCAGAACAGCCACGAAAACTGCCATTCTCCATGGGATAGATTAACTCACCACCTCACTGCAAACCACCGTGAGTCAATACAGAATTGCACAATTCCATAGAAATGCAAACCAATTGTTTTTTTACAAAGAAATGTGAGCATAGGGGCAAAGCCTTTGTTCTTATCAGACTGTTTAAACATTATTATTACATATGTAACTATTTTTGCTGGTGGCTGCTAGAGGATTAGCCACTGGTTTTAGCTTCTTTTCTTTTTTTTAAATTTTATGTTCAAAGACACCTACAGTATTTGGAAATGTTCTTGTATAAACTGAAAAGACATAAAACAAATATACAAGTGTGGCATGGTGTAAAAAAATTGATGAACTCAATGTATACCTAACTTGGAAAGCTTCACACAGGCAGAACTATTACAGACAAGTTGGGACCAATATTAAGCAGAAGCACATCACTTATAGACATAGTAGTAGCTAATTTTGTACTGGGTAAGAACTTGAGCCATTCAGAGAATCAACCCCGAGAAGTTCCCCTATATGGTGGTAATGTCCAGCCTGCATTAAGCAGACAGAGGCAGAGTTCTATTTTCTGTACCAGCTTCACCACAGCGTGCTGCAGGACACAAAGGGAGATGTTTTTAGCCTAGGAAGGCCTGGCCTAGTTAAGCAAACCTCTACTATAACTGATTTTTCTGCTCATATAATTCCTTTTGGGTCTTCATGCCCACTGGTATAAAAGTCTCTTGTGCTAATAGCTAAAGCTGCTGGTAGGTGGCTGGGTCGGGTGTACACTTTATCAATATGTATTGATAGTATACTATCTTTCCTACTGTGTAGATGTTTTCATTCTACAGAGATGATTAACAAACATCTCATGCTGTACCTTGGCGGCCAGGAAATGGATTACTTATGCTAAGAATCAGCTGTTTCATCCTCACTTCTGAGAACTTGAACAAAGTTATTAATATTTAAAAATAGCTATCATGAATAAGAATGACAAAACAGACTTCTGACACCTGGAAATATTTGTAAGTATCTTTACTTATACTAGTAGTCCTATTGAAACCAATAAGAGTACTGTTTAATTAGTTTCAATGGTACTACTCATAATTAAAGCTTACAAGTTTACTTCCTTACTCTCTCCACTATGTTTTCGAACTAAAACAACTGTGATCCTCAAAATGCTCCAAGGTGTAAGCACTGACTATGTTGTTGTTTTTTTAGCATATAAAATGTATATTATAAATTACTGTGTTTCTCACACAAAGCCACCAAGAAAGTATGCACAATATAAATCAAAAACTTTCAAAGATGGGCCAAAACCAAAAACACTCTAATTTTGCTTCTTACTCTCATCCACACTGACACCAGACTTGGCGGGGTGGAGCATGAATTCATGGCCACCATGGCAACCATGGATCTGCCCCAAGTGGTCATCGGCTCTACACATGATGGAGGTCATACCTTGGACCTGATTTTCTGCACTGGTCTTGAGGCGGGGGATCTGTTGGTGGAGAAGGTGTCAGCAGAACCCTTGTCATGGACAGATCGTTACCTTCTGCAAGCCTGCCTCTAGGTGCATGTGTGCCCCTGGAAGGGTGTGGAACCAGTTGGGTTGGTCCACTCCCGGAGACTAATGGAACAGGAAAGGTTCCGAAATGCTCTTGGGGAAATACCCTCCGACCTGTACGGCCGACTGCTCAATGACTTCGTGGCTTTTTGGAACACCTTGCTATCCACCACCGTTGACCAGACGGCTCCTAGGCGTTCGCTCCCATGGCATCAGCATCACTGGCCCCCGTGGTTTACAGAGGGCCTGCAACAGCTGAAGCAGGAAGGGCAACGGTTAGAGCGACGGTGGCAGCGGTCTCATGCTGAAGCTGACAGATCATGACACAGCGCTAGTTTATGAGCCTATGCTGCGGCTGTCAGGGCAGCAAAAAAGGAGTTTTTTGCTACCTTAAAAGCATCTGTGAAGTCACATTCAGCAAAGCTTTTTCGGGTGATACAGGGGCTGTTCCGTCTGGTCTCCCTCCACCTGGAACTGGAGATATCAGTGGCCCGCTGCGACATGTTTGTTAAATTACTTCGCAGATAAAAATTGCTCAGATTCACCACGACTTCAACTCTGCATTTTTGGCATTAGGAGAACCAGAGGCTGTGGAAGCCCCGCCTTGTCCAGTTTTCTGGGATCAATTTGAGTGGGTGTTGGCCACCAAGACAGGGGATGTCCTGGGAGCTGTTAGAGTCACCTTTTATGAACTTGACCCATGCCTGTCTTGGCCAGGCTGGTTAAGGCCAGTCTCTCCCTTTAGGGCCTTTGCTGGTGGGTGTGGTCAACACCTCCCTTCGGGAGGGCAGAGTGTTGAGCTGCCTCAAGGAGGCAGCGGTGTGGCCCCTGCTCAAGAAACCATCTCTGGACATTGACTCCCTTGCCAGTTATTGTATGGTCTCTAATCTTCCCTTTTTAGGGAAGATTATTAAACGGGTGGTGACTCAGCAGCTGCAGGAGCATCTGGACCATGTCGGTTTTCTGGACCCCTCGCAGTTCAGCTTTCATCCAGGTTATGGCACCGAGACTGCACTTGTGGCTTTGGTCGACGACCTTTGCCGGGAATTGGACCAGGGTTGCTCGACCCTGTTGACTTGTTTTTATACCATTGACCATGAGATGTTGGTGGCCCGCTTGCGGGACTGTGCAGGGGTGGGCAGGATTGTTCTTGAATGGATCCACTCATTCCAGGCCAGAAGAACTCAGTGGGTGGTGTTCGGGGATTGTCCTTCCACCCGGGACCTCTCGTGTGGAGTCCCGCAAGGTTCCATCTTGTCCCCTCTCCTCTTCAATGTGTACATGCAGTCACTGGGTGAGGTTCGTGAGAAGGTTTGATGTTTGGTGTCATCAATATGCTGATGACACCCAGCTCTACCTCTCGTTTTCATCCGACCCAGACCCTACAGTCTCGGTGTTTACCCAATGCTTGGCAGCTGTGGGAGACTGGATGAGGTCAAATCGACTGAAGCTGAATCCCGACAAGACGGAGGTGATGCTGGTAGGTAAAGCGGTTGGGGTGGTGTTCACCCTTATTGATGGGGTTCACCCCCAATGGTTTTTCAGGCTTGGCGTTTGGGAGTGCTCTTCGATCTGCAGCTCCACCTGGATGTCCAGGTGAGGGCTGTGGTGAGAGGGGCATTTCGCCAATTACATCTGGTACGACAGCTTAGGCCATATGTCTCTGACCTGGCCACTATCATCCATGCTTTCATTACCTCAAGATTAGACTATTGTAACGCACTCTACGTGGGGCTACCCTTGGTGACAGTTCGGAGACTGCAGCTGGTGCAGAATGTGGCAGTCCGCCTTCTTACCGGGATGAGCCGCTGTGAGCAGATTACACCAGTGCTCCATTCTCTGCACTGGCTGCCTATAGTCTTCCAGGCCTGATTCAAGGTGTTGGTTCTTACCTATAAAGCCCTAAACGGCCTGGGCCCCACCCCAAGATGCCATGGGCATGAGGGGGCAGCTAAAAAATGCAAGGAAATAAAATAAAATAAATAAATACTATCCATGCTCTAGATCAGCCCCTACAGTCCGCCAGGAGCGTCCTTCTTGATGTTCCTTGGGTTGCTCGGGGGACGATGATGGAAGGGGCATTCTCGGTGGCTGCTCCCAGGCTGTAGAACTCCCTTCCGACGGAGGGCCAGGTGGCCCCACACCTCGCCTCTTTTCGTCGTTGTTATAAGACCTTGCTGTTCCATGGGGCCTTCGGTGAGGGTGATGGGGAGGGGGGGTTTCGCTTTTCAATGACACCCCCATTTTGTAGTTTTTTATTGGGTTTTTGTATTTTGTTTTATGATATTTGATATGTAGTTGTTTAAAGGTTTTATTTGTAAGCCGCCTCGAGCTGCTTAATGATGGAGAGGCGGGGTAGAAAATGATGTAATAAATAATAAATAAATAATTTTCTGTGAAAAATTTGCTATTTCCAAAATAATTAATATTGACATCACAGTCACACAAAAAGGTAAAACAGGGAAATTGTAACTGCTAAGATGGTTTATCTTACTAAATGCTAGTAAATCAATCAAGTAGGTTATCATTTGCTTCTTAGGACAATAACTTGGCAAAAAAATAAAATTAAAAAAAAGGCTTTCCTTTCCTCTAGCCAGTGCTGGGACTTTTGCTTGGGTCAAACACTGCTCTCCTTTAGGTTTGACCTGATCACATGTAGGGCAGTTTATAAAAAAAAATTAAACTAATGGAAAAACATACTCGGAGAATGATATCAATCAATCAGTACTTTATTTACATAGCCAATGGCCATCGTAAAAACACACAACAAACAAAAACAAAAACAAAAGGAGGAAAAACATTTGGTACCATAATAAGAATAGAAATATAAAAACATGCATACAACCATATCCACTAACAATTATAAGTCCCCTAATATCAAGCTCTAGTTCTGCTTCTTGTATGGATTTAAGTACCATCCCTTAAACAAGTTAATTACCACATATATCTGCCCGTTTTGTCATAGAGGTCTTGATTTTTATAACTTGAGACTGAAACATAGCGACACAAACTGAGATATTTGGATCCTTATTGCTTAAAAGGAATACCTCCTTTTGGAGGCAGGATTGGTTTACTGCCATAAAGAAGGGGGCAATATATAGCTGTCTCCAGGTATCATAAGCAGGATAGTCCAATAATATATGCGGAGAATGATATAGTAGTCAGAAGTTCATCCAGGAATAAAAAAATTATGCAACTCACTGAGCATTACAGACAGTGACCCAGCAGAGGGTCAAGACGTGTGTAAGAGGAAGTCTGAAGCACTAGTGCAGCGGTTCTCAAACTTTTCTCCTGCATGAACCCCTTTTTGAGATCAATATAATCCCATGACCACAAACAGTAAAGACATGCAAAGTATATCAAAAAAAGCAGCCAGGACTGTGACCCCATCCACAGATGGCTTGACCCAACAGCTGGGAATTGTACTAGGAATCCAACCCACTAGTGCTTGGATTTTATAATTTTTTCCCACTCTATATTATTTTTATTTCATATATGTATATACATATATACATTTATTTGTTCAATTTTTTACTATAGACCAATAAGTTTGATTAACATTCCAGCTAAGATTTATGGCAGACATCTTCTAGTACACCTACAGTCATGGATAACGGAAGATGGAATGTTAGGGGAGGAACAGGCAGGCTTTCACCTGGGATACTCCTGTCAGGATCAGTGTTTACACTTTACTATTTAATTTCTAAATACTTAAAGAAATAACAGAAGCATTTACTACAAAGAATGCAGTTAGACAAGGTTACTTATTGGCACCAACACTATTTAATCTCTTCATTAATGACAGAAGGTCTAAAGAAAGATCAGTATCATCTACCCAGATTGCTGGAGCAAGAGATGCACTGTCTACTGCTTGCAGATGATACAGCATTATCATCACACTCTGAGATTGGATTACAGTGGTTACTAGACTTTCAATAGCTATTGCAGCCAGAACAGATTGATAATGAATGTGCCTAAATCTAAAATTATGATATTTGGTTCCAAGAAACCTTACAAATGGTACATTAATAAGGATCCCCTAGAGGTAGTGAATATATTTTCTTACCTTCGAGTTACTTTCGCTAGAATTCTAAATTGGGAATCCCATGCTCAGGAAGTTGCAATTAAATCAGTCCCGATTGTACAAGGAATTATTTCTTTTTACAATAAGTTTAATAGAAGACCTTTGGTTGAAGCACTAAAAGTGGGTAAAGCTAGAAGCCATCTTATTATACAGTGCTGAAATCTGGGGTCTAGATGGAAAAGCAACTAGTGTTATAGAAAGTGCTCAAAGCCTTTTATTAAAGAAACTGTTACGGTTGCACCTGCTTCACTGGTTAGGGCTGAAACAGGCTCTGTAAATGTAGCTGTACGAGCACAATTACGAGCCATTTATTACTGGCTGAAAATTCGTCTATCCCCGCTCCAGATGCTTATTAGAAAGTGGAAGTACCACCAGGTATCTGCTTTTAATTGGCTAGATGAAATAAAGCAGAAGCGTCTAAGGGCAGGTCTTGGAGATAAGAGGAATAACAATAGTTTCCCACTGATGAGTGAAAAATCCCTGATTACTCTTCTCTTTCAGGATATTGCATGGCAAAATTATATGGGTGTGGTGAGATGGTCTAAGTGTTCCTCCCTGCTCCTTAGATATGGAGATATCCCTGCTCCTTAGAAATTCAGCCCAAACTGAATTTAGTCTAGCTCCTTACCTCTCAGTAGTTGAAAACTGTAATCATAGGGAGTTAATCACCAAATTACATTCTGATCAATTGGACACAGCAGTCCTAAGTGGTAGAAGGCATAAAACTCCTTATGCTGAGAGAGTATGCCTATGCGCCATCAGGGTGCTGTGGAGAACACGAACCACTTACTATGGGATTGTCCACTTTATGCAGAAATAAGGAAACGGTATCTGGACTCAGTAACTTCTGTACTGGTCTGCTAAAGAAAAGACAATTTGGCTATTGCAAAATGATTCCCCTTCTGTCTTTTTTGCACTACGAAGTTACTTGTAAATAGCTGGTAAGATAAGAACTAAATTTTGTAATGCCAACAACTAAGGGAAATTCTACTTGCGAATTAGGCACGTTGACTTCCCAGCATTGGCTGGTCTCTGGTTGCTTTGGAGGCGGTGTTCTCCTTGGTCTGTACAAGAGTGATGTATTTTAAATGCTTTGTATTTCAAAAAGTTTATTTATTATTGTGAAATTAACATATGTGAAATATTCACTTTTATTTGCTTTAAGTTTGTAATTGATTTTGGCTTAAAGCCATAAATAAACGATTATTATTAATTATTATTATTATTATTATTATTAGCAAGCATTTATATAGCACCAGCAATGTACCTGGTTCTTTACAAAGTAATAGAATAAACACGGTCCCTGCGCTAGGACTTACAATCTGAGAGGGGGCGGGGGGGAAGACAAAGGAAGGGGAACAGAGGGAGAGACAAGGAGTGTAACATTCACGAAGATGCAAGGTCCCAGGTGCATGCGTTTGGCTTGGTTACATCAAGAATGATGGCTGCTGGCTGGTTGGTCCATGTGGTGAGGATATGAGTACACAGACCTCAGGTAACAGATTGTACTGGATGGAGGGTATCAGCAGGAGTTAGGTGAGGGGAGCAAGGAGTCAGGGAGGGCAGAACAGAAGAGGTGGCTCTATCTATCTATAAATAAATGGATATAATTCATTATATGAATATAACTCACGAACCGCCTTGACCCACTCCTGTTTTCTGGCTTCAGTGTTGCTGCCAACTGGAAAGGGAAAATAATTGGGAATAAAAGGCCAAGGCTAAGTGTAGATGTTTGTCCCCTAAACTGTAAGGGAGAACAATTTGATAAGTGTACATTCTTTGCTGCTTTTGTGGTGTGCGAATTACGGTCGTGGCCTCAACTTGCAATTTCCATGCTTTTTGAAGCAGGGTGGAATTTGCAAGGGCCTTAACTCCTCCCTTAAACCAAAAGATTTTTGATTATGGAAATATCAACATTTATATCTCAAATTTATATATCTCTATAAATCCACATGTACACAGGAAATTCTGTTTAAGTTTAATTGTCTAAGCTACAGATGAGAACTTCAGAAATGGAAACTGAGCATTAAATTAGAAAATGTTCACTGTCACCTCATTTGTCCTGTACTCATTCTTACAATAAAATCTTTAACCAAGAGTAAGCAGCTTGGGCTGTACCACAGTGGGTGAGAAACCTTGCCTTACTTTGACCTGAAAACAAAGGGAATTCCTTCTTTTTCTGTGGTGAAGTTATCTGGTCACAAAACTATATCTATGCAGATATGATTGCAGCGCTGGGACCTTGGTGGCTTTTTATCATATTTTGTCATATCTAAATCAGGAGCTGCAATTTTAATATACTCAAGTCAGAAGCATTTATGATGAAATTCATTCACAGGAAGAGGATCTATGGAAGACTTGCTACTCTTCAAATTTACACTCTTATGTAGGATGCCCAGAGGTGCTTTATAGATATTTTAAAGCTGTATTATAGTTACAATTTTAGCAGTGGGGCCATTATATATTACAGACAGGGCCATCTCTCATTCAAAAATACCCATTTCCTGTTAGTGAAGTAATCTATTTTAGAGAATATACTGCAATAGGGAATATTCATTTCCCCCTTGTCTGTGGATGTACCAATTTGGAAATTATCAGAAGTTCTTACATCTTGTTATGAGGTGAGATACCAATAGTACTTTAAAAAAAAATCTCTACAGTGGTTGTAGTATAAAAATATTATAATATTATTGGATTTTATTGTTTATATATATGCAATCTTTAATGTTGATTTTATGTTATACAGCACGTAACATAAAATACATGCATATATATATGTGTATATATATGCACTCTTTAAAGTTGATTTTATGTTATTTGGCACCCCAAACAAAATAAATAAATAAATTATTGAAGGCTTCACTTAAATTTGAAACTAACCCGTAACTTCTGTCTCAGTTTTTACTCATACAAGCAGTAACAGAGCCGCCCCAAGGGATAAGTCTTTATGAGTACCCCTACCGAGCCAGCCCATACGGGACCTTCATAAAGTGTCCTTTATTTACAGTGTTCCTTACACAGTCTATCATCACCAACAGTACCACGAACAGTACAGCATACACAGTCATTGCCTTTACAATAGGCCCCCTGGTCAGGCACAATTCCTCCTCTAGCCAACATCTGAGGCAGAGCCCTCTCTGGCTCATGCCTCTTCAGTGAACCCCCAAACCGTTCCTGGGTTCCCCTGATAGTCTCCTCGACTGACAGTTCGAATCTCTCTTCTAGTTTCCAGGCAGGCTTGGCCACACCCAGCCCAGCTGGCCACACTCAGTTATCCAGCCTCTGGAGGCTTGCACATCTGAGTCTATTTAAGCGGCTGTCCTCTATCTGGGTTCACACCTGTACCTTTCCTTAGCACCTCCTGTGGCATGATCCTATAACAGCAGAAGTGTCTGCACCTTTCAGGCCGGTGCTACCACCTTAAAGGGCCAGGTCCACCGAGACAGCCTGGCCATTTAAGTAGAAGAATGTCCCGTCTGAAGTGAGATGCAAAAGACAGTCAGTCAAAATGTATTGCATAGCCTTCGGCCTTAGCAAAAAGAACATACAATGCACGTATAAAAGCATACAACACCACACACACACACACAGTAAATAAATCTGGTTAAGACAGATAATGTCAATAAATCAAATAGGGAAAGAATAAAAATTAAAAGAATACATAAAACTAACAAAAACATACCAAATTTAAATCCAAAGCAAGCCTTGTCCTTCAACAGGCACTAGAAAGGGACAGTCCCGGATGCTTCTAAAACTTCAATTGGAAGTTGAAAGTCCGAGGGATCAACTCCACTATGTTCTTACTCTTCAACAGACGCTGAGAGTGGACAGTCCTAAACCCTGCTGGAGCGTCCATTAAGGGGTAAAAAATCTGTTGGATGATCTCACAAAGTCCTTGCCCTTCAATAGGCATCAGGAGTGGATAGTCCCAAACCCTGCAGGCCGGCAACCTGATTAGCACTTACAGCGGCTAGTAGCCAAAATTATGTGATCAAGGCTCTATAATAAACATTACAAGTTCAAATAACATAAATTGACTATAAAAATCTAAAGGAATGGCCCCATAGAATTCATACTCACTGGGTCCTGAAGTGGCATCAAAACAGACTAAACCAATTCAGGTGAGCAGCTCTCCCTTTAGATTAAAGCATGTTTATATTGTAACATATTAGCCGAGCCAGGAGGACCTGATCGTATATGCCTTGGCCAGAGATTTAACCATTATTATAAGTAATTTATTTATACTAGTTATCGAGCCACTCACAAAATAAACAGGTCCCACAAAATATAATTTTTTTAAAACCCCAAAACAGCATATTGCCAATATTAGAGGTAATAACAACAACAAACCAAGGCAAAACACAACCATAAAACCATAAAAATGTCGGCCCCAAAGATTTTACCCATTAACCTACTCAGTTTTTTTTAGTTTCAGGACCAGGGAAAAAAAACTTTGAGACGCTAAGCATAACTTTAGGTTCCAGGTCCATCAGGAGGGCAACCACCACTTCATGTTGGGCACAAGACCGCCTTTGAGCAACAAGAGGCTTGATATACAAAGACCTCAAATTTGGCAAATCAAGCATTATATGGGCTAATGTTTCGATTACATCCCTGTTAGCATTTTGATTACAGTAATAATGACATATCCTCTCATTATAAGGAGTCCCTACCTTCCATAACTCCTGACGGGAATAAATTGAACCTTATCAGCGTAAACGCTGTTCTAAAATTAAGGATCAAAAGCTCCAAATTTTGAGGAAACACAATGCTAACCAAATGGTGGCCAAGATCTATGGAGAGGTCTTGAACCCTTCTGGTGGGGCATCTTACCTGTCGAACTCGAATCAGTTACAGTGAAGTGAGATATAATAGAAATGTAAAGCAAGTTGTGAACAAAGCCAAAACACTATAGAGCAACAATGTCAGAAACAGTATAACAGAAATCCACAAAGCTGCTTTACTATCTGCCTTGGAGAGATCACTTGCTCAGCCTGTCAGCTGGAATTAAAGTGTTGAGGCAAAAAATAAAAAAAAGCCTGGCCCTTCCTTACTGGTTACACTGCCAAAACCTAGTTTTGTCATCTCTCACCTTGACTACTGCAATTTCCTTTTTGCTCGTCTCCTCTCTTTCTGATCTTGACCCTTTCACTTCTTTTCAACACTTTGCTGCCAAGGTCATCCACCCCACTGGCCACTTTGATCATTTTCAACCCCTTTTCTGCTCCTTCCACAGGTTCTCTTTCCCCCTTCACATTCAACACATACTTGTTGTCTTTGTCTTCAAAGCTTCTTGTGACCTTATTCCCCGCTGTCTTTCTGTATAATTTCCCACCACATTTCTACCTGGGAGCTTGGCTCCTCCTCTGCCATCACCCTTACCTATTCATCTCCGAGTCTCCTGTATCCTGAACTGACTTTGCACATTCTTCTATGCCCTGTGCCTGGCACTCCCTCCCTGAACACATTCATTCTGCTCCCTCCCTCCCAACCTTCAAATCCCTCCTGAAAACATACCTATGCGGCTTTCCCTAGCTCCTCATCCCTACAGACTGCTTATTGATGCTCCCTCCACTGCCTTTCATTCAGGGTCCCTTTCTCCTCTAAATCAAACATGTTCACTTGCATCTTCTCAACTTCATAAATGTATCCCTGTGTCTTCCTAGGTTTCCTTCTTATTTGTCTCCCCTAAATTGTAAGCTCCCTGGGGAAGGACCTGATTCAGATTAATGATTGTTCACAGTCTGAGGTACATTACTGGCACTGTATAAATAATAAAATAATAGTAAAAGTAATAATAAATATTTCCTGCACTCTAACAATGGAAGAATCAAGAATGAAGTAATTTTTGCACAGAACTTCGGTCTTAATTTTACATTTCCGATGCTATGTTGCATTTGCTCGAGCACAGCACACTTATCTTTTCTCTTTTGGTTTTGTGTGGAGAATCATTCTAGGTCTCCTTGATAACTTTAACCTTATGGCGATATGGTTGCTTGCACAAAAGTGTGTGTGTCTGTTGCAGTTTTACTTGCAATTCTCTGGTCCTTACAGTTATGAGTGTAATAGCTGTTCTTGCTGAGGGCTCATACACTCTGCGCCACCAGTCTCTTCAATTTCAATTGTCATGCCTTTCAAAGGATTTGATTTTGATTTAGAACATTTTAAATCAGCTATTTTATTTGAATATTGTTGACCATTGATTACATGCTGCGTCACTGACCATAGTGTGTTATTAATCTGTGATTTTCTTTGTCTTTAATTCAGCATGTTTCTTTATCCTGTGATCCATCATCATTGCCACCACAACCAAAAGGGTCAGCTAATTCTGTTAGATCAACTGAGGCTTATTCACAGCATTTCTCCTCATGAGAAACCACCTTGTGCATTCCATTTCTTATATTTTAATGGAGTCGGTGATTCTCCGAATCTCCTAATCAAATCTGCTGACTTTATTTCTAAGGTTGCTTTTCCCCATGCATGGATGAGTGTGACAGCCTCCTGGCCCTCTACCCAGACTGTAATCCTGTCTGTTCAGGTCTTTGCATTTCTAGCTATTGCTCAGGGCAAACAGACTTCTGTCTTGTTAATAGCTTTTTACATTTGAACCTCCTGTCTATAAATCTGAGGTACCTTTTATTTTATTTTGCTCATTATTCAGTTACTACTCTCTCTATACTGTATATGAAACAGACATAGTTTTGAGTAAAATAGGTCTTTTAGGGGACTTGATGTGTGTTTGTTTTTAATCCTGATCAAGAAGGGAGAAAATATTGGAATGCAAAGGTGTGGGAGGGAAGTTGTGGCCAGTACTTTTAAATAATTTGTTCAGAAAAGTGCAAAACAGCAATACAACTTTTATACAATGTTGTTTTCTGCACTGTACAGGCGTTTTTAATTTTATTTTTGTTTTATTTCAAGATCAGAAAGGGAGGAGGCAAGTAAAAAGAAGGTTGCGGTAGTTAAGGTGAGAGATGACAAAACAAGGTTTTGGCAGCAGCAAGAAAAAGGAAGGGTAAGACTTGAGCCATGTTCTGCAGAGAGAAGCCACAGACTGGACCTCAGAATGGAGGGAGGAGGCTAGACAAACCCCAGGCTATGTGCCTGAGAAGCTAGATGGTGACACCATCAATGGATATTGAGAGGAAAGAGGAAGGTTTAGGAGGGAAGATGAGGAGTTCAAGTTTTAGACACAATAACCTTGAGCTGATAGTGAGACATCCAAGCAGAAATATTGGAAAAAGACAGTTGGTGACATGAGACTGGATGGAAGGGGGCTGGAGAGAGCTGGGTGTCATCAGCATACAAGTGATACTAGAAGCTGTGAGGTTCAATGAATTTGTCCACGGATAGTGTGTGTGTTGATTGATTGTAAGCCTCCCTGAGTCTTAATGGGAAGGGCAGCATATAAATTTAAATAAATAAAAATAAATTAAGAGACAAGTGACTTGGGGAACTCCAACTGGGAGGGGAAGTGACATGGTGGAGGTACCAGCAAAAAGCACTCTGAAGGAGCGGTTAGACAGATAGGAAGAGAACCAGTTAAGAACTAAACCCCTAGAAAGGAGAGAGCAAAGTGAATCAAGGTGGTGAGGTTTTGGTGTCAAAAGTGGCAGAGAGACTGAGCAGGACAAGCCTTGAGACTTGGCTAAGAGAAAGTTGTTAATGATTTTGGCAAGAGCAGTCTCAGTTGAGTGGAAAGGACAGAAGCAGATTGAAAGGGTTGAGGGAGAAACTGGAAAAGAGGAAATCAAAACAGCAGGTGTAGATGGCTCATTCCACGAATTTGAACGGGGAGGGGAGGAGTGAGATGTAGCAATAGTTGGAGAGCGCAGAGGGGTCAAAAGTGGGCTTCTTACAGATAGGGGAGACAGTGGTGTGCTGTTTATGAAATTGTAACTTTCATATTAAAAAAAACACAAAACATGATGAGTAAGAGTTGAATGCGACTTCAAAGGTAATCTAGTTCACTCCACCAGTTTGATGTAGGACATCCACAGCTACAGCATCACCAACGGATGATTGTCCCAAGCCTCTGGGTGTTTACAAACAGCATGGTAATTGGTAGGGGTGGGACGCCAGGGAGAATACCAGATATCTGATTTACCGGTATCGGATCTTCCCCGCATTGAATTTACCGGTATCGGCATACCGGATTTTTAACATTGGCCACTTTACTGGGTTTTTTACATTACGGCCATTGACTTCAATGGCCGTCATGTAAAAAACCCGGTAAAGTGGCTAATGTTTAAAATCCGGTATGCCAATACTGGTAAATATCAGATTATCGGATTAATCCGATACATTATCGGGTGTATCGGATTTATCCTATACCGATATTCCCACCCCTAGTAATTGGTAACCCTGGTGCGAGTAGCAAGAGTGTGCGCTGCACTCACCCACATGCCAAGAGTACTGAACCTAAGGTACGGTAGGGAGGCGGGGTTGGCAGGAGCTGTAACAGAAGAGAACAGTAGATGGGCTTCTAGATCCAGTCAATCCAAAGCTCCCCTGCTCTGTGCCTCACTGCCAAACTTAAGCTACAGATAAAAGTAAAGCCCCCGCCCCTTAACTGTGCTGCTGCACAAGTTCAGTTCTCCACTTTAATTCACACTGACCACAGGTCCCCGCTCATTTGCTGCTTACTCCCACTTGTCACAGATCCTGGGGTTCTGCCCATGCACAGGCGATTTAACAGATGGAATGCTAACATGTGGACATGCATTACCTGCAAGACATTCCCCACATCTCCTGCCGCAACGCCATGCGTGAGCACCCAATGACAAGCATAATGTTTGGAGAACTTTCCAGCTAACAAACAGCCAGGTGAACACCCACTCATGGGTGGCTGTCATGCCATTTGTTAACACCCTCTGTCTGAAAACCTCCAGCGATGGAAAGGTTTCAACTTCCCTACGCAACTTGTTTCATTGTTGTACAGCTCTAACTGTTAGTAAGTTTTTCCTGATTATTTAACTGAATTCTGCCTTCCTGTAATTTTGAGCCCATTGTTTCTAGTCCTGCCCTCTGTAGCAATGAAGAGCTGTTGCTGTGTGTGCAGTAGATCTTTAACTTCTTGAAGACAGCTATCATTTCTTCCCTTCATCTCTTCTCTAGGCTAAGAACACCCAGTTCCTTTGAGATACTGAACACGAGCTGAGTGAAAAGAATTTTTACAACAGTTTTAATAGAGAAGTTAAAACATGGCTAATCATAAACAGAGATCCATGTTCACTGTATTAATGGGGGAAATGCAGAGAACACAGGTCCCTGATCATAAACGGGCATTCGCAAAATTGCCAAATGAATAATCCAGAGGCACTGATGTATGATACTACCTGCTATTTTCAGGTCATGCAGGCCAATGAAGTTATTCATATGCATAATGCAATGCCCAGCAGGCAGCTTGTTGCAGCTTGCACCTTTCTTTACTGCACCTTTGTCTACATCTCCTGAAAAGAGTATAATGCATTTGAATGCGTTCTTCTGAGGAATAAACTAGATCCACCCACTATATTTTCCAGGATAACAACAATATTTTCTTCTCAGGTAAAAGCAAATATTGACTGAAAATATTAAACATTTTAATTCTAATTGCTATAAACAGAAATTACCGACATATTGTACTAAATACTAAAACAGTGATTCTCATGCACAAATTCGGACACACATAACCTCAGTTTCCTCCCCAGCTGCCCTGTGCTGAGACACAAGAGGTAGCTGGGTGGCCATCTTTTTAGGTAGGAAGGTAGGGTGTTTTGCGCCATTCCCATTGGAAGCCAGCCCTTGGCAGGACTGCCACTACCAAGCTCTAAAAAAATTAGCGGGAGACTAGATGGGTCTGTATAACTGTGCGATATACGTTGTGGCTCTTTAGTAAACCTAACTTGTGTAGCTCCAAAGGCAGTCAGAACGGAGTATCTCTGTACTAAAAGTTCCTTCATGTTAAATTATTTTTGAACACCAATAGATTGAAGATTTTAGCTCTTCCTGAGCCCCAAACTAGTATACATTCCAGAATGACATCCTGCTTCATAAGGGCCATGCAACATACTGTGCATCACTGTCTTGCATAATAGAATGTGACTCTCTCTAGAAACCAAAAGGCAGTCTGAACAACCTAAAGAAGGCAATTAACAAAGGGTGATAATTCCTTAGAGGACAACCAGAATAAAAATCAGCTTTCAGTCAGGACACCCTCCCTTTTTAAGTTGGTGAGAAAAAATATACCAAGTTAATTGCCATTTTGCTCCATTCCAGTTTATTTTAAACAGGTCTTTGATAAAAAAATAAAAAAATAAAAGGAAACTATCAATTGCTAAGGAGATAGTAATTCCCAGTAATAAAAAATCTTCTGTATGCAATACAATTACAGTTTCTTTTATATGGTTAAAGATTACAAGTGGCACTTTACTTAGACAGAACTCATTAACATGTTAATTAAACAAAGCAAAAAACTTAACAGTTTAAAAATAAACTTAAATGCACAAGAGTTTTCTTAAAATACAAACAAAAAAACAATTCAGTACAATTACAATTCAAAACACCTTCCACTCCATACATTGCAACAAAACATAAACGCCAAAAAACATAGAAATTAATTCACAATTAGAGCAATATTTAATATTTTATCATCAACATACATGTAAT
>QEPC01003920.1:695435-710934 GCA_003113815.1 Sphenodon punctatus | reverse complement strand
CCTCCTGTTCCCCCAGCCCCTTCCCCTCACAGGCCCCCCAGCCCCGTCACCTCATCCAGCTCCTCTTTCCTCCTGCTCCCTCAGCAAGCGCAAGCACTTTTTAAAAGCCAGGGACATCTTGACACCTCATCTAACATGAAATATTGGACCAAAGCACATACTTAGCATACTCAATATCCTATGCAGCCATCTGTGACTATAAGTGTATGCTCACAGAGAAAACTCTGTCAACTTCAGGGTTGCAAACCAAAGGAATTTGCCCCAGGGAACTCCATTGAAGTCAATGGAACTCTCAATACAGAATGTTAGCTCCGCCTTAACTAATGGAGCCACTAGCTTGGCTCCATAATGTACTAAATTCCTTACCATACAATAACTAAACTTGCACATTTTACAATTATGAAACTAATTTATTATCATAATTTGACAAGGAACAATTGTGTCAGAGTAAATTAAGTCTGTTATTTTTACATGTATACAAATTGTGTACAGTTCATACAATGAAGTAAAGAATGTGAGTGTAGACATTATACAATTCGTTGTACACAATGAAATTATGTATGGTAACAAATTTAGTACATATATTACATGTATGTTGATGATAAAATATTAAATATTGCTCTCATTGTGAATTAATTTCTATGTTTTTTGGCATTTATGTTTTGTTGCAATGTATGGAGTGGAAGGTGTTTTGAATTGTAATTGTACTGAATTGGTTTTTTGTTTGTATTTTAAGAAAACCCTTGTGCATTCAAGTTTATTTTTAAACTTAAGTTTTTTGCTTTGGTTAATTACTTGGTTTTGTGGGAGTTGGGGGCTTGGGATGGAGCGGGGGAGATGGAGGTTTGCGTGGGGCTTGTGGGGGTTCAGGTTGGGGCGGGGGGATGGAGCGAGGGGAGTGGGAGGTTTGGGTAAGCAAGAAAACACTGTTCGAATTTTGCTCAAAATGCCTTTCACAACTGTAATAAATTATTTTTGAAATGTTTTGTAACTTTAAAGGAAGTTTTTTTGCTTTTAATGGGTAGAATTACACAATTTGCTTTTGACAGTACAAGTGACTGTAGGAATAACCCCCAGTGTGTTCAAGAAAGGCTCAGATTCTCTGGGAAGAGCTTCTCATCTTGAACAGTGTGAGCCCCTGGAATAATGAGTCTGGTCAGTTTGTTGGGAAGTGGTTGTTCCTACCTCAGAGGGAAGTGAAATGGGTACTCATCATTTTTGGTCTGGGAGGTAAGAGGCCACTTGAAGGGTGGTATTATGTCTTTCTTTAGGTTTTCCTTTTCAAACATTCATTTTGTGTCAGAAGACCAAGGCAGTCCTACATGCAGGTCTCCAAAAAGCATTTCCCCTCCCCACAAGTCATTCCTTAGTGTTAACCACTGGCTTTTCCTTTCCTCAGCCCCCAGAGTCAAGCCAAGTCCGGCTCTCAGTGGTAGTTGGTGCCAGCTGAAGCTATTCCTAGCCACCCCAGCAAAGAGTCCAGCGCTGGGTAAGCCCTGCAGTCTGCCCTAGCACCCCAAGCTGCGAGGAAATGGCCTTTTAGACTCCCCCACCCCACACCCTCCCCCTCGGCTTTTGCTTTGTTTCCAGCAGAGCGGGCAGGAGCTTGCAAGTGCGCCCAGCATTGCACACCTCCACTGTGTTAGATGTTTTCTAGTGGAATGCTGGAGGAGGGGGGAAGAGAGCGGACCGACTCCCTCCCCCCTAAGTTTGGGACAGTCCATTAGAGAGAGCACAGCCGGCTAGCCTAGTAGCTGTGCGCACATCTCGGCCTGTTGCAGTTGGGATCCCAGGCAAGAACTGCAGCAGCAGGATTGCTAGCAGGAAAGTTTTCCCTAGGAAGGGAAAGACTCCTCAGAACCAGCATCAGTGAAGCGCTCCCGCAGTCACCTCTCCAAGGAGCAGCAGCAGCAGCGGGAGTTGGAGAGAACGGTTCGGCCACAAAGGGGTCTTTGTGCAGCAGGTGGCTCCGGACAGCTGTTTCGCTGCACCCTTCCTCCTTCCTTGCGGGCAGAGCAGAGCCGGACCGGGTCAAAGGGGCAGAGCTTGGGGCAGCATGGTCCGCACCGGGGTGGCTATGGGAGCAAGGGCTTTGCTAGTCCTGCTGGCGGCTTGCTTGCTCCTCCATCTCCAGGCAGCAGGTAAGGGTTGGGGGGGGGGGAAGCGGCTGAATCGCCGTGGGACTGAGCCCGAGTGGAGGGGAGGCTGCTGCCTCTTCAATCCTCTGGGAGAGGGGCTGGCTCTTCAGATTGGCTCAAGGCAGAGTCAGAACCTGGTGTTGGTAAGAAAAAGGAAAGGTGGCAGGGCTGCCCTGGGGCAGCCCGGAGACACCCCTGCCCTGTAACTTGGTGCACGGCGGCGGCATGCGGTTTTTGTTTTAAATCTGTCCCCCTCCCCTTGCAGGATGATAGGAAGAAGTGTCTGCAGCCTCCCTTCCCCTCGTCTCTGAGTGGTTACACCGGAGTGATGTGTTGGGGGCTGATGAATGTTGCTAGAGTCCTGGCGAAGGGAGGGGGACTGCTCTTAACTGAGTCTCACTCTGGGCGGGGGTTTGTGCCCATTTCCTGTGTAGAGCCCAGGGGCAGCCTTTGGCATCAGGAGGCATTAGGACTCGCTTCAACAAGCCCTGCGATTGTTTAGCAAGTTTCCTGGAACTAGCCTTAACATCTACCTTACACCGCGGTGGCTGCTCCTGCTGCCACCACAAAGACTTTAAGTTCCAAAGCACAAAGCTCCACCACAAAGACTTTAACCTCTAGTCAGTTTCGGCAGCAGCACTGGCAAGGAAGGCAAGCGGCATGTCAGTTACACAGCATCCCGCTTCTCGACTCCGCTCCTTTCCTCTCTCCGGGAGCTGGGGAAGCAGGGCGCTGTGTAAGTGACATGAAACAGACTAGAGCTTAAAGTCTGTGTGACAGAGCTCACTTCTGATAAAGTTACGTGATTTTTTAAAAGTAGAGTCACGTAACTTTCCTTATGCTGTGTTTTAAGGAAAGTTAAATGTGTTTTAAGGAAAGTCACGTAACTTTCCTTAAAACACAGCATAAGGAAAGTTACGTGACTCTACTTTTTAAAATCACGTAACTATCAGAAGCAAGCTCTGTCACACAGACTTTAAGCTCTGGTCAGTTTCATGTCAGTTACACAGTGCACCGCTTCCCGGCTCTCGGGGGATGTTTGGCGGATGTTGCGGGGGGAGGGGGCGAGTTTGGGGCGGGTGTTGAGGGTTGGAGATGTTGCGCGGGGGGGCGGGAGGTTTTGGCGGGAGTTTTGGAGGGGCTCAGGAAAGTAGACTCATGTAACTTTCCTGATGCTCTGTTTTGCCTGTGAGCAGCTGCTCTACTGAGCATGTGCGAGCCAGCAGGACCGTGCTGTGTTTTGCCAGTGAGCAGCTTATCTACTGCGCATGTGCGAACCAACCAAACTAATTTTTTGATCACTAATAACTCGGTTTTGGCTGCATAAATCAGTATCATATTTCAAAAGCACTTGTTATTAATCTCTTTCTCGAAGCCTGTGAAGTTTGGGGGCTCAACTCATCCAGGGGGAGGAGATATTGATGATTCAAATACGTGAGGATGGTGTGCATTTTGACCACAACCAATTAACGTTTAAGTAGTTATAACATTTTATTTTCCTAATGGATCTTTTTCAAACTTTGTGGATATGATGGTCCTCACATCTTACAGCCATGGTTAAATTTTCAGAAATGTAGGTCAAGTGGTTTCCTCAAAATCGGGGCTTCAGAAGTCCCCTGTTTATAATGAACAGTGGCTATACATTTAAGTTTCAGGCAGCTACCGCTGCCTGAAAATTACAAATCCATGCAGTCAGCTTATTTGTGCTATGAAGGTTGCCATGTTTAAAGTTCAACATAGAATAGAAAATTAAAAATCCTAAATGCGGATATCAAAAGCTAAGCATGAAACAGGTAAGATACCCAGGCTATCACATATGGTGAAACACTACCTTGGTTTCATTGGGGGGTGGGGGTAGGGGGTGGAATCAGTTTTCTTTGAAATCTATATTATTAGAAGCCACCCAGTAAACATAAAATTCAAGAGAAGAAAACAGGGAAAATGTAAGTTTCACCACCTAACTGGATATGATCAGCTACAGCATGGGGACTAGAACTTTGTTTTGCAAAGGTTATATGGTCTTCAAAACAAAGCAAGAAGCTGGCAGTCACACAAACCTCTAATTAGACCATATCATTTATATCATATTCACCTATTCAGAGATTTGAATGCACAAAAGCATTAATAGCAGTCTAGTATGATCTAACAGTCCATAGAATTTTGTCAAATAATTCCTTCACTGATTCCAATAACTTGTTTCTGAAACAGAAGCTATCCAAATTTTTTAAACTCCAAGGATTTACCCCATTCCTTGGCAAATTATTAACATGTGCAATCATTCTCAGGTAAAAATTTCCAACTGTAGGCGCGACTCTATGCTGCTGGCAGACCTGGATGCAGGCGAGGCTGTGGCCAAACCTAACTAGCAAAACGCAGCAACCTGGGCACACATTAGCAGATGCTGTCCCGCACAGTGGGCCCACACTGTCCTTGGATGGCACTGTGAATGGGGAGTGAGTGGGGGCTGCATGGGGTGTGTGGGCAAACATCAGGCAAAAACCTAAATAGATGGGCAGGCAAACACCCACCTGGTGGGTGCTAAAGTGGGCTAATGTCTTGTTTTTGCAGCCCCAGCTTCTGAAATCATGTTGTGCCAGAATCTCAGCTTTAATTTTTAACAAGAAAAGTTTCTGGACAGGCCCATATGCCAACTCCCTAAAGACAGATTGAGTTCCACTTGGTCACCCTTAATAATTATGAATTGGGTCCTGCCATCACAAGGGTACCCATGTGTAGATGCACTCCCACAACTGGCTCAGCTTTCTGTGCTGTATGGCCAGCAGCTTAGTGCTCCAGCTGCAGAGAGCCGAGCTGTTGGCTACGCTTCATAGTGCTGGGTGCTGCCTGCTGTTCCACCTTAGGCAAAAAAAAACCAACCCACTCTCCACCCCATTTTCTAGCCAGCGTACAAGCCTACTACAACTCATGATTGAAGAGGAAAGCTCAGACAATGTGAAACCAAAAGCCAAAAGGCAAATATCCAAGATTTTGTTAAAGAAATCTGATGATTTTTAAGTCAACCCCCACCCTTTTTTTGAGGTCTGATTTAAGAAAATTCAACACTTGGGGATTAGCAATATTGGAAGGGAAAGTAGTAGCACTTGGTCAGCGATTCCCAATCTTTTTTTGTCTCTGACACCCCATTTGGAGATTTAAATATAATCCTAAGACCCCAGGCAGCAAAGACAATACACGATATATCAAATATCGATTTAATCATGATCCTGGCATCCTCAGAGGGAACACACAGACCCCCACTTGGGGTACCAACCCACAGTTTGGGAACTTCTGAAATGGGAGGATAGGAACAAGCAGTCATGAACCACCATTTATATTGCAATTTTGTATTGATCATCTTGACAGTGTGCTAGAAGACCCAAATTTTCTCTGGCTAATTAGAAATTTTACCTATATATAAAGGATATTCAATTTGCCATTAGGATGAACATTTATCTTGCATCATTTTTACATCACTGACTCCCTGCTCTAAAGATCTAACTCCTTGGCTTGCTGCAGCCATTTAATGGTGAAATGCACAGGACGACAAACTCAGCACAAATGTCAGTAGCTGATTGCCAAGTCACATTTTGTCAGCTCTAACAAATCATGTGACCAGTAGCCTAGGGATAAGCACATTGCTGCCACAGCGTTCACTGTCCCTGACAGCTCAGAAAGAAGGGAGGATGATAGGACCTCCTCCATAAAACATCGTACACAATATTTACGTGTACGTGGGCCTCCTCCATAAAACATTGTACACGGGGCTGATGATGGTCACATTTTGTCTTTGTTTTCCAAAACATTTTGAAGTGCTAGTATCACTTCATAATCTTATACAATGGAAGTATCCATAATTTCATGTCTCACCATGCTCAGATCAGAAAGTCGTACTTTGGCCAAGACTGTCCCAGGATTTGAAATATAGCCCTGGAGAAACCCAGAGTAGCACATGTGGTCAAAAAGGACCTTGCTTCATTAGGCTGCTGAGTAGGGACTGCAAATTCAGTTTCGGATCAATCCATAATTGTCCCCAAATGGCAATTATGGATTGACCGGAAATTATCTGAACCAGGGCCCTCACCCGTAATGCCCATAATTTACAAGCACTGCAGGGACTGGCCCCTGCTGATAAGCTGAAGTGGGGGGGGGAGGGAAGAGTACCGGGGAGGGGGCCAGGCACGGAGGGGAGCAGTCTGGAGGGCTGAGGGGCAGCGCTGGTACTTACCCAGTGGGTTTACCGCTCCCTCAGCCCGTGATCGCCTTCTGCGGCGCTCAGCTCAGCTGCCACCTGTTGTGCGCCATACTTGTTTGTTTTTTTAAATAAATAAATAACTGCGTCTGTGCAAAATGGCCATTCTGCACATGTGCAGCCCTTTCCAAAGGTGATGCAGGAACCATCTGGGGAAAGGGCACCCGTTCTGAGCATGCATGCAGTAGTGCTGCACATGCTCAGAATAGGTACCATTTCCAAAGATGGCACCGATGCCACCAGTGTCATCTTGGGAAAGGGCTGCACATGCGCAGAATGGCCATTTTATGCAAGTGCAGTTCTATTTCTTTTTTCTTTTTAAAAAGTATGGCATGCAACAGGTGGCATGCAACAAGTGAGTTGAGCGGTGCAGGAGGCAAGCACGGGCCAGAGGAGTGGGAAACCCACTGGGTAAGTGCCAGTGCTGCTCCCCCTCCTCACTCTGCTCCTCTCCCTTCCCCCTGCCTGCTCCCCCTCCCCCAGGTCTCCCCTGCACTAAAGATCATTGGAGCAGTGCCAACATTGCTACAATGCACTTTTTGGTTTTTATTACGGGTAAACCAAACCCATAATAAAAAACAGAAATTATGGAGCCATAACTGTAATGGATCCAAATCCGTAATTTGCCTTGGTTTGCCATCCCTACTGCTAGGAGAGCAAGCACAAGTTTTCTCTTGACCATTCCCCTTTTCTCTCCGTGACTTGGCCACTCACTCTTCTAAACAGTAAAAGTCTATACAGGCTGCAAAACATGAAGAGAAGAACTAAAAAGATATAGGCCAGGAAATTACTAGGCAGTAGCTCAATATTTAAAACATCTCCTAACTCAGGTCCACTTACTAATCGGCAGGGACCTGTGTTCTCTGTGTTTCCCCCATTGCTGCTAATGGGGGAAATACAGTAAACATGGGTCTCTGGAAATGGGGAACAAGACAGAGTGAAGGTCACTCATATATTAAAAAGAGACATTGATGAGTATGGTAAGATCAGGTCCAGGTTCTTGGTCTGGTAAGTTGATGCAGGATCAGTGCTAGAACAGGATTGGTTCCAGGTCCAGGAAAGCCACAATGGGGATCAACAAATGGACCAAGGGAACAGATAAAGACAAGGCAGACACAAGATTGGACAGAGGCAGGCAGACAACCCAGATATTTATTTTATTTATTTATTCAAATTTATACACCACCCTTCCCGTAGAGGCTCAGGCCAGCTTACAATTAATAAAAACAAAACAATAAAAAACTCCTACCTGCCCCCACAACCCTACCCAAAAAACTCATCAACCCCCATCTCCGCCTGCCAAATACTTTTTCAAATAAAAAAAGTTTTACACCGCCTCTGGAAGATGCTTAGGCTCGGGCTCAAATTAATCTCCTGGGGAAGGGAGTTCCACAAAACTGGGGCAGCAACTGAGAACACCTCCCCTGTGCACCCCCGTCCCACCCCCATTCCCAACTGACTGTAGGGTCTGCAATGGAACATGGTAGGACACATGGTCTTTCAGATATATGGGACCCAGACCCTTTAGGACTTTAAAAGGTGAAAAACAGCACCTTGAACTGTGTCTAGAAAGCTATAGGGAGCCAGTGCAGACTTCGATGCACCAGTGTAATATGCTCCCAGCGGCACATCCCTGAAGGAGTCAAGCTGCCACATTCTGCACCAGATGCAGCTTCCAAAGAGTCATCATGGGCAGCCCCATGTAGGATGCACTGCAGTAATCTAGCCTCAAGGTGATGAAAGCAAGGATGACAGTGGCCAGATCTGAGTCAGAAAGAAAGGGACGCAGCCTCCTCACCAGATGGAAGTGGTGAAAAGCACTCCTGGCCACCACTGCCTTCAGGCACAACGAGGGATCCAAAAACACTCCAAGGCTGCAAACCGATCAACCAAAGGGGGGTCAAACTCCATCAATAAGAGGTGTCCCAATCCCCTCCAAGTCACAACACTGACTAAATGCACTTCAGTCTTGTCTCAATTCAGCCTCAATTGGCTCATCCATATCCAGTCCCCAACAGCAGTCAGGCATCAAATAAGCACCGAGACTGCAGGACCTGGATCCGGGACAATACTGAGCTAGATGCCTTATCCAGCCAGGTCTCTGTAATGCCTATGTGGGCGGCAGCCTCATCCTGAATCAAAATGTGGAAAATAGATGTTTTATTTGCATCCAACTTCACATTCAGCAGCAGCATAGTCAGTTCAGGGGCCCTACTGGCCTCAACTTCCAAATATCCTGAGACAGGGGGGACAGAGACATGAGAACTGAAATCAAGTGTCTTTCCCAACAGCCTCGATGGTTTATCCTCCCACGCAAACACACACCATCTCTCTCCATGCCCAACACGTCCCCAATAGCTGCCCCTCTCTCCTCTCCTCCCCAGAAAAGCTCCCCTCCTCAACTCCTAATCAACAATTCCCCTCCTCCAAAATGACTACACTCAAAGGTCCCATCAGGGCCTGGGGGAGGGGATGGCCGGAGAGGGACCCCCGAGTCTAGCATTTCTAGAGGCAGGCCGATAGGCGAGGATATCCCTCCCCTCTCCCTGCTGTTTAACACATTCATTAATGATCTGGAAAAGGGCGTTAAGAGTGAGGTGATCAAATTTGTAGATGAAACCAAGTTATTCAAGGTAGTTAAAACACGAGCAAACTGTGAAGAACTGCAACAGGATCTTACGAGACTAGGTGCCTGGGCATCTAAATGGCAAATGAGATTTAATGTGGACAAGTGCAAAGTGATGCACGTAGGGAAAAATAATTCAAACTATGCATACACAATGCTGGGTACTAAGCTAGGAGTTACCACTCAGGAAAAGGATCTGGGGGTGATTGTGGACAATACACTGAAATCCTCAGTCCAGTGTGCACCAGCAGTCAAAAAAGCAAACAGAATGTTAGGAGTTTCCTGGAGTTATTCGCAAAGGGACAGAGAATAAACCTGAGGATATCATAATGCCTCTATACAAATCAATGGTGCGACCGCACCTGAAATAGTGTGTGCAGTTCTGGTCGCCCCATCTCAAAAAAGACATAGCTGAACTAGAAAAGGTACAGAGAAGGGCAACGAGAATAATAAAGGGCATGGGACAGCTTCCATACAAAGAGAGGCTTGACAAACTGGGTCTCTTCAGCTTAGAGAAGAGAAGACAGAGCGGACACGATAGAGGTTTATAAAATCTTGAGTGGTGTGGAACGAATAGATAGGGAACGGTTATTTACCCTCTGTGGAAGCTCATAAGCTGAGGCCTGAAAACTTGGGACAGAAATGACAGAGATGAGCTGAGTTCTTACAGTGCTAAATGTACTCATTACAGCTAATTGCAATAAAGATTGCCCTTTACACATAGCTGCAAGCTTGTTTTTCACTTTCTGTAAGTTTGTTTTTACTAGCCTTGAAGATGCTCTTCTCTAATATAAACTGTCTGTGTAGCAGTTCTGTGTATAACACAGCTCCAAACTGGTTTTCTAACTGATAAGAAATGCCTCTTTGCCTGTAACTTGAAAAGTCTATAAAAGTGTTTTTGACTCTGGCTAGGGAGGGACTCTAGATCTATAGTGGAAGCCCTGTGGACCTAGGACCCTCCTAACAGCTGTTAGATAAAGAAATAAAGTTTCTCTGAGAGATTCCTTCCATACACAGAGTGTGTCCTGATTTCTTCGATACCTCTCAAATAGTACTAGAACTAGGGGACACTCCATTAAACTAGCTGCTGGCAAATTTAAAACAAATAAAAGGAAGTACTTTTTCACTCAGCGCATAATTAACTTATGGAATTTGTTGCCAGAGGACGTTGTCAAGGCCAGTAGTATAGCTGGGTTTAAAAAAGGAAAGGATAAGTTCTTGGAGAGTAGGTCCGTTAATGGCTATTAACAAAGTAACTTATGGAATGAACTTCTTACTGTCGGGAGCTGGGAGTGAATAACGGAGAATGGCTTGCCCATTGTGACTGTTGGTTCTTCTCCCATGCAATCGAGTTTGGTCACTGTCGGAGGACAGAATGCTGGGCTTGATGGACCATTGGTCTGACTCAGTATGGCACTACAACTCATACCCCCATAATTCCTAATGCCCGTATCCCCCTCGGGGGGGGGGGAAGACACCACCAACCCACCTCCATTCTCGCCCATACCCCCTCTTACCGGAGGGCTGTATCGCTCCCCACCTCCTCCTCCCTTACTCCCCCATGCCCATACGCCCCCCCTTACAGGGGATCCAGGGCACTCTTCCCCCTCCTCTTCCCCCCATGCCCATACCACCCCCACCACCTCGTCTCATAGGGGAGGCAGGGTACGACCGACCACCCGTTTTCCATGCCTGTACCCCCCTCCCCCCGGTCCCACAGGGGGGGCAGTGTCCACCTACCCATAACCCCCTCGGACATGGGGGTTATAACAAAACCCTTCCCCCTCCCAGCCATACCCCTGCCCATATCCTGCACCCCACATCCCAACCCACCTAAAACAATTTTAAATAACCTTAACACAAACACATTTTTAAAAGCTCCCAGGCCCTTACAGCCACTTAACAGCCAGGCACCTGAAAGTCAGGGGCTGCTTTTATGGGAGCTGGGAATCTAGGGCAAGTAAACTGATAGTACACCAAGTCCCTCCAGCAAGTCTTTGCAGCAGCTTTTCCCATCCTGCAAACCAGAATCTCCTTTTATGGGAGCTGGGAACTCAGGTGCAGGTAAGCTGATGGTACGCACAGTCCCTCCAGCAGGTACTTGCAGCAGCTTTTGCAGGAAGATGGCTGATCAGGGCAGACAAGACAGGATTCAGGCTGGGTCGAACAGGCTCTCAAGGCTGCTGCCGGGGGGCTTCCCAGGCAGTCGCTAGGAGGCTCACCAGGCAGTCACTAGGGGACGCATTCCACAGATGCTGGGCCCCCAATCCTGGCAGATGCCAGCCACACTCCCAGAGATCAGGGAAAACAGACTAGCAACTGAACTCCCAAGCAGGCTCAGAAAGACCAGGTTCAAAGGGAAGGTCAAAAGGGCTTCACCAAGTCACACGCTAGGGTCTGGGAGTGGTGGGAATCGGAGCCAGTCCAAGGTGTATGGAGACATCAGGAAGGGAACACACAAACAGGAGGAACAGGAACCAGGAAGGAGACAGATGATCCGCCCAGCTTCCTGTGACTACTGGCTGGCCTTGTTATATACTGGCCAGCAACCAACCAGGAAGCCAGGGGCATGGAGCAAGGCTGAGGATGTATGTATGACCTGGCCAGCATAATGAAAGACCAAAAGCACCAGCCCTTGGCCATGCCAAGGTGCCTTGGTGGGGGGAGACACCCACCACTATGCTCAGGGCCCCAAGGGCTTCGGTTCAAGCCCAGGTTCTTACAGGATGTGGAAGTTTCACTTCTCCTGCACACTCAAAGAATGAACAAAGAAATAAGCCCATAATACTTATATCAAGTAAGGGCAAACTTTTCCCACCCAGAGGCCACTTTGAAAATTAGCACAAGCTCCAAAGGATGCAGAGAAGTTGAGGGTGCTTAAGAGATGCAATGAGGAAAAGGAGGGTCGAGATCATAAAACTGTCCCCTGTGCTTTTGTGCATGCCCTCATCTCTGCTCCCTTACACTAAGCTCAGTTTTTCAGTGCTTGAGGGTAGGAACTGGATCCAGGGGTCAGATTCAAATACTGGAAAGGGGCCAAATAAAAACTAGCCACTGGCTGCATTTAGACCCCAGGCTGGAGATTCCTCACCCTATCTTATTCAGGTACTGCCTAAAGATTAAGATTTGTGAGGAGGGAGTATTGTGAATATCAGGGCTGCTACCTTCCTTTCCTTCTATTTATTTGTATTATTGTAGTCTACCTATTGCTAAGGAACATCCAAACAGTAAGGAAGAAAGACACAGGTCCCACAAAAGACATCTGAAAAATCTGGAGATTTTTGAAACAGAAGAGCATATCACTGATTTATACCTCAAGTAAACAACAGGAGATAGAGGAAGCCTGGCTAGAGAAGAGGGGGGCGGGTTTGATGTTCAAAGGCCCTTCTGTGGAAACTCCAAAGTTTCAGTAAAGTTTAAGCATCAAAGCTTCAGGCTGCCTAACTAAGCCACTAACATGTAGAAGCCAATTTTAAAATAATTTGAAGTTCAGCAGAATGCATAAGCAACTCTAGAAGCTACACGTTTTCCAGTGCAGAATTATGAGGGGAAATGTCAAGTGACACTAACTACACATTCATTTTCAGCCTCTAACCCAAGGGTGGGGAACCTCAGGCTTGGGGACCAATTGTGGTCAGCACCTAGTTTCTATATGACCCCTTTCTACTTCTTGGTTATGGCCCCGGATCTAGTTCCTACCCCCAATCATTGAAAGAATGAGTTCAGGGTAAGGAAGCAGAGAGGAGATCATGCACAGAAGGATCTGGATCTGGATCCATGGCATAGCTCCATGACCTGGACTCTCCCCTTCCTTCCCTATTCCTGAGCACCCTCATTCCCAACTCAGAGCTTGTACTAATTTTCAAAGTGGTGCCTGGGAGAGAAAAGGCTCCCCATCCCTGCTCTAACCTTATCATGCAATTGGGCTGAACTTTGTAATGATAGAAATCCGGGCTGCAATCCTAAACATATTTACTTCAGAGTAAGCACCAAATTAAATCAATGAAGCTTACTCACAAGTCAGTGTGTTTAGGACTGTGGCCCTGAATTCCCTCCCTCCGTCCCCAGTTTTTTCTTTCCCTTATAGCCAAATGCCACCCAGGAAGTTAACGGTAAGAGCTTCCTTTGCCTTCTAATATAAGGAAGAATGCCTTCTTTTACACATAGACAAAACAGCTTATCAAAGCTGTAGATTTCAAATAAAGAATTAGCCAAAATCTACGCCAAGCTTTTGTTGCATAAATTCACCGATTGGCTGGTGGGGGAAAAAATCATAGCGATAGAGCAGGCTGGGTTCCAGCAGGGTTGCTCGACCACTGAGTTAAGCTTAATGTTATACCATGTCATCTGTAAGTATAAAGCCCAAAACGGGTCTTTCTTTGCGGCCTTTATGGACTTAAAGGCCGTATTTTACTCCACTGATAGGGCACTCTTATGGGAAAAACTGATGGGCTCTACTGTTGATAGGAGGTTATTATATCTGATCTGTTCCCTTCACACCAATTCCTCCTGTTCTGTTAAGGTAGATCGCCAAGGGCATTTGACGCCTTCTATCACTACGTCTAAAGGCGTCCGACAGGGCTGTGTGTTAGCACCAGCCCTGTTTAATTATTATATAAACAATGTGGCATCCTTAATGAGGGCACCGAAGTTTTTTCCACCAAAAATTTCGGACAAAGTGGTAGGATGCCTTTTGTACGCAGATGACGTAGTCCTACTCTCCCAAACGCAAATAGGGCTCAAACGGCAAATAGAGGCATTTGTGGCATTTTGTAAGACCTGGAAACTCACTATTAATACTCCAAAATCAATGGTGGTGGTATTTTCCGCCAAGAGAAGGAAGTACACCTGGGATGTTAAGGGACACAAGTTCCAGCAGGTCCCTAGCTATTGCTATTTGGGTATATTGTTCCACCAGTCCACACTATGGAACTCCCACGTCCATCTGACCTTTTTGAACTCCAACGGCCCCTCCCGAGCACTTTTGGGCTTTTTCGCTCGGGCAGGTAGATCGGCCATATTACCTGCCGTGCAGGTATTCAATGCCAAAGTACAAGCCCAGGTTCTTTATGGGGCCGACCTTTGGGCCCCACTTTGTGCCCACAAACTTAATTCGATACAGGCAGGGTTCTACAGGCCCTCCTGCATGCTCCTAGAGGAACGCCCTATGCAGCGATTAGAGCTGAGTGTGGTCAGCTTAGCTGGCATCAAATAGCCTTGGAACGTGCTTTCGGGTTATGGTGCAGAACAATTGACACCCATTCCTCTAAGTTTTTGCGGGCCATAGGGCAAGATGGATTTTGTAACCCTTGGCAGATTAGCTTGCAGGACCGTCTGCCACAAATGGGGCTATCATTAGAGTATCTGGCCCATAAGCCATCGGCAGCCCTGGCAAAGGAGGTCAAAACCCGGTTGCGGGACATTTATAGGCAAACGGAAACGGCCACGATTGCTGCATCTCCTCATATGTCATCGTATCTCGCTTTCATCCCCGAATTAGGGCAGATGGCTAATTATCTTTAAGCTCAAATCTCAGCCAGAGGGAAACAACTAATCTTGTCTGCCCGTTGCAATGCTTTGCCCTCCCAGGTCATGGAGGGGCGGCAGGCAGGCACTCCTTTTCTTTCAAGGCTTTGTCCATTTGACAGGCAGGCAGTGGAGACGGTAGGGCATGTGGTGCTCCACTGCCATCTTTATGACGGCTGGAGACAACTATATTTGAAAGAACATCTAGACAAGCTCCCGGGAAGGGAGGATTTAGTAGTTCTGGATTTCTTGTTGGATAGTTCTGATAAAACAATAATTTAAAATGTGGCTTCCTTTATGATCCAAATGGTACTTGCTAGGGAACATTTCCTGGCATTTAAAACTATCTCAAGTTAAAGTAAGTCGTGGGATATCTACGGGAACAAACTGCTCTGTCATCCTGGTGTGAATTTTTTTGGAACCATGGGGGGGGTTGGTAATATTTGTAATACTCGTTAACTTCTTGATACAGATGAGTAAAGGTAGTTGCTAAATTGTAATTGGCTTTTGTTATAGTGATTGCCTTTTTTTATATTTGTTAATTGGTATGAGTAATGGTTAATTTTTTAAATAACTTATTTCTAGTTGTACGTCTAGTGTTTAATTTCTTTTGGAACACCAGTGTGGATCTGTTTTGGTTAATCCCTTGTCAGTTTCTAAATTGGAATTAACAGACTTAGAACTGACTTCTAAATTTTTCTCTGTCTTGCTAGAAATGGTTACCCCATGCCTTAGTTTTGACATAGTTTTGTATATTGTTGTTATAGTTTCTGTCATATTTTCATTATCCTTATTTGGGAATATAAAGGGTATGATACTTCAAGCCCACCCCAAGAGGTTGTTTTTTTTAATTCCTAAGTTTGTATTTATTGTATAGGTTTATTTTGTTTTGTTTTATTTGCATTACTTGTATTGGTTGTAATGTTTGTATAATTATGTATGACTAAAAGCAATGACCTA
>QEPC01003920.1:664383-692741 GCA_003113815.1 Sphenodon punctatus | reverse complement strand
TTTTTTTTTTAAAGTAGGGGGTGAGGGGGGAGTAGAGTGGCCTAGCTTAGGCTTCTAACCTCTGTCCAAGAGACAAGGGCAGAAATGAACAACATTGGGTAAAAACAGATGCACAGGAGGTGCAGTGGCTCCTCAGGGCAGAAAACAGCATTCGTAGCTTTCCAGGGAGGAGAGGGACACCAACCAAACATGCCTGCAGCCAGAGAGCCATCCCACTGCCCTCCCACCCTGAGTAAGGGGGAGGGGGTGCAACAGTCAGATGGGCAGCCCTGTCCCCAGCGATGACAGGAAACCATGGTGGTGGGGATGGCACGGCCAAACAGACACACTCACAGACTGTGGTCCAGGTGGGCAGCCTTTAGCTAGGGATGTGCACCCGGAATCATTCAGGGGATGCATTCTGGGCTAGCCTCCCACCCAGACCAGGGCAGTTCCAGGCTAACAACTGATGGCCATGGAACAGGCATGCAGGTGGTTCCCTGGGCCATAGCAGGCCCATGTTGTGTCTGTTTTACTTTTCACCCATCGTGACACCATTGAGCACATACAGGGGCCAGTCATGCAACATTCACGTCAGTGGGAGTTTTGACACTGGCATCAACAGGAATAGGATCAGGCCCTCAAAAGTCATACTATAGCAATATTTTCTGGGTAACTGGTTCTGTGCTTAAGCTTTTAGTAGATTACACTAAACATATTTTTTTGTCTCAACTTGCAGTTTACTACTCCGTCCATACCCCAACCCAAATTATCCTACAATTTCCTGCACCACAAAGAAGATCGGTGTGAGAATGCCTATGCAAGAAACTGAAAGTCTGAAAATACCACATTTCTGTCTAAAGAATGAACAGTAAAGCAGTAGAGCGCTTTTTATTGTACTGTTTTACTTTTTCCTTTTATACATTTTTACTTTTATCCTTTTATATATTTTTACTTTTATCCTTTTATACATTTCAACTTCTCCTGCATAAACAATATTATCATGTACATCGCAACATGCACAGCTTTGCTTACACTTGAAGTTTCAGTTTGTTGCTATTAATTTATCTTCCCAGTTCTTAATTTTCAGTTATTAACACAGGCTTACATCCATGAAGAACTTAGGCTGCATTCACACCTGATGGCGGCACGGCAGTGGCGCTCCCGCGTGCCAAAGACACAGCGGGGGAAAGGAGGTGGAAGAAGGAAGTATTGCCGGTGTGAACGGAGTTCTGCTACGACTTTACTCGCAAATGACAGGGCTGGATTTTGAGCCCTGTCATTTTCGAGTAACACAGTGACAGAACCTCGTTCGCATCAGCGTTACTTCCAGCTTCCACCTTCTTTCCTTTGCCGCTTCTTTGGCTCATGGGAGCACCACCACCGTGCCACCATCAGGTGTGAATGTGGCCTAATATGCAAACTCTTTCCTTTATATACTGTATCTATCACATGGATGCAGTGGCGTAGCCAGGGCAGGGCCAGCACTCCATCCCTTGTGTCATAATTATGCCCCCACCCTCCAAGCAACAGCCCTTCCAAGTGGGTTCCCCCTGCAAAGGTGGTGGCACAGCACTTGCTCTGTATGAGCCCCACTGGGAATGGCAGAAAAACCCCATCTGAAAGGGAGTTTTAAGAGTGGACAAGAGCAGGGCCAGCACTCCATCCCTTTCAACTCTTCAAAACTTCTTTCTTAGTAGGGTCGTTTGCAAACAGCCTGAGCACTGTTAGAAAACTTTCAGAGTGGGTCGGGACAGTGTTGGACCTGCTCTGTCCCCTGCCCACTCTGAAAATTCAGGGCCCAGGCTCAGCTGAGCCCCTTCGCACCATAGTATCTACACCCCTGTATGGATGAATCAAAGTAAATAAAGAGGAAGTCTCTTTAGCTTTACTTCTCTTTACTCTTCTGCAATCTTTTTCTATTTCTCTCTTCACTTTACAAGAATTTAAACACAGATCAAAAGTTCCCTCAGTCTTCATCGTGGGTCTCTATGACCCTCAAGACTGCTAAAAAAATCATAAAACTGTTTTGGCAAGCCTGAACCACTCCTCCCCCACGTATTCCTCAAGAAGTATGAGATCAACTGTCCTGTGCTGTTACATGTTCCTCCTCCATCCCCATTTTTTTTAAATGTAGGTTTTTATCATTTCATCATCCGGGGTACTTTCTACCCCCAATGTAAGTCAACGGGAAAATGAAAGCACTACACGCCCTTTGCACTCGGGGTCTTTTTGACCCGTTGTACATATATTCTTTAAATGCATGTGTCTTTTAAAGAAATGAAACTTAACCCAGCACCTGCTCTCCTAATTAAAACCCTCAATGAGGGTGAAGGAAAAAATGTAGCACTTAGTTTGAAGGTAATTGGTGGTGTGTTTAGGAAAATATAACCATAAACTGCTTTGGGGGATTACACTGACCCCTGGTGAAAAGTCAATTTGCCAACTTCTATTGTTCCTTATCTTTACACAGCAGTTAAGACCAATTTAGAGTGAACTCTTGACATTGGGGTGTTGTTTTTTTTAATCACAGCCATTAGCAGCTTTGTGTTGGAACAATACCTATTCATTCTGCATTGGGGGGGTTGATGACCCCTGCATTAACTGTGAGGTTTGGGGCTCACCTGAAAACAATGGAGCCCTGCAACTCTTTACACAGCCGTTAAGACCTATTTAGAGCGAACTCTTGACACTGCTTTTTTAATCACAGCCATTAGCAGCTTTAATCACAGCCATTAGCAGTTTTGTGTTGGAACAATACCTGTTCATTCTGCATCAGGGGTGTTGATGACCCCTTCATTTACTGTGAGGTTTGGAGCTCACTTGAAAACAATGAAGCCCTGTATTTTTCATAAATGTCCTCTTGGCATATCTGGCCATCCTACTGTGAACTCAAGATTTTTGAGCTGGCTCTTCCTCTCCTTTTCTGGATTGGAGGGGGGGAGGTGTCAACAATACCCCCTGTACCGTTTTTGTTAGTTGTGCAGTTTTACATTGTTGTGACTTGACATAAATCTAACAGAGATGCCAATTTCCTTGCTACAATGTAACCAAAGCAGAAGTGCTTCTTCTGACACAAATGTGCCAAAACAGACATTGAATGTCATTGTAACTCATTCTTTGTTGAAATGTAACCAAAAGAATATTGTACACATCTGTAACTATTGAAAGGATGTTATGAGTTTCCTCTATGCTTTATTTGCTTACTACATGCTTTATAGTAATTTTTAGCTTAGGAATTATTAAAAATGCATATTATAAGAAACAGGCTGGCAGGAGGAGAGAGAAATATACTGACAGGGATATATTCTTGTCATCAACAAAAGGAAAGGCCCCAGTAAGAAAAGAACTAGTAAGAACTGTCCATTCCCAGAACAAGGTTGCAGATAAGAACCAAGCAATGCATAAGGGAAAATGACTTGATCAGACAGAGAGACGCCTCAGAGAAGGGGTGTGGGGGATCTATGGCCTACGGTCATGTCTTTCTTCCAGAAGGAGGACAGGCAGGACCTAATTTGGTCTTGCCAAACCCCAAACAGTGACGAACAGGGAAGGACCCCCAAACCTGAATAGCAAAGGGGAGGAACTTTCTTGACGTGGAACTGTTAGCCCCGTGCTCTGGATAACTCATAAGGGAAACAGCATAAAAGGCCAGTCCCTAGACAGAGAAGTTGCCTTTCATGATGCTTGTCCACTAGCCCTTATCAGGGCGCTGGCTAGCTTGATGATTGGCCCATTCTGGGACTTCTCTTGGGCCCCAGCCCTGCCTCTCCTCTTGAGACCAGACCTGAGACCTCTGATCACGTAAGAATACATGCTTTTTATGTGTTTGAAGTAGTTAAGAGTAGGTGAAGGAGTATCTGTTAAGGGTGCAAATGCTTCAGTTATAATTGGTATGTTAAATTGTGTTGCTCATTGAATAAAAGATCTATTTGATTGAGCAAAGAGTCATTATTAGAAATAGTAGAGGAGTAATTCCCCACCCTCTCAACATAGTAGTATTTTCACTTCGTCCCGATAGAATTAAAAGGGAATCTGCCTCACTGGGGTGCAGAAAGGCAGCGGAAGCCCTTTTAGAAAAGGGTCTGCTTCACTAGGGTGCAGAAAGGCAGTAGAACCCCTTTTATTTTCTTTCAACATGAGTTGTCATGGTGACCCCCAATACCATGGGGGGTTGTTATTTATTTCTGATTTTCAGTTGTTATACTAATAAACTGTCAATTTTTTACAAAATCTGGAGTTCATTTCAAATCAATCACATTCATTATTTTTCAGCTATTTATTAATGGGGGTCAATTTGATCCCAAAACAGTTATTAGTCACTCAGTTATTCAGGCGCAGGAGGGTTAAGTAACAATAATGCTTCCTGTCTCCTGTCTTACTGGCTGCATGTTTTTCAAATGTTAGCTCAGTTGTAAAGATAAAATAAAAAATAAAAGGAGATGTTTTCCTACCCATTGTGTCAAGTGGCTGTCTGTTAATCATAGACATGTACTTAGTTGCAAGAGGAAGTCGGGGAGCATGGGCTACAGTAACATAGCCTGTGATTTTGGCTTAGAGCAAGCTCTAATTGATGATATAATAATTCCATAGTTAAAAAACCTCTGGTTTAGAATAATAGTTAAGGCTCTTACAAATTCAATCATGCAGTAAAAAGTCATGGAAATTGCAAGTTAAGGCTCTTGCCTTAACTTGCGAGTCAAGACGTTGTACAGTCTCACATATTGTGCTTGATTCCAACTTAGGCTCCATGCCCCCTCACTTTGCATTGGCCTTTCAGTCCCAATCCTCTTCCTCTGCAGGTTTGGGGCAACACTAAAACTGGGAAGCAGAGCTGGGGGGAGCCCAGGGATGGGAAAGCAGGGACTGTGGGTGGGAATTGAGGGATAGTTAGGCTGTTGAACCAGAATGAGCACCCTGCAACACCCTAGCTCCCCAAACACCCTGCTCATAGTGTTGCAACAGCCTAGCAGCCTTTCCAGGTCACCTGCTGCCCCTCAATCCCCACTCGCAGCCTCTTTAGCTCTGTCGCTGCCCCTAAATCCCCATCCACAGCCCTGTGCCCCCCATCTACTGCTACCCCTCAGTCCCCACCCACAGCCCCTACTCCCCCAGCCCTAACCTTTTCCCAGCTCTGCTGCTGTCCCCTCAATTCCCACCCACAGCCCTTGGTCCCCCACCCCTGAGCTCCTCACAGCTCTGCCACTGCCCGTCAATCAATCTACACCTGCAGCCTTTACCCCACCCCCAGTCCTGAGCTCCCCCCAACCATGCTGCTACCTCTCAATCCACACCTGAAGCTCCAGCGTCCCCAACTCTGCCCTCAAGTTCTGCTGCTGGCCCTCAATTCCCATCTTCAGCCCCCATTCTTCCAGTCCTGAGCTCCTCCCCAGTCTCCTGGTGCCCATCAGTTCCCACTCACAGGCCCCACACCTCTCCCTCTGCCATTCAAACCCCACCCGCAGCCTTTGCTCATCCAACCCTGCTCCTCAGCTCTACCACTGCCCCTCAATCCCCATCCACACCCCCTCCTCCCCAGCCCTGAGCTCCCTACAGCTCTCCTGCTGCCCCGAATTCCCACCTGCAGCCCTGCTCTCCCAGCCCTAAGCTCCCTCCCCAGCTCTGCCACTGCTCCTCAGTCCACACCTAGAGCCCCTTCTCTTCCAGTCCTGGGCTCCCCACACTGGTCCCACTGCCCCTCAATCACCACCCACAGCCACTGCTCTTCCAGTCCCAGGCTCCCCCCAGCTCTGCCACTACCCCCTCACTTCCTCCATTCCCCAGCTTCAGTATTGCCCCCAACCTGCAGAGAAAGAGGATTGCGACTGAAAGACCAATGCAAAGTATGGGGCATGAAGCCTAAGTTGGAATCAAGCACAATATACGAGACTTTACGTGTTTACTGCTTACATGACTCGCAAGTTAAGGCAGGAGCCTTAACTTAAAATTTCCATGACTTCTTAGTGCATGATTGAATTTACAAGAGCCTTAACTATTATTCTAAACTGGAGGGTTTTTGACTATGGAATTTCCCAGTTTTTCCCCCAGAGGATTTGCAATACAGAAAAAATTGGAAATACAGAAAATTCCTCCTGCTGGCACATTAGGAACGTTCATCAGCATAACAGTAAAATTTCTGATTTTCAAAGGCTCACCCTATACTGAAAACCAACTGCCCCTGGGGTGTAGAGGAAGCAATCAGACAGGGAAAGATGGCACCGCCCTTCCCAAACATAAAAATGCAAACCAAGTACCGCAAAAACCACATGACAAGGCAAAGATGGCACCCCCCAAAAAATAAGACTGCAGAGGGGCCAACCAACCACCCAAAACCCACCCCACAGACCCACTACACATCCACCTCACCCCTCACACTCCCCTTCACACACACACACACTGCCCCTAACCAGACACACACACATTCCCCCAACCACCCACTCAGACATGCCCAATCAGACACACACACACACTCCCCACCCCAACCAGACACACACTCCACTCGCTCCCGCTGCCACCAGTACTAGTGCTCCATCGGCACCAGCCACAAACTGCATAGAGCCGGCCTTAGAAACTACAGGGTCCAGGGTGAAGACAAAATGTGGGGATCCCATCACTTTTTTATTTTATTTATTTATTTTTTAAAAACTTATATTACGCCCCTCCTACCCAAAGGCAGCTCGGGGCGGCAAACAACACACGCACAAAAAAATTCAACAATAAAACATTTAAAAATAAATCTACAAATTTTAAAACAAATCATAAAAGCTCACCCTCCCTCCCAAACCCCACCTCACCCTACCTTTCCCATGGCCCCACCCACTTCCATTTGAAAATCGGGGGAGGAGTGGGAAAGGTGCTTTTGACCTCAGATGCTGCTCAGCCTTGGCTGATACGTGGGATGGGGGAGCAGATCAGATGGGTGTCTCCTTGGCTTGGGTGGTGGCTCCTCCTCCTGTCCCCCAAAGAGGCAGGGGGCACAGAGCAGGAGAGGAAGCAACCCTGTCCCCATCCCACACACACTCTCTGGCTGCTTTCCCACAAGCAGCCAACTGCCACAAGCTCCTTTCTCATGAGCAGCCTTTTGTGCCACGGGAGCTTGCACTCTTCAAATCCTGCTCATGGGGAAAAAGGAAGTACGACGCCCATGCAAGGGACAGGGTAGTGAAATCCGACCCTGTCTATTGCATGAGCTTGCCAGCACGGGAGCCGTACTTCCTACTTTCCCAGGAGCTGCGCTACATTTGAATAGCGCAAGCTCCCGCAGGACTAAAGGCTGCATAATCAGTGTTGTGAGATATTGGCCTCTCGTTCTCACTCTCTCTCTCATTCACACACTCCTCCCCCCTCTCTCTCATTCTCATTCTCATTCACACACACACACACACACACACACACACACACACACACACACACACACCTTCCCTCTCTTTCTCTCTCTACTCCTCATTCTCATAGAAGACACTCACTCTGTCTCATTCTTGCGTGCACATATACACACTCATTCTCTTTCTTACACACACTCACCCATTCTCTCACACATACATTCCACTCACTCATTTTCTCTCTCATTCTCACACACTCATTCTCTCTCACACACACATTCTCACACATTCTCTCGTTACACACACTCCTCACAAACATTTTCTTTCTTTCATGCACACTGCAGACTCCGCATGTGCAAACATGCACATGCACACTCCCCACACACACATGCACCCTCCACACACACACACACACACACACACACACACACACACACACACACTGCACAAACGCACACATACACACACACAGATGCACACTCCACATACTGGACGTACGCACACACATACACACACACTCAAACTGAGGCAGCGGTGTCAGCTTTGGGCGGAGGGGCAATAGTGCCTCCTGCCCACCCTGGCTGATGCCTAGGGGCCCATGAGGGGGAGCGCAGAAACAGCAGCACCACTGGGTGAGGGGGCAATAGTGCTTCCCGCCCTCTGTTGCCTAGGGGCCCGGCTCAGGTGTGAGCGGTGGCAGAATACAGTGGGAGGGGGAAGCACCAATAGTGCTGGCTTATAGGCCCAAGTCTGGGCCTGCCAGCACAGACCCAGGCAGAGTCTGTGTGGCCCCTACCAGGAAGCACCTACACTGACTGCCTACCTGTTGCAGCAAAGCTGCTACTGCCATTTTGAAAAGGGACGGACGTTACGGATTTGAATTAATTCGTACCAAACCACAAACACACCTGTTGCAGTTTGGTTTAAAATCTATAAGTAAAAAATATACCTGCGCATGCGCAATGCAAAATGTCCACCAGACCATTCTGCGTATGCGTGGCCTTTTTCAAAATGGCGGTAACAGCATCACCAATATTTTGGAAAAGGGCAGCTAGTCTGCACATGCGAGGTGGATATTTTTCACATGCGCAGACCAGCTGCCCTTTTCCAAAATGCAGCAAAGCTGCTGCTGCCATTTTGAAAAGGGGTGTGCATGCGCAGAATGGTACAGCAGTCATTTTTATTATTTATTTGTTTTTTAATTTTGGAGTTGATTTAAATACAGATCTGTAATTAAATCCAAAAATTAAAGATCCGGCTCCATAATGGAACCAAATATGTAATTTCCACCAGGTGCCCACCCTTACTGGCTGGGATCATTATAAAAACAAATAGAGCCCATCTTGGGAAAAACATTATTACAGAAAACAAAAACACACTCTAGTTGAAAGACTACTCAGCAACTCAAACACCAAGCCAAACAATGATGAGAACTCATTCTGCAAGATGAACTCTGGAAGAATGAACTCTGGAAGAATACATACGCAAGTGTGGTTGGATTGCACCATTTTAAAGTAGTGGTTAGGACTGGAGAAAGGAAATGCCATGAAGTACTAAGATAAGACTTGTTGCTGGAGGAGCTACAAGAAGCTGGACCAATCCATAGGGTCAGGGGTGGGGGCAGGGCAACCTTAGTGCTAAGGTCCAGCTTGCAGCACTTTTCAGTAACTCCCAATTGGTGAAACCATTTTTTAAAATCAAATTCCTGGATCTGGTCACCAACATCAATGCCTTTGTAATCTCAAGGACATACTATCACAATGTACTTTACGTGGGGCTGCCCTTGATGATCGTTTGGAAGCTGCAGCTGGTGTAGAATACAGTGGCCCACCTTCTGTTGAGTGTAGGGTCACATTACAGGGGTAGGATTTTGGGAGTTGTCAGTTAGGGGATTTTACTTGTGTACTCTCATATATTTGGGGTTAGGGAATTTTATTTGGTTTTATTCTGTGTATTTCTGAATGTTTTGGTGTATTTTAGCTAGCTACTAGTTAGATAGCTAGAACCAACGTTAAGCCAACCAGAGGGACATTTAGTTACCATACTGATGAAAATAGAGGTGGGGCTCTGGAAAGGAATGAAGTTACGCTTGAAGGTTTCACCAGAATCTTTATATCTTGACTTCAAGTGTGACTCAATTAAATATTATCCAAATAAAAACAAACAAAAATTGACTATGCAGTCATAGCTTGGTTTGTTCAGAGTATCCTGGTGTTAAACAAATTCACTATATAGAGACACTAATAGCTAATAGGTCACTTAAGGTCACAGGTAATTTAAAACATTTGTCTGACATGTTTTTGTGGTGGAAAGGAAGTGGAATGAAAGTGAGAGTTAAAGGCTCAGTTCTAGACTTCCCTGTTTTTCTAACATTTTAACCTATTAGTTAATTAAATTTAAAACCACATATGAATTTTGCTGCTTTTGGGTTATAAGACAACTTAAATGAAGCATTACTTGTTTATTTAGCAACTCTTATTTGTTTAAAGAAAGGAGAGCAGTTATTTGACCAATATGTACAAAATAATAACTTTTGAGTGCCAACAGGTCAAATTTAACATTTTTCCACCACAGCAGTTCTTTTCAAATGTAATTAAAATAATGACTTTTAATCTCTGTAACAACTTGAGAAATTTTAAGTTTCTTACTGACTTAGCTGTCTCTGCTATCTTAAGTGGGCAGACTCATCTATTTGGGTGACCTCAGAACAGGGATTCAATTTAGAACTGCACAGCGGTCTTTGATCCTTTTCACTCGCATTGTGAGTGCCGCTACAACACACCTGTACATTTTCCTTGTGTGCGTGCGCACACTTTGTTGCTTAGAGTCACATTCCTTGACATTTGGAAGCCTACAAAGAGGAGGGAGTAAAAATCCTCAGAACTGGGAATTTGACAGCACTAATGCAGAAGAGATTAGAAGAAACTAAGTACTTTAAGCACGTGAAGAGTTTTGCAGGAAGAACTTGTCTCTTCCTGCTTCTGGTAGGCCCAGGGATGATTTAAAGAGGTAGGGGGCACTCCCCCAAAATATTTCCCGCTACCCCATTTGCTCCCCCAACTTCCAGTCACAGAAGGTCCTATCGAGCATGGACCTTATCAAGCCCTTTGCCTCCTTGAAGCCAAATGCTGATCTGAAAGCAGTGCATATCACCATTTGTTCCGATTTAGACCTAGAAAAGATGAGCCTTGAATATGGTGAGCTCATGGACATGGAGAATATGGAGAAAGCCCACAGGATGCATCTCAGAGACCTGGTGCATGTGTTTTCTCAACCAGAACACTACACAACTGTGAACGCTGCTCTAGCTCGCATTCTCACTGCCAAGCCACACAGTGCAGACGTGGAGCACCTGATCAGCACCAATAACATTCTTAAGTCTTTAGGCAGGTCGAGCATGCAATTAGACATTGAGAATCACTACCTCTTTGTCTACGACAACATGCCGCCCCTGTATACACATCCTAGGCCAGTGGTACTGTATTGCATCAATAAGTGACCTCATCAAATAACTGACAGGCCGAAAGGTAAGGAGCAACCATATTTCCATGTTGTCTTTCCTGAGGTTAATTGTAAAAGGTGGTTTTTAGAAGTCGACACTTCCGAGGACGAGGCCAGCAGGAACCCGAAGCCCAAGAGGAAAGCCAAGACATTTTGAGGGTTACAGTAGCACAAGAAAACCAAAAACAAGTTGTGTGTGTTGCAACTTGTTCGCAGAATAAAGAAATTTGTGTTCTCTTTACTTTCTTTCTTCATTTGACTACCGATTCAGAACTATACAAAATTCCCATTAGAACTGCACAAATCTGGCTTAGAATTGCACATTTTGTGTAGACCTACACATTAGGAAAAGAAAGCCCTGCCTCAGAAAGTTCAGCAGAAGCTCTAAGTAACATTTGGTTCAGCTCAAAAATTTTTCATTTAATTGCAGAGATCTAATCTAAACATTACTTCCGTACTTGGGTATATATCTGAGACATAATCAAAGCACGAAGAAAGGGAGCTTGCTCTTTTAACACATACACACTTTTGTCGAATAGCCCACAGACTTAGTTACAGATGTGCCATGGGGTTATGTAGGGAGGTTTACTCAGTATATTTATTTATTTATTTATTTATTTATAAAATCATTTAATACCCCACCCCTCCTGCTCCAAGCAGCCCGGGGTGGCTTACAATGTTAAAACATATAAAATCAATAAAACCATAAAATACAATAAAAAGGAAAGCACTAAACCAAAACCGCCCCCTCCCCCCATCCTACCCTACACCCCATCTCCCTCACCAAAAGCCAGGCGGAACAGCCAGGTTTTACACATATGATGGAAGGAGGGGAGATCCGGGGCCACCTGGGCCTCCACCAGGAGTTCCACAGTCTAGGTGCAGCCACCGAGAACACCCTCTCCATAGTGCCCGCCCCCCCCCCCGGCCACACAGGGACCTCGATAATGGCACCCCCAGCAGACCACAGAGGCCACTCCAGAGCGTGGAGAGCGAGGTGGTCTCACAGGTAAGTTGGGCCAAGGCCATATAGGGCTTTATAGGTCAAAATCAATACTCTGAATCGGGTCCGGAAGACTACATCTGTCTGTAAATTCTCAGATCCCTGCCCACCAGTTACTAGATAGAAGAGCTTAGTCTGTATGTACAAAGCCCTGCTTTTTCATTTTCCTTTATAAATTACCTAGAGCCAAACAAAACTTTTATTCTCCCTACGAATACCAGTAAAATAATACTTCTTGTCTCAAGCAGCATAGGGCAAGAAAAAGATAACTGTTTATACCACAAGAATACTTCTTCCCCAGAGTGGATATACAGTAAGCCTCTGACATACAAAAATGAAATAAAATAAACTCCTAAAAGCCGTGACCTTTATCAGACACTTCATGCATTACCTCTTTGGGAAATGGTTTACCCTGAGGATACAGCACACATCTCTGAGGAGGCTGCAGAATTTTCAGCATCTGCAAAGACAGCTGGGCTTGATGGTTAGAGCATCTGTATCACTTGGATTATGAAACTGTGCATCGCTTGGGGAAAGTGTATCATCATAATACAAACACTCTGTTACACAAGCCTGAATTCAAGTAATAAGCAAAACAGAGGTGTGATAGATCACTGTATCTGAATGAAAGAGGTATGATATGCTCTTTATCCAAATATCCCTTTTGCTTTAAAATAGGAGCAAAATCCACGTGTTTGTATTCATCATTAGTCTGAAAGGAGACATGAGAAAGGTAGCAAAAAGAGAATGACAATGGCTGAATGCATGTTGGGAAGTAGCATGAGGCACAATTTATCCAAAATTGTTTTCAAATAGGTTTCGCCACCAGACTTAGCGTTGGGTGGTAACCGAATACAAGTGTGGTTCTGGGCCAAGACAGTACTTGTAGGAGGTTCCTTATAAACAGACAGGAGATTGAAGACAATACACTCACACTATAAAGGCATTACTGACAGAATAAGGTACTCTTCACAAAAGACTGGCAAAATCTAGCCAACTGATAAACGAATATGCAATTATCTATTTTATAGTAAGATGCTCTAATGTAACATAAAAGAAGCTGAACTCTAGGTTACACACCCTTAGAGGAGTGGGTATGGTGCTTCAGCGAGCCAGTGAGTTGTAAAACTTCGATATCGGAGATTTACAAGTCCGGGTCTCCAAGCATGTGCTAGTTTGCCGGTGCCGCTGTTTCCAATGGCACCTGGCTGACATCCAATAGTGGGCGTGAAAGTCTATCCCCCCCATCCCCCCCAAGAGTTTGTTTAAGTCCAGAAGAAACAAGGCTCATGTAAAAACGACCTCAGAGGAAGACACAAGCTGGCTCACTTTTTATTTTGTTATGAAAAGTACATAATGCCAAAATATTGTAAGTACTGACACATAAGATTATGTCACACCTGCATTCAGAGCATCTGGTGAAAGACATGGCAGTGCCTAAGCAGTACTTGTGCAGGACAGGGAATAAAGGCCTTGTCGAGTGTCTTAAAGAATTCTTCACATGATTTTAAAAAATATATATATATATGCCATTTAGTGTGACCTGGTACACCTCAAAGACAAAAACATTGCTCTTCAGAAGTGTTTGTAACCCAGAAATCACACTATTCCCTAGCAGAGATGGTGAAATTTACCCTACCTGTTTTTTCACAATTTGTACCACAAACATAGAATTATGTTTAAAAAACACACTTATAGGCCTGATCCTGCATAAATCAGTGACAAAATTCCCACTGGTTTCAGTGGTTCAGGAACTGGCTTTAGAAATGCATAATCCTTGGCTCAAATGAAAAAAGTCATGTCAACTAAAATTAAAATCTTACAAAAAAAAAACCCAAATGCAACCAAGTTCTAAGCACTATTCTATGTCAGCATTTTACAAGTAAAAAAAAAAAATGGTAATAAATTTCTTCAGAACCATCATGCTGTTATTTCAAACCTTTTAATGCTTCAGAATTTATCATCATAACAACTAATTCCAGAGAGTAAATGTATCTTTCATTACAATGCAACTGATCAAAATTTGATTCATTTAATTATTTTGAAACCTGGAATGTCTTAATCACTAATAAATGAAAAAACAACACCGATTTTCCATGATTTCTGATAATGCCATAAAAAAGTTAAATGCTTCCATACATTATTCAAAGCTTGGAATAACTGCAAGCAAAACAGTTTTACTATTAAAATACTGCAAATCATTAATGCAATATACATGCCTCTCTCTAGAGAATCAGGACCATTTCCTATCAAAGAGCCACCTTTATTTAGTGCAGTGCAAGGAAGAGTGTATATAAGGATATGCTGAGTTAGCAGAATGCCATTTAACTCTCTCCATGACAAATCTACAAGCACCAGAGGCCAACTTAATACATTCAAAGAAATACCAATAATTAATCCAAGGAACAGAAAACCAATAAAGCACTTTAGTATCCCTTTCTCAGGAAAATGTGCTGTTGCTTAATTTATTAATACATCTGTGCATAAGGGTTTGCCTTTTGTATACCTGTTGTTTTGTAAAAGAGATAGTCTCAAATGCTCACAGTTATTAGGATACGTACAATTATATTTGAATCCAGAAAACAGTCCTTTGAATGCAATGGAACACCAGAACAGCTCAACCAGCTTAGCAGAATTCAGATGCCTCTCTCAACATTTGCAAGGCTCCCTCAAGAAAGCAGATACTGTCCGAACTGCACTGCAACCAAAAGCCAGTGGAGAATATTCTCTTCATTTTGTCAGTACAGCTTCTGGCAATAGCTTGGCAAAATCATTAACATCTTTTTTTTACCACTCACATATTTAAGATCAAGCAGCAGACACTTTTCTTTTGAAACTTTAATGATTCTACTCATAAATGGTAATTAAAGCTGCTGAAAAACACAAGAGATTTGTATATTGATAAATGTCATCCAAATTCTCTTTTACATGATCGTGCATGCCAAGAATTCCAAGCCACCATATCCTCAGAGGTAACATTATTGGAACTACTCAGCTGTTGCAGTGTAATGTTAATTTGCATGCTGGCTGGGAGCAGAGATATGTGATCCAATTCAAAATGGAATCACTGCATGCAGTGAAGTATATGGAGGGGTCAAAACACCTACATTACCTTATGTTCCAACTTCACTTATTAAGGTCTCCAGTGTAATCTGCAAACTTTGAATTTCACAGGACTCAGGACTCGATAAAATAAGTAGATACCTCTTGGGCCCATGCTTGAACAAGATTATTAATGCTAAGGGAAGGGAAAGGTATTTGTTTTCCTCAGATCGGAGATTGTGAAGTCTTTTAAGTTCAAGAAACTATCCCATGACTCTAACCTGGTCTCCTTGTGCTTATTAATTAATTATTTGTATTAATAATAATAATTATTATTATTATCATTATTATTATTTATATAGCACCAGAGATGTACCTGGCACCGTGCAATCAATAGTTATGGACAGGTCCCTACCCCTAAGGGGCTTACAATCTAAGAGACAAGGGAGGGGGGTACGAGGGAGAGGCAAACATCGGGCGAGACAAGAGTACATTCATAAGGTTGAGAAGTTGCAGGCACACATGCTTCACTCAGTTACAAGGATCTAGATTCTGAGTGAGGGGGGAAAGGACACACACCATGACAAGCTAGGGAAGGCTTGACAGAAGAGGTGAGTTTTCAGGAGGGTTTTCATTACTCAAGTGCTGGTGAATTATTTCTAGTACAACTGAGTCCTCCACTTCCTAGATTCTGCACAGAAATTACAGTGGTCTCACCTGCTGGTAATGTACTCACCGTGATGGACAAAGGAAAGCCATCCATATTGATACTTTCAGATCTTCCATTTGTACTGCTCTGCTGGCACAAAACTGCTCTAAAGCCTTCTTAAAATAACGCAAAAGCATTAATGTATGGTACAGCAATCCCTGGGTGGTACAAAACCACCATAATAACACTGCCCATTCTTCTTCCCATTCAGCTGACCTATTGAAAATGGATTAAAAACTATCTTCCTTAGTATATGTTCTTTATCTTTAGAATCAAAGATCAAGGCCAAAAAAGTGGTTTAAATGACTTATTGGAATACAACATACTAAAATATCCTTCAGAATAATATCCTTTCCATCCGAAAGTACACACAACATTAGTTAGTTGAAAACACAAAGCCATCTCTGGTACAACAGTACCATGTCAATGCACAGTAGTATATTAGTTGTCATAATTCTAGACTTTGCAAACACCAGTACATTTTTGTTCCAGATGGGGCAAGATGACACATTTGCTTTAATATCTGAGACTATTATTCATAATGGGAATGTACCATTTACTATCGATACCAGCCACATATGATAGCAATAAAAAACAGTTTGGGCTTCAGAGCACTGAAAAGTAACAGGGAAATTTGCCAACTGATTGAAATAAAAACTATAAGCAGCAACTAATGTTTTCTTCATAGCAGCGAAAACCACTTACAGTTCACTGAAAAAAACAAACCGGTAGGTTTAATAGGGCAATGGCAAGTCTGTCACAGAGAAATCAGAGCTGGTCCTTAAAGGCTGGCAGCTATTCTGGTGATGCTGGGAAATGTAGTCCTCAGAGGGAAGTGCAGTAGTGTAGCCTAGGACAGGTGACAGGGTCATGTGACCACTTTACTACAAAACTCAACTGAGAGCCTAACAGAAGGCAGGCAACCAGATATACAAGCAGAAAGGATACTAATGAAGTATACATCGCGTGTGACTGCCTCCAGTGGTGGGGAACTAAACCAGGAGGCAAGGCCTGGTTAGGTCTAATGAACAAACCCTAGTTGAAGAATGACTTAAGGAAGTGAAGAAAGTGCAGAACTAAGGAACAGAAAGTGCAGGGCAGCCCTCGTGAGAACTAACTGCCTATGATAGGAAATAAAGAATAACTTTGTATTAGTATCTTCTCTTGCTTATTTTCATAAACCTGAAAATTAGGTCTTATTTGCACACATATTCACATATAACTAAGCAATGAGGCTAGCAACCACTGGTAGCTGACTAATAAAATGTATGTTGAGGAGGGAAAATAACTTTCAAAACATGGTGCATTCTTTTTAAATCTGGAGGGACTTCTGGGTGCATTCTAAAGAGGTGATAGACACAAGGGCACCACTACACTAGAATGTTATTCCAGAGAAGGGCCACATCAGAAAATGTGGGGGCAAAGAGCTTCTCCCATCCCTTTCCAACTTAGCCAAGAGGCAGGGGCTGGTGAAATCTAGGGATAGGGGGTGCCTCTTGTTGCCCCACTTCCTCCAACAGCCCATGATGATAAAGGCCAGAAAAGAGCACAAGAGGGCCCTGTAGTGGTAGTTCACGCTTGTCTATGTATCTGTGGTCTCAGGGTAGACTATAAACCAATAGTATACTGGGTCACTTGTCTATGTGTTATGTTAGTGAGGTGGGAAAAGGTGCAGGACAGTTGCTCCTCTCTTTCTGAGGAACCGACAACATATGCATCTCCCATGGCAGGATCCATGTTTATGCATAAACATTCAAAAACGTGGATGCTTAAACAACATGCAAATGTGTGAAAACATTTATGCAGATATTCTCTTAATTAAATTAATAATTAATATTCTCTTAATTAATAATCTCTTTCCAACTTGGCCCTGCCCATGGAGAGCATCATGATGTGATGATGTCAGAGGAGGTATGAACATATCAGAAAAGGGGTGGTAGGACAAACCCTCCCTAATGCAGTCCCCACCTCCTACAGAGTATCATAGGGTATTTTTAAATGAGCATGGTGGGAGGGGGGTCCACGACTTCTGTGTGGGGTGGCTGTGGGGTGCCCATGCACGACATGCATGGAGAGCACTTCAAACTGGCGGCTCTGTGGATGACCACCGCAACCACACAGGCAGCCACCACGCACCCACACCTCCACCCATCGCTTGCTACCAAAACATGGTGGGTGAGGGTGTGCTGGAGTTGCAGCAAGTCCCTCATGAATTCCCTCATGTCCAAGCTCACCTCTGCTGCCACGTTATGGGAGCATTGCAACTCCTGCAAATGCTGGGCTGAGTCCTTCCACTCCCACAGGTGCCTGTTGCGTGCTTGGGCAGTGAGGCACCTGGTAGCGGTGCTGGGCCCTCCGCTGCTGTAATACCACCCACTGGATGGCATCCCTGATCTCAGTCTTCATGTGCATGGTTTTCCCGACCAGCTCCCTTGCCATGTTCCCCCCTGCACCATCGGTTATGGGCCCAGAGCTCCCTGTTCCACTGGGTGGTGGGTGTGGAGGCTAACCGTGTCTGGGTCTGTGCCAGGTTCTCACCTGTGGGAATGCAAAGGAATGAGCCATTACTTCACCTATATCAACACATACAGGAAACCTACCTTGTGCGGTGGGATGGCTGTATTGATGGTGTAATGGGTGATTGACCTGCATCGCTTGCTGGACATGGGTGTGCACCTGCAATGCTGATGGAAGAACTGCCTCAGTGACACCCAGTCATGACAGCCTGGGGGTGCGGTGTGTTTGTGGCATATGGTGGTGGCTGGGGGTGCACATTGGGTATCCCTGACCCATTCCCTATCTTATGTATAGTCTCAACGTTTGGCCTCCTTTTTTGGGTGCATGGGGCGTATTGGTGGATACATGCGTCACTGGCATGTCAGAGCAGCCTACATGTGCAGCTGAGTCCCTCCTCCAGGGTTTGGGATGGTCTCGGCCATGACCTCTCCGCCCGTGTTCCACCTCTGTGCCCTCCCCACCACCTGTCCCACTTACCTTCCCTCTCTGGGGCTGCTGGCTGCTGGGGCTCCTCTTCTTGGCCCCCCTTGCTATCCTGGCCACCTGAAAGCACAGTATAGTGGACAAAACCTCATTTTGCGCTCCTGGGCAGCCAGTCTTGACCACCTTCCCAACTTTGGCATCCCTTCCCCCTATGCCCTGGTTGCGATGTCCTACCGATGTCCTGTGGTTCCTCGCTGATGGTGGCATCCATGGCCTCTGGTCCCTCCACCTGTACGCCCCTGCTTCCTCCATGGGCTGTCCTTCCAGATCGAAGAAATGCAGTGATGGTGACAATGTTGGTGGTCAGGTCCATGGACACAGGCTCCAGTTGTGGGATGGCCAAATAGTGACCCTCCCCCCTTGGTGCACCTTCATGAGGTGGGGGGGGGACTAGGTCAAATGGGGCTGGGAAAGATGGGGGTGGGTGACCACCCACTTCCTCCCCCTTGCAAAGGCGCTGCCACAGATACAGGAGGCCATGATCTTGCCGTCCACACAGAGGAACATGTCCAGCTCCTTGTAGAAGGGCTTTTTGTATGCCAGCCATGGCCAGACTTGAGGTTGTTGTTGTGGCATGCCTTGTAGCCACATTTCAGCCATTACCCTGCTGTATCCCAGCCATGTCTCAGAGATGTGCTGATATATTGATTTGTTTTGGTAGCATCTTACAAGGCCAGTTTGCACTTCCTCAGCCTGTGTGGGGGGTGACAAAGGCCCTGGTCTCCGCCTGTGAACAGGGTCTACCCCAGGATTTGGGGGTTGTGGGGGTGCACCTCGCGCATCCAGGACCTGCGAGGGTGTGCTCCCGGTGGCCGCTGTGCTGGTACTTACTCGTCAAGAGACAATGTACGTAGCTGTCAACTATTGCCTTGCTCCCCCTGAGCAGCTTTTTCCTCCTGCACTCAGCAGCCCCCCTCTTCAGGTGGCTGTTCACCAGCCTTCATGGCACTGGTTTGTCCCTCTACTCCAAACATCAGATTGGGGGAGGGGGGGATGTTTTTAGCCAAACGCGAATTTGTATTCCACACGTGCATCCTTTAAGAGTCACCAGTAGGGTTGTGGGTGGGACAAGGGGGCTGGCTGTGCCATGGACAGGTGTAGAGCCGCTCTAGGATTCAGGATGGCGGTTCTCTGTGGTACCAGTGGACCTGTACCATGTCATGGGTGGACACCCCAGTTCATATGAGCGGGAGATGCATGGGAACCTCTCCCAACACACACTTTTGGCTTGTCCCGCATGGGGCACTCTTTTTGCCAGTGTTCCATGCATGGCCATGGGTGGCAGCGTGCTTCCCATACACCACCTTTACATGAGCAGTTGGATGCATGTACAGTGGGTACATGCATGGAGGCATCTTATTAAAAATACCCATAATGTCCAGCTCTCCAAAGAAGCAGGACCAGGCAAAATATAGGGACCGGGGAGTGCCCCTTCTTGCTCCACTCCCTCCAACAGGAAGGAAACTGAACATTTAAACATGCTTTCTTTTCTTAGAAGGCATGTGCCTAGAAAACAAAAATCAAAATTGTCTACATTAGATTTTTAAAAAGCACACTGAGTCTGCTAAGTAAATGGTGATTATCACTATGCTTGCAAACAACAGTAACATGAATATTCTCTGAAGTTTGTAGTTATGATGATAAATTCTGAAGCATTGAAAGGTTTGAAATAAAAGCATAGTTATTCTGAAGAAATTGGTTTCCATTTTTTTAACTTGTAAAATGCTTAGAACTTGATTGTCCAAGTTTTTTTTTATATAAGACTTTTTCATTTGAACCAAGGATTATGCATTCATAAAGTCAGTTCCTGAACCACTTAATGTAACCTCTGATTAACATTACTTTTTCTGTTCAAAATGTTGGTTACACCAGCTTAGTGCTGTTGTGAGCTATCTGAGAAAGGGGAACATGAGAAGACAAAATACTTGTGTCTTTTAAAATAAATAAATAAATAAATAAATAATTAAAAAAACCAGCGTATAATACTGCACAAATACATAATTCTGCCTTAAAAAACACCACAACCAAAATTAGGGGCAAAAAAAGCCAAACGTACTAAAACATTAAAATAGAATTTCTGATTAGTAGCAAAAAATTCAGTATATAAGGTGAACTCCGAATGAGCAGTTTTCCAACAAAAACTCCATCATATGGTTACAGCATAGTGCCATCTGCTGTACATTTGCTGCTATACAACTGACTTGACAAACCTCCTATCCCAAAAAATAAAACACCAAAAAAATCTTCTTAGAATAGCTTTGATGCCTAAAACAGTTAATGCAAAGACTGCTTTACAACAACACAGTTTTGACTTTGATATTTTACATGAAAATAAGACTGCACATTTTACATATTCAATTCTGAAAGTATACAAAAAGCTACATAGATGTATGCTAGCATATGGATATTTGCTGAATACAGAAATCAAATGTGACCATGGGGAACCATTGCTTCTGCTTCTCATAGAAACTGATTTTTGTGGTCACAGCTGGGATTTTACATGAGTCTCCTTCAATAAAATATTTAATATGCAGATTTTGCCGCATTCCCTCATTAACAAATTATGCCATAGACTACAAAAAGCTGCTAATTTTCACAAAGTCCACAAAGTTTCTTTCATAGAACATACTGTGGAGGAAGTTGGTTGGGGTTTGGTTGGGGTTTTTTTAAAAGTCTTTTAGAAAAATGAGGCTTTGAAGGAAAAATGGAATATAGAAGGATTCAGAACATCTCAGTGAAATACAGTCAAATGCATTTTAGAGGTAATAGAAGCACAATATAATTGCTATCGACAACTAGCAAGAAATAGACCCTTTACAGTTTCTGGCATACATACGGATAAACTTTCTATTTATCATTTAATCTTTATAGTATTCCTTTCAAGTCCCCCTTCCACTCACCCCACTAAAGAGTATCATTTTTCTGTTTAAATCTTAAATGGACTTTCAAAATGAGCATACAAAATGGGGAAAATTATGAGTACTCTCTCCAAGGTTTGGCACCATGGATGCCTAACAGACAGACAAGCAGGAGATGCTAACATAGCCAACCACCAGTAGACACCATTCCCTCATACAATCACATGCCTTTAAAGATCTCAGGCCCACTAGTTTGAAAAGCTCAAGTCCATGACTGGAGAACACATACCATAGAAAACCAACCAGCTCTTGGCACAATCAATAATGGCCCATTACGCTTTTGTACAAAACTTAAGAGTTGCCTGCATGTTAGTAATGAATATTTTTCCTTGCAAGAAGTAGCAGCACACTAAAGGCAGTTTCAGACATTTCTCCCCGCCCCCCCTCCCCGCAAACCTCCTTACACACGCACATTCTGGCTGTGGAAGGGAATGCAGAGCCAGGATATGTGTGGAGCGCCGCCGGTCTGAAAGCCCCCCAACACACACACGATTTTGCCAGCAAACACCCGCAGCGTCAGCGATATAGAGGGGGGGGAGGGGGCTTTCAGACCGGCGGCACCACACGCATGATATACTGGCTACATATTCCCTCCCACAGCCAAAATGTGCGCCGGGGGGTAGAGGGGGAGGAGGAGGTCTGAAAGCGGCCTAAGACGCACTACAGCATGCAGCAGACTTTACATTATACTTCTATGCTGAAGCAGCAAAAAAATTTCTAGACATGTTTGCATTTCATATTTTCCTTTTAAAAAGCATAGCCAGCATGTATTCTAGTCAAATATAGGCCTCTGGGTTGTAATTCAATGTGTCATAATCATAATTTCAAATATTATAAATCTCAAATGTAAACCTGTATTTACTGCATTTTTCCCATTGGCGGCAATGGGGAAAATGCAATGATCATTAATTCCTGAATATATTGACGCTTGCCTTAAGGTGCACTTGCATTTCCAAAAAATCCAAAATCAGTGAATTTACCTAAAATAAAATATCCAAAATCAGTGAATTTGCCTAAAATAAAAATTGAGAATGGAAAACAATAGTGAACAATAGTGTTAGAAACTGGAATTACAATTTCTCTTTAAACTGGATGAATTGAAAAGCACTGTCCATAGCTACCTTTCAAGGTTACGGCTGGGCTTTTAAGTATTTCTGATGGCTAACACCACTTTGGGTGTCTCCACATGAGTGGCGATGGCCAGATCCCCGTGCAGCCTTGCGGCAGGCAATGCTGCCACCACATTGTGGGGCAAGCACAGGGAGCCAGGCAGACTGGCCCCTGTTGGAGTTACCACCATGGTCGCGGTGACCAAACGAGTGCACTCCTGGCCCTGCCCCAACTCCCTCCCTGGACCATCATATAAGTCAATAATGCTCCCCCCAAGAGGGAAGATAAAGGTTAAAAAAACAAACTTCTAGATCACCAGGTCTACGCCCATTTAAAGCTACCAGACCAAACTGTAATAGCAGTTGAGCCAAAAACTTTCCGAAAGCCTTACAGCCCAAGTCTTTTGATGTCCTTTCTCAGATACCAAAATATATCTCAAATTCTGATGATAAAGCTAAAATGGCATTAGAACCCATTCTGGCATTAAAATCACCTGTTAAAATAATACAGAATGAGGATTACTTTCTACAGTAACCTCCAAAACAGTCTAAAGTTCCCCCCACAGCTTAACATTATAATACAGGAAATATAAAGGTGGAATATAAATGTTAAAAATCAACAGAGATATATCAGCACCCAAATCCACCCTAGAAATTAAGATAGTTAGCCAAGTTGAAGAAAAAGGAATTAAATAGTTTTAAAAGAGTTTGAAATTAAAGCTAATAGTCCCCAAGATACACGCACATACTTGGTGATTTTATTACCCAGGATACTCAAGATAGTGTAACCTGGAATATTTATTTCATCATCCATTCTAGTCAAGTTTCTTGAAAAAACAATATACCAAATTGAGTAATAAAATTAAGAAATTCTGAATCAAAAAGAGTTTTTCTTTAAGGCCATTTATATTCCAAGATTTAAAAAAATTAAAGGGCAGAATCTAAAGCTAGTCAAGAAGGTAGGTTAGAAGATGATTCTAAAACTCCAGAATCATGACAAATGGTCATCAGTGTTGGTCATCAATGTTAAATGATCACTGTCAATCAGTGTTAACTGACCATTTAACAACTGACCATTTAAAAATTGTCAATCACTGACTTGTTAAATGGTCATCAAAGATGGGATGGAATTGGGTGGTAGGGTTTAGGGAGGAAGACTGGAAGGTAGGGAGCATTGGGGTGGGTAGAAATAAGGATTAGGTGGGAGGTTATTGAGGGCTTATGTTGGTAGGGTTCTTTGTTTTTCTTTTGTAAATTGTATTTTAATGTTCTTTTAATTATATTTTATGTTTTTTTGTAAGCCCCACTGAGCTTTCGGTAAAAATGTTAAATAAAATAAATAAATAAATCTGAACAGGGGGGCAAAACACAGGTAGGTCTTCGCTGAGATACAGGCAGACTACGAGATTTATTATTAATTATTATTATTATTAGCAGCAAGATTTAGGAATTTCTATACTTTTCCAAAGAAATTTGTGAACTCCTTACATAGGGAGCCAAATTAGTAAAAACTGTCTGACTAGACACCATTATCCACTGTACTTGAAAATAAAATACTACGATTCAAAGTATTCTCAACACAATTAATGATAATTCCATTTCACACAGACGGAATCTTAATCTCCATATTCTTGAAACTGCATGCTATTGATGAAAAGTAACTTCCCATTTTAAGAGATTTCTTTGGAAAAAGAGGATAAAACAAAGATATTGCCTCTGAGATGATATCAAGATGAATATTAATGATTTGGTTCTAAGATTAAAAGATTATTCTTTTTTTCTTCCAAGATTAGGAACATACCCTATCTGTATACTTCTGTATGTTGATGACATGATCCTTATTTCTTTGAGTAAAGTAGGTCTTTGTAGAGCTTAGAAAAATTTAGTAGCTTGTTGTCACGAATAATGCTTAGATATAAATTATAACAAAACCAAAATTATGGGTTTTGGCAGCAGCAAATGTGAAGCTAAGTGATGTATAAAGGGATAATATGATAAAACATGTATCCTCCTTCTCGTACTTCGGTGTTTATTTTTCATCTTCAGAGTTTAAGAGATAAGCATATCTCTTATGTGTCTAATAAAGTCAAACAATCAGTTTTTAGTGTTCTCAGATTTGCTAGGAAATTTGGCCCATTCCACTCTTAAAGTGCTTAAAACTAAACCATTGTCTCAAACTCTTTGTGGAGCAGAGATTTGGAGTATATCATTGAAATCAGAACTTGATGTAGGTCAAATTTTGTTTTTAAAACAACACTTAGGCTTTCCTCAGTCAGTCCCAGGTGCTTTACTTAGAGCATAATTTGGTATATTGTTGTTTAAAAGGAAGCACTATGGGCCAGACTGAAACTTGGAAAATGTTACACTTTCATCTGGAGGATCCTCTTCTCAGTCTCCTTCTAACTGAGGAACAGAATTATAACATTTTAAAAACTTCACTTTAACGAGTTCATTTTGGTATTTGTTTGGAAATCCAGAAATAAAATATAAGTTAATATACTGTACTAAATAATTATCTCGTTAAGGTGTTTGAATGAAAATGAATTTATTAAGTAGCAGAGATGGTGAAATGGTGGGATTTTTTTGCTGTTGATATTATAACGTTGGCGGTATTTAAGGAAGAATGAGAGTTATGATGTTGAGAAAACATTGATATAGACAGAGTTGTTAATGAAAGGTATAAGACTGAATACGAGTGATATAGTTGAAAAAGATGTATTACACTAGTAACATATTTTTAGGTGGTAGAGTAGTGAATTATTTTTCACTAATTCACCTTAACTATGAATTTAAAAGCAAAGGTTTTAGATGTTGGAATGCAATTAGGTTTTTTAATTGTTAAATATAGTATAAAATCATTAAATAAAGAATTAAAATATTAAACAGTCACTTCTCCTAAATGATCGATCTCACGCTGCACTTTGGAGAAATCATTGTTAATTAGTATGTTGCAGAGTCCTATATGTTTTGTCATTGTATTTGTCCTGCGTCCCAGGGTGAAAGAGTAAAGATTAGTTCTCTTAAGATATACAATTGTGGGAAGATTTTTTTTATTAGTTTGGAGGAGGTGGGAGAGGGGATTTGGCACTGAAGGGGGGGTTCCGTTTAATTTCTAAAATAAAATGGGGAATGCAAGGTGCTACCCAGGACATGTGTAAAACAAGTAGCATATTCCATCACATGCAGCATCCTAAACTGATTTTGAAAAAGGAAGACGCTAGTAAAAATAAGATCCATTTAGAGGACCACTTACTAACACTGTTCAGTGAGAACGGAAACCGGTAATAGAGGGTCTTTAAGCTTGAGACCAGGTATGGAAAGTATCTTAAAGCCGCTAGAGTCTGAATATCATTCTCCCTTTGGTTTGATTCTTTTGTTTCTCCTGAACTGGAGAAGGTAGCTCCTAGCTTGTCTCTGTGTTTGCTACCTTTGCAATGGATTCCTTGGCTTATCCTCGAAAACACACAGTGATTGGAACTTTATGTAAACTTTACAAATAAAGAAAAAGACAAGAGTGAGAAGGAAAGAGTGAGGGACTTATTAACCAGTGCCAGACCACACTTTACCTACCAGCTCTTGGCAAGGATGAGAGGTGGTGGTTTTTTGTTGTTTGCAGACAATTGCGTCCGCCCCCTCCCCCGCGGGGGTTGGGGGCGGGAGCCCTTTGCCGCGCCCGCCTAAAAAGGGGGCAGGACGGAAAGGGTTAAAGTTTTCCCCGCCGTCGGAGGCTGATGCGGCTCTCCGCGGCGGGGAGAAACAACGGCGCACGGGGAGAGGGGAGGCAGCCTGGTTGCATCAGGCACAGGCTGAGCCTCCCAATTGGCTACAAGGGAGCACGTGACCCCGCCCTGGGCGGGGATCACGAGCAGCGAGACACCGCTCGGGCTCCATTACAGCCCCAGGAGCGGCGAAGAACGGCANAGCGGACAGACCCCCCTCGCACAAAGGACCCGGCTCCCCACGCTACGTTGAAAGACATTCTTCCACGCTGGGCATTTATGAATCACGCTCGCCCTGCCCTGCCCATCCCAGTTCCTACTTCTGAAGATAGAACCCGATTTCTATCTTCCCCGGAGAAAATTATTATTATTATTTTTATAAACATTTATATAGCGCCGGTCATGTGCCTGGTGCTGTACAGAACAGAAATAGACGCGGTCCCTGCCTGTGGCTTACAATCTAAAAGACAAGGAGGGGGAGACAGGGAGAGGGGACAGTGGGAGAGACAGGGGAGAAGACAAACAAACATTCAGGCGGAATAGCGGTGCTTCCCTTGGGGATCTTATAAAATCCTGGAGTGAAGCCCTCTAGGTTTTTGCTGCTGGGTGTGAGGAGCAGGGGTGAGGGAAAGAGTGGATCCGGCCTGTAGAGGCAGCTGTGGGTGGGGAGGGGGGGGGGGGAACTTTCCCTGCAGAGGCTCTTGGCAAGGGGAGCAGGAAATTTACAACCCCAGGTGAAATTTACAAGCTAGGTAAAGAAGCCGGCACTGGGGCTGCCTGTAACTCGAAGGCTGGAAGACATTTAAAAAGCTGTCCCTGCTCCTGCTGGGAGACATTTAAAAAAGCTGTCCGCACACACATCTCAACTCAGCAGTGGGGGGCAGAGGGTGAGGACCCATGCCACCGGCAGCTTCAGCACACACAGTAGCCCCAGCTCAGTGCCCCCACCCAAGCTGCCCTGCCCCCGCCAGCTGTATCCACCCCCACTCAAGCTGCCCTGTTCCCTGTCAGCTGTACCCACCCCCACCTGAGCTTCCCTGCCCCCTGTACCTGTACCCCACTCGAGCTATCTTACCCCCCACCCAAGCTATCCACCCACCCCTCCCTAAGCTGCCCTGCCCCTCCACCACCACTACCTCCGTCTGCAGCCTTCGCCACCCCTCCTTAGCAAATATGAGAGACAGGTTGGCATGTGGGTGTCCTCCCAGCTATTGCCAGGCGATACTATTATTATTATTATTATTATAAACATTTATATAGCTCCAGTGATGTACCTGGCGCTTTACAAAAAACAAGATAGACGTGGTCCCTGCCCGAGAGCTTACAATCTAAAGCAAGGGGGAAGGGAGAACTGAAGGAGAGACAAGGGATGTGACATTAATGAGGATGTGAGAACTCAGGTACACGTTCTTGGCTTGGTTACAGTAAACTGGGAGTTTACAGACAACAGGTGGGGGATAATCCTGGGTGTGGATGATTAGCAGGAGTTAGGAAGGGCAGAGTGGAAGAGGTGAGTTTTGAGGAGGGACTTGAAGGTGTGGAGTGTGTGGGCAAGGCGGACGAGGGCAGGGAGGGAGTTCCAGGCATGCAGGGCAGCAAGGGAGAAGGGACAAAGGCGGTTGGGGGAGCAGAGGAGGCATGGGAGGATGAGGGAGGGAATAGAAAAGGAGTGGAGTGCTCGAACAGGGGGTTCGGAGGGGGGGAACGAGGTTGTGAAGGGCTTTGTAAGTGAAGACAAGGAGCTTGTACAGAATACGCTCAAGAAGAGAGAGCCAGTGGAGAGGCTGCACATGGTCAAAGCAACAGGTTAGGCGGATGATCCTGGCTGCAGAGTTTTGAACAGAGATGAGGAAAGAAATGTGAGAGCGGGGAAGGCCAGCAAGGAGGAGGTTACAATAGTCGAGGCGTGAGATGACTAGGGCATGAATGAGAGTTTTGGCAGAGGAGACAGACAGAAAAGTGAGAATCTTAGCAATGTTGTGGAGGGAGAAGCGGCAGGATTTGGCAACGGAGTCAATGTAGAGTTTGAAGGTGAGGTGCGAGTCAAAGATGAAGC
>QEPC01003920.1:644561-658767 GCA_003113815.1 Sphenodon punctatus | reverse complement strand
AAATCCGGTACCGGGGGCCGGATTACCGGGCCGAATCCGATAATGCCGGTACGCCCGATACCGGCATTATCGGATACCGGTAGATCCGGAATTCCCATCCCTAGTACCCATACTTTCTGTGTGTTCAAGGTGTTGCACATCTGAAAACTCAAGTGGCCAATGGCTGTAATTTGGGATGGCAGCTTTTTGTTCATTTGCAAATGTAACGCCCCCTCGTCTACCCCCTCGTCTCCATGTCTCCTGGGGAGAGGTCCAAGGAATAGAGCGCCTGGGTTCATGGGTTTGCTCTCCTGATTTGGCGCCAAACTGCAGTGCCTCCACCCAGAGTGCATACAGGACTATGGCGATCCTGATGAGGAAAGGGGCGGGCTACTCCCCCCCCCACGCACAGCCCGGGGGCCTGTGGTGGGAAAGCCTAGGACGAGCTTAGTGAACCCCCCCATTGAAACACGCACACATGAGACAGGCTTACAAGTTAAACAATAGGTTTATTCTAAACAGAAAATAAACCTTGCAAGGCAGGTTAAAACTGCTTCAAGTTCCCCTGTTCCCCCAACAGATTCTCTGGGGACCCTGCACTCCCACTCCCCTATAGTGCTGGGCTGGGCCAGTTAGTGCTCAGGCTGAGGCCTCTAAGAGCTTCCTGCCAGGGTAATAGTGTCATGGGATAAGGCGACCCCTCAGGCCGGTGGGCTTTCCCTCCGCTGGCCTGGTTGAAACTGGGCTGTGCTGCCTGGATGAATGTCCCACTGGCTGCCCTACCAACCGACCTCCCACACCGTCCCTCTGGTACCTGGGGTTTTGAATCCTCAGACTTCCGTCCTTCCCTCTGGTCCCCCTGTCAACCGGGCTGCTGACTGAGTATCCTCTCTGCGGGCTTTTGTCAGTAAGCTGGCAGCTCGTTGGAGTCTTCGCACTTCCCTCACTAGTAGCTTTGGTGAGGGCTCAGGTCTCTTCTGACTGTCCCAGATTCCTTGGAAGCTCAAACTCCCCTCCTCTCTCTCTGGTCTTGCTCCCCTTCAGGCAGACTCTGATCGCAGCTCTGCTTTGTGCTGCTGATTTAACACACTTGTTTCTTCTGCCAGGCCTTCTCAGCCTCTCCTCAGACAGTCATCTTGTCTTCTTTTTCCTCCCTCCCTTCCCCCAATTCTCCTCTTTTCCCCCTCAACCTCTGCAACTAGCTCAGTTGCTGTCTCCTGCCCCCTAGTGGCGGTCTTCCTGCAAGTGCAGGCTAAGCACGTGGTAGTCCCCAAAGTTGGGGGGACTACACAAATAAAAGTCCTTCAACTGAAACTTTGGTAATTTTCCAGCATGCTCTTATTCAGGGAAATGAGTTCTGCCAAGTTCTGATGAGTGAAATAAAAATTCCTCTTTCAGAGTTGCCCACTGTATGATTAAACAAGCAAAGCGTATAACGCAGTAAGGCAAGTCCAATGTTCATATAATAGATTCTTCCTAAATTTAAAAAGAATCTTCGTGTTTCTGCCGACTAGAAGTGTAGTTGTGATTTGAGAAGTGGCTGCAAAGAGGGAACCTTCATACACCACATATTTTCTACTTTTGTGTATTCATGGACACATCTGCGGATTCCTGTGAACTTTACTTATACATTTTTTACTCCTTTAAAAGTGTAATAGGAGTAAAATGTGCATTAAAGCCGGTAGCGTATGAGTTGAAGCAAGTTGTGCATTCTTTTAAAACTGAGAACTAAATACCTTGATATCGATGTACCTCAATACAAAACGGCTTCAAATCAGGTGCACATTCCTTCAAAACCACCAACTAAATACAGGTAGGTTCAAAAGTAGGGATAGATTTGGAAATCACTGTAACCCAGTAAAAGCAATAAAGAAGGCACAATTTAGCCTACAGAATTTTGGCTGCTCCAATGAAGAATGAGTGTGAGACTGCGGCCTAGAAAGGAGATGAATGAGGCTGCTTTTAGATGTGCGCAGCACACACACGGCATAAAATCACGCCATGTGTAAAAATCCCGAAGGCGGGGTTTAGATGCAAACTTTTGCGCATTAAAGATGGTCGCACATTCTTTTAATTGGCATTTAGTAGGCTAAAAGAATGTGCAACCTGCTTTAATACGTAAAATGTTGCGTCTAAACCCCACACACGGGATTTTTACACACAGTATGATTATACGCCACATGTGCACCACGCACGTCTAAAAGCAGCCTCATTCATCTCTTTTCTAGGGTAAAAAAACTCTTGCTCATTCTTCACTGGACATAAGTACCACCATACTGGGTCAGACCAATGGTCCATCTAGCTCAGCATCCTGTCTCTGACAGAGGCCAATCATGGTGGCTTGGGAGAACCACCCAACAGGTCACAATGGGGGATCCATTCCTTGTTGTTTTACCCCAGCTCCCATCATGTTCCCTGATCCTGTCTGGCTAATAGCTGCTAATGGACCTATCTTCCAGAAACTTGTCCAAACCTCGTTTAAACTCAGCTACAGTACTGGTCCTTACCACAGCCTCTGGCAGTAGATTCCACAACCCAATTATAGGCGGAGTGAAAAAAATATTTTCTTTTATTTGTTTTAAACTTGCCACCCATGAGTTTCATGGAGTGTCCCCTAGTTCTAGTACTAGCTGAGAGGGTAAGTAATTGCTCCTTGTTTATTAGTTCCACACCACTCATGATTTGATAGACCTCCATTATATCTCCTCTCAGTCGTCTCTTCTGCAAGCTGAAGAGCCCCAACCTACCAAGCCTCTCCTCATACGGAAGTCCTTCCATGCCCTTGATCATTTTTGTTGCCCTTCTCTGTACCTTTTATAGTTCAACTATGTCTTTTTTGAGATGGGGCAACCAGAACTGCACACAATATTCGAGGTGCGGTCGCACCATTGATTTGTATAGAGGCATTATGACAGCCTCAGTTTTATTCTCTATTCCCTTCTGAATAATTCCTAACATTCTGTTTACTTTTTGACTGCTACTGCGCGCTGCGCTGTGGATTTCATTGTATTGTCCACAACCACCCCAGATCCTTTTCCTGAGTGGTAACTTCTAGTTTAGTACCCAGCATTGTGTACGCACAGTTTGGATTATTTTTCCCTACGTGCATCACTTTGCACTTGTCCACATTAAATCTCATTTGCCATTTAGATGCCCAGGCACCCAGTGTCGTAAGATCCTGTTGCAGTTCCTCACAGTCTGCTCGTGTTTTAACTACCTTGAATAACTTGGTGTCGTCTGCAAATTTGATCACCTCACTCTTAACACCCTTTTCCAAATCATTAATGAATACATTAAACAGCACCGGTCCCAATACAGATCCCTGAGGCACACCACTTTTTACATCTCTCCATTGTGAAAACTGACCATTTAGTCCTACCCTTTGCTTTCTATCTTTTAACCAGTTTCCGATCCATAATAAGACACTACCTCCTATCCCATGTCTTTTTAATTTTCTCAAGAGTCTCTCATGAGGGACCTTATCAAATGCTTTCTGCAAATCCAGGTACACTGTATCTACTAAATCTCCCTTGTCCACATGCTTATTTACATCCTCAAAGAATTCCAACAGGTTAGTGAGGCATGACTTACCTTTACTAAATCCGTGTTGACTCTTCCCCCATTAAGCCATGTTTGTCAACATGCCCTGTAATTCTGTCCTTAATTATGGTTTCCAATTTTTGCCCAGCTTTCTTGTCTGTAGTTTCCAGGATTGCCTCTGGATCCCCCAAGTGAGGTGTGTAGGGAGGTCTTCAAACGAGCGGTTCCCAGCATGGCTGCCCTCTCCATGGAGGCAGCTACCCCGGCCCGCATGAGGCACTCTGGATTTTTCAGGAGTGCTTTGTGCGTGGCCATGGGTGGCCTGTGCGTGGGTCACAGGAGCGCACCTCCTAAGGCACCAACTTCAAATGAGTGGTTGGACACATAGACCGTGGGGGGCCATGCGTGGATGCATCTCATTTAAAAACACCCTAAGAGCTTAACAAGATTCAAAAAGTGATTAGCGGGCTAGATGGATGACCAGAAAATCCTGAGCTATTCTATTTAACCATCAAATTTTTGGAGAAGGATATAAAGCCTCCAGTTCCAGAGGCACTCTTCAGAGCAGACACATACTTTAATGTAAATTATTAGAAAAGGAGAAATATTTGTTCAAGAAAGAAAAACAATCTGGTTGTGATGTGGGAGATGCCAGAGGATATAGTACAAGCAACAGAACAATATTTGTTACGAGATTTATCTTCCCAGCCCAAGAGACCAGATCATCATTAGCAAAGATCTTCTTTCATGTGTGACATAATGGGAAGGGAATTGTTAAGCCACAGAAGTCGCACTGCACAGTAACATCTATTTTATATAAAACTGTTTGCAACAGCCTAGAATTACACATGATCAGGAAAACAGGACAATATGCAGAAAGTGTAGTTCTAGGCAGATTTGCATTGCTGCTATTTGTACTTCTCCAAAGGGTCATGGCTTAACCAACACTGTTAACAGAAATGCCCAATTTATTTATACATTGACACAAATTTTCCACCAGTGCTAAACTCAACACTTTTTTTTGTCTATGAAACTACTGTCCTACCTTGAGGCTCATCATTCATATAGGTTCTGATTCCTTGTCATGTCTTGGAAACATCACAATTAGATGTTTAACATTATTCTTTTCCTGAGGACACATGTGTCAGCAGATGCAAGTATAGCACACATTTAAAAGGAATGGGAGAGAGGGGGAAATCTTCCTAAAGATTCAAAATGTTAATGTTCTCTGAGTAAATAATGACCATTGACTGATTTACCAGTGACTGGCCAAGATTTATAGCCAATAACATAGCAAGTGAGTTAGATAAATAAGTTATTAAAATAAGCTACAGAATAAAATTGTATTTTAATTCATTAATAATACTTGTCAATGTTTAACAAGTCAAACAGAAACACAGTAACACAACAATACAGAGATTTTATACTGCTTAGAAAGTAGTTCAATTGGCAAACTAAAGAGAGAAAATGTTAATTAGCATCTCACAGATTGATACACAAATTTACCCAGCGCACAGCAATTTGGGGGAGACTGCAGCTACTATAGGCCATGAAGTCTGATACAAGTTTTACCTAATCTCTATACCCACCTGGATCCACTCACTAAATACAACTTACATTTTTCTAATCAATCATTATTGCCTCCTTTCCCCTCCCTGGCCAATCAGTAGTTTTCTGGACAAGTTTAGCACCTCTGAACCCTTTTTTTCTTAACATTTATGTTTGCAGTAATCTGACTTCTCAGTTTCTATGAGATCTACCTAATGGACATCCTATGCAATTATACAATTGTCTATCATCATAATTTGATATAATACAAATCTTTGCATACGTTACACTCTTTTAACAATATACTTTGTGACAAAACTGTTAATTATAGATATCTAGGTTCCAGGCCATCAAGACTTAATTCTAATTAGTAGGTATAGGTAGGGTTGCCACTTTTTGCAGTTTGATTCCAAGACTCCCATAAGCCAAAATAGAAGTCTCGGGGTTAAACCGCAAAAGGTGGCAATTCTAGATACAGGGCCAAACAAACTATTCTGGTTTGCTTAATATAATTAATTATCAGACCTAGGCTGCATGTTTAAAAAAGCTACCCTGTCAATATACACCCAGAAAGCATTTGTCTATAAAGCCTATTTTAATAATATGTTTTATGATCTTTCATTTTTATATAATAGAGAATTAAAACATTGATTTTATACAGAATGCAATGGTTAGGTGATGTTGTGGTAATACACATTAGCCTTCTAATGCATTAATTGATGTCAAAAGTTCTCTTTGCCACCCAAATGGCGGCGACAGGTTGTCGCGCCCGCCCCCCCTTTGGGGAGAGACGCAGTAATGGCGGCCGAGGCGAAGGGGCTAGTTAGAAAGCCCTTCGCCGTGTGGGGTTGCTAGGCAACCATCCTGGGAACGAGGCAGCACATGCGCGCCTCGTTGGACATTGAGGACCCTGCCCCTGCTAGAAGGGGCGGTCCTCTGAGTGGCCGCGTGGCGGCAGTTAGAGCTGGCCGGTTGGAGAGTCAGCAGCTAAGCATTTTCGCTGCTGCATCTCAGGCCTTGTGCCGTCTCCCCGTGAGGATCCGGACCCGTTTCGGTGCGCCGCCAGTATGGGGCGCGCGAAGAAGAAGGGCAGCGGTGGGGGGCAAGTAAAAAAGTAGCGGCCGCCCATGATCGGAGGGCCGCCGAAGATGAGAGCCTCAGGGATGAAGGGGAAAGGGGTAGGGGTAGTGAGCCCCTCCCCCCCTTCTATGGCCAAAATGATTGAGCGGCTAAGGGCATGTGAAGCCCTATTAGGGGCTCAGAGACGCCCTGTGGAGCTGGGAGATCCATCGGGACCCAGCGAGGTACCGGGGCCCAGTGGTGCAATCCTTGGGATGAGGGCAGAGGGAACCGAGACCGGAGGGGAATCCCAACAGGAGCGGGGACGAAGAAAGAGAGTGGTGTCCCCCCCAGCCCAGTACAGGGATGAGGCCCCGCCGGGCCGTCAGGCTGGGGAACAACCATCTGATCAGGGGCAAAGGGGGCTTCCAAGCCATGAAACCCAGGGGGGCAGCGGGAATATGGGGATTCATGGGACCCCAACAGGGCTGGGCTCCTTTCCACAGACCACGTACCCTGGGGTTCCTAGTGTAGGTGCACCTCTCGGGGTCCAAAGGGGTAGGGTGGTTGACACCCACGGAGCGCCAGGGCTCACCCAGTTTCAGGACACAAGGCCTCAATGGCTGCCAAACCCAGTAATGGTTGACCAGGCCTCTCAGGCAGGGGGATTTGCGCCCCCTGGTGTCTCTATGTCCACACAACAGGAACAATCACCCCCCACCAGCCGAAGGAGGGTGGACACGGCAGATGAGAACGAACAGGCGGGGCATCAGGACATTTGGAGAAGGATCCTGGCCATTGAGCGAGAACTACAGGGTGAGAGCAGGAACGTACCAGCTAACACTCCTGAGGGTGCAAGGGGCCATACAAGGCCTCAAGAGAGCAGAGTGGCAGGTGAGTCGAGTTCCTCGGGGGGGGGGACGGAGGAACCCGGAGTGGGAACACAGAATTGACAGGAAACAGGGCAAGTGAAAGGGATGCAAGTAGCTTCCACGAGGAAGGAGCAGGAATGCTCCAAAGGGAGCAGCCAGAGCAAACAGCAGGGGCGCAAGGTGGTGTAGGGACGACATCATCCCAAGCAAATGGGGCACCGCAGTTGGTCTGCTGGAACGGGTCATGGGTCTGGATGACCCCGGCAATGGTACCACTGGCGCCTTTAGTGGGAGTTACAAACCTAGTTGGGTCCCCCCCCCCAATGTACCCCGCCCAAGGACCCCGCGGGGTCAACTCAAACAAGCGAGTGCCCGCCGGTTAGTGGGCAAGGAAAAGAATCAGTCAAGAACGACGGGGTGGGACGTGAATCCATAGTTGTAGCTAATACAGGGGAAGGAAAGTAGGCCGAGAACCGCCCTCCACCACCACCAGGAGGGGCTATTCCCAGTGTAGCGGCTCCCTTCAGATCACATTTATTACCGGCCATAAAAGAAAAGATTCTAAAAGGAGAGTATGTGGACATTTACGCCCTCTTGTTTAGCGATCCCATCCTGGATCATTCTGAGCCGGAAGAAGGGAAAGAAAAGGAAAAATTTAAATGCCCGAAAGCCGATCGCAATTGGGCAAATTGGACATCGGCTTCTGCGGTATATATGGGGGTAATACTCCAGGCCGACCCCAGCCGGGGCCTGGAGCTCCATAAGTATGCGGACATTGTCCGCAGGGCTTATGGAACCAGGCCCGTGGGTGCGTGGTTGAGGTATGATGAGGTCTTCCGGCATAGGGCGGCTACGACCCCGGGACTACGTTGGGACGTTCATGCTCCAGACCTATGGTTGGAGTGTATGGTAGATGTCACTAGGGCTCCCAGGGCAGACAGTGGACATCCGTTGGTTCGGGGCGGGGTAGCCTGGGGCCAAGATTCCTTTCGTGGGAATGCAAAAAGGGGTGGCCAGAACAGCCCAGGCCCCTGCTGGGAGTATAACAAGACCGGCCGGTGTAACAGGCAGGTGTGTAAATTCCAGCACGCGTGTGCAAATTGCTGGGGTGGCTACCTGGAGATTAACTGCCCCCGGCCGAGGCAGAGGGGCGGAAAAGGGGGGTATGGCCAGGGGCGAGGAACTGGAAAAGGTTCCCCCTCCTCAGCAGCAGGGACACGTATGGGAAAGGGGCCTGACTCTGGTCAAAATTGACCAGTTAGAACGGGCATTACGAGGGCACCCTGACAGAGCAAAAGTGGAATTTATAGTAGAGGGTTTTAGACAGGGTTTGGCAGCATAAGATAGTTAGGAACCTCAAATCAACAGTGGGTATGGAAGAGGTGGTAGACATAAAGATAGCAAAGGAAGTCTCTGAGGGTAGGGTGGCAGGCTCCTTCGATCAGCCGCCCATCGACAATTTGGACATATCCCCGTTAGGAATCGTGCCTAAGAAAGCAGAAGGGGAATTCCATTTAATACACCACCTGTCTTACCCCCGGGGCGGTTTTGTCAATGATGCCATCCCGAAAACTTTCAACCATTAAGTATGCGTCATCTTATGAAGCATTGGACAAAGTGAGAGCTATGGAGAAAGGCACACTAATGGCAAAATGTGATGTGAAATCTGCATTCCGTTTGTTGCCAGTGCACCCCAGCAGTTTCCACTTGCTAGAATTCCAGTGCCAGGGACGGTATTATTATGACAGAGCCATGCCGATGGGTTGTGCAATCTCTTGTTCTGTGTTTGAACGATTCAGTACCCTAATAGAGTGGGTGTTTGCACGAAGGCTTAATGGAGCAGCCGTTTCAAAATACCTTGATGATTTTTTGATAATTGGCCACCCACGGGTCGGGGAATGTGCTGCAGCCTTACGGTTATTCCAACAGGTGGCCGCTGAGATCGGGGTCCCCCTGACCCCCGAGAAAACAGAAGGGCCATCAACAAAGCTAACCTATTTGGGTATTGAACTAGACACAGAGGCAATGTCATCAAGGTTGCCAGAAGATAAATTGGTTGTATTGCGGGACAAAATTAATGAATGTATGGCATCCCGCAAGATTACAGTGCGGGAACTGCAGTCCTTAGTGGGGAGATTGAACTTTGCCTGCCGGGTTTGTAGCCCCCGGCAGGGCATTCCTATCCAGGTTGTATGCAAAACTGAGAGGCGAGTTGCCGGATACGGGTCACTTCTGAAATGTGCCAGGATCTCAAAGTGTGGCTGACATTCCTGCATGACTTTAATGGGGTTAGTTTTTGGAGAGAGCGGTTGCTCCTGCGGAGCGATCTACAAGTGCACTCAGATGCAGCGGGAGGAGCAGGTTTCGGCATTTATTTTAGACGCCATTGGTGTGCAGCACCGTGGCCCCACGAATGGTGTGAGACCTCAATGACCAGGGACCTTATGTTCCTAGAACTATACCCCATAGTTGTGGCTGTTATCCTTTGGGCAAATTTATTTGCAAATCGAACAGTGGTCTTTTGGTGTGACAACTCTGCAGTGGTCCACATTGTGAACTCACTCTCTTCCCGGTCTCAGAGGGTCATGAAGTTGGTGCGGACGTTGGTGTTAGCATGTTTGAAGGATAACATCCTCTTCACAGTTCCTGGAATCGATAATGGCATAGCTGATGCCCTGTCTCGATTCCAGATGGATCGTTTCCGCGAGCTGGCACCAGATGCCAGGCACGAGCCGGACCCATTACCACAGGGAATTTGGAACCTTGGGAACTAGAGGCGCAGGCCACAGTCCAAGGGGCACTAGCCCCTCGCACACAGACGGCATACGGTAGGGCCTTCCATGAATTTCAGGAATTTAGAACAAGCAAGGGGTGGGATTTAGGTTTTCCAATAGGGGAACCCGAAGCGATCCAATTCGCCTTATCCCTACACAAACAAGGATTGTCGGTCAACACAATATCGGACAAACTAGCTGCCATCAGTTTTGTTAGTAGACTAAAAGGTTACCCACTACCAGATAAAAGGTTCTATTTGAAGCACATGCTAGAAGCATGGGCACGAACTCAAACATCGATTCGGAGACAACGAGCTCCAATAACATCCCCCATTTTAGTCTGGTTAGGGGATATCTTGCCAGAATTGTGCTACGACACCTACGAAACGCAACCTTTTCATACTGTGTATGTTACTATGTATTTTGGGGGGGGTTAGGGTCAGCGAAGTAGTGTGTTATTCCACCCGGGACACTACGCAGGCTGCATTTGAGATACAGGATTTGGAGATGGGGACAGATACATTGAAACTGCGCCTCCGGCGATCAAAGATGGATCAAAGGGGGCAGGGCCAAACAGTGGTACTTTGCCAATGTGGTCCTGCAGCAATTTGCCCGGTTAGGCGGATGCAGCAGTACATAGGAATCCGCCCGGGTATCCCGGGTGAACTATTCATACACAGGAATGGCGCAGTGGCCACCACATACCAAGTGACATCCATACTTCGAACTGCACTACGCAAGTTAGGACTCCCGCCACAAGAGTTTGGCACCCACTCATTCAGGATTGGGGCAGCCACGACTGCAGCAGCAGCAGGATTGCTGGAACCAGCAATAAAAGCCGTGGGTAGATGGCGGTCTGGGGCATACAAAAAATATGTCTGCCCATATCATTAATTGTCTTTTGTTTGATCTTCAGGGAGCAGGGCAAGCAGGGTACCCCGAGCTGAGGTGTGGATTGTCGGCCATAGCCTTATACGATGGGCATGTGTCGCAGCAGCAAATTCTGCATGGGATAGCCATTTGGGCCTGGCAGAGAAAACACATATCACCTGGATGGGACGGAGTGGGCTATTGTGGAAGCAGCTCCTCCCCATGTTGGAGGCGCTGGTGCACCTACCTCCACCAAAATTTCTGGTCATACACCTCGGAGAGAACGATCTCCCCACAAGGAAGGGAGTTAGTCTAATAATAAACATCAAGGAGGATCTGGTAAAAAGAAGGGATTTAGGGCCCACATTGTGTGGACAGAATGGGTCCCCAGAATTAGATGGAGAAAGGCAGTGAAACCAGGAAGGGTGGATAAAACTAGAAAAAATGTGAACAGGGAAATAAGTAAATGGGTAAGAGGCATAGGGGGATCAACCATCAAACACACGGGGATTGTTCACACCAAAACAGAATTGTACAGGAAAGACGGGGTACACCTTTCAGAGTTAGGGAATGATATGTATTTAGCTGCATTGGTCTGTCAGTTGGAAAGTTTGTTGGATATGTAGGCAGTGGGGAACGGGGCGGTTCTTAATGACCACCCCTTAGTGGCAGGGGTTCAGTATGCCATGATAGGTTTAATAGGGAGGTTTATAAAGTAGTATGAGTCATCTCCTTAAGAGATGGGGAGATGATACACAGTGTAATGCAGGGCACGGCATGCACTGGGATCAGGTTCCCTGGGAGTGGCGTCTTAACAGGCTCTGCAGGGACAGGCGCTGTCTTCAGACCTGGAGAGATGCTTCACTCCTTACTTGCGCCCGTAGTTGGGCTATTCCCCCTCCTTCGGCCTTGCCCTGTTGAAGGAAGGGATGTTAATGGTTTAGGACACTGCCACCGGGGGGGCACATCCGGGCAGTGTCACAGTTAATAATTTAGATTAGTCAACATGGCATACTGTACCCAACTTGCATTGAGCAATCCCCCAGCTGCCTTTTGTTGTGATTTGAATAAAGAGTGCGGCCAGTTTAAAAACCAATAAGATGTGTCTGTGTCTCTTTGGGGTGCGTCGACAACTAATGTCAAGAACCATTTCCACCAAAATAAGCAGTAATGAATTCTAGAAATGGCATTGCACTAGCAAGGTTTACAGAAACTCAGACCCATAGTAAATTACTGTCTTATCAGCAGAGACTTCCATCCTGATAACAGATGGAAGTTCTAAACTCCAGGATTAAGTCCAACTAAGAATTGTTGCATAATCAAGTCCAGTTTGCTTCCACATATCTATGTCCTGAGATGTAATCAAAATAGCACACAGACCTTCTACTAATCCATAGGTCCACTAGCCATACATTTGTTCTCTAGCATGTTATCTTCTCCAAAATTAACTGCCTAGTCTGAACTCCACCTGGCGATTTCCCAGAACCCATCTGCCTCACATACATGGAGTGTTTTCAGACATGACAGTGGCCTGCTTTACTACACTTGGTGGTTTAACCCATGGACCACTAACACATCCATTCTGCAGGACAGAAGCCTCTGAGTATATCCTCTAAGTGCTACTACTCTTTTACTACAACCACGTTCATTGGGTCTGATCCAATTAAACCCACTGATGATAGGTTTCTAGAGGTAGCCTGTAAAAGGCAACAAAAATGCAGCATAACATCACTGAACACCTTCCCACACACCCACTCAGGAGTTCAGTAGTGGTACAGCCAATAAATCTATATTTAAGTTTAAAACACTCACCCGTCATCCCATCAGTTTCTGGAGTCTTCACTGCAAGAGAGTTAACTGTTTTATTTTGTTTTAACACAGTGGACTTTTGAACCCATTTTTACTTTTCTTATCTATAGTATTTAAAAGGAAAATCTCAAAACAGACAACCATATGCTTACTCTATTTTGTATACGTTGAGGACTATTTATTCTTTTGGGATTGATCACTTTGTACCAATATCATGTTTTATTGCCATTTAATAGAAGCATGACAGATATCATTAACAATATGCTATTACAATAATGACAACTTAAAGTAAAATTTCCAAAATATATTATGCAAACTACATAATAAACTTTCAGGAAATATGTTGTAAAAATAATTAAGTCTTTAATATATGAAGTAATATAGAATCTTATCAGTAGCTTCAAATAGCATACCCAGTAAAAATATATAAACTGAACAAGTGTAGAGCAGGTATATATGGGCATGGATAGAGTGGAAAGAGCAAGGTGGGAGGGGGAGGGAGAGAGAGAGAAAAACACGTACCAGACACTTAAAAACCGCTGTAGGATTATTTACTAGGAACAATGCTTAGTGTTACACACACACACACACACACACACACACACACACACACACACACACACACACACACACACACACACACACACACACACACACACAGGGTAAAATATGTGTAGGAATATAATGGGAAATAGCTTATCAGGAGACAGGAATATGTATATCAGAGGAACTGAGTTCACAGTCACAGTTCAGCTGACAGCGTCAGTTAAAGACAGGCACAGAAAGTGGTTAGAATTGCCTCCGCTCGACCCCCCCCGCCACGGGGGGGATGGCGGGCGCGAGGCCCTTTGCCGCACCTGACATCAGCAGGGGAAACTGGACCCTCTGTCGGGTTCCTGCAGCGGGGCTGCATTCAGCCACGCGCGCGGGAGAAAAACGGCAGCGTCACTCCGAAAATCCGGCCAGGGTTGCTAGGCAACCCTGGCCGGTAGGGATAGGTAGAGAGCCGGTCACGTGGGCTCTGCTTGGAAGGCGGGGCCCACGAGCCGGCATGTAATCTGCGCTCCAGCCCCACTTGCGGCTGGAGCACACAACGAGCCAGCACTGCAGTCGGTCTTGGGGAGCCTGAACTTTGCATGTCGAGTTGTAGCACCCAGTCGGGCTTTCCTTTACCGACTCTAGCCAAACTGGCTGGTAACCCGCCTCCTCACCACCACCTGCGACTCACCAAGGAGATCAAGGAGGACCTCCAGATATGGGCCACTTTTTTGGACAAGTTTAATGGCACCAGTTTCTGGCGAGAACAGCTCTTGCTGGAAGCTGAGCTTCAGGTTCACTCAGACGCAGCTGGTGGTGCAGGTTTCGGCTTAATATTTAGAAACCGTTGGGCGGCAGCCCCTTGGCCCCCTGAGTGGCATGAGCAGGGAATAACCAGAGACCTCACTTTCCTTGAACTATTCCCGATAGTGCTAGCCGTCCATCTGTGGCCAAACGAGCTGGCAAATCAGTCGGTGCTTTTTTGGTGTGACAACCAGGCTGTTGTTCACATCATTAACACCCAGTCATCCAGGTCTCCAAGGGTCATGGGGCTGGTGAGGGCGTTCATGCTTGTCTGTTTGGAATTAAACATCCTGTTCCAGGCCAGGCATGTACCTGGCCTGGACAACGATGTAGTCGACGCCCTCTCTCGCTTCCAGATGGACCGTTTTCGGTCGCTCACACCTCAGGCCCGGGCGGAACCAGAACTTCTGCCCC
>QEPC01003920.1:631485-642894 GCA_003113815.1 Sphenodon punctatus | reverse complement strand
GCGGGGCAGCCTCCCTGGGAGGGGTGTCGAGCGAGGGCGGTAGGGACAAGTATGGTCCCCCGCCTGTAGGCACCTTTATCCTTACTCGAATGAAAGGATTGGCTCCTCCTCGCCTGTGGTTGGGACCACTGAGAGGGGGAACGTGATGTTCACGTGTGGGAGTGGTAATCGAGGGTATATCGAAACCACTCCTGTGTATGTTGTTGCATTACTGTTATAACGTTAAGTTTATGTACTGGACCCGCATCGCAATAAGCGATTTACCCCCACCCATTTGTTGAGTGTAATTTAATTCAAATAAAGAGTGCGGCCGTTAAAACCCCACTGTTGAGTCCTGTCTCCTTTGGTGCGCCAGCAATGATCTCTAGCGCTAGTAATTTGATACAGAGGAAAACAGAAATTACAAATGCAGTAGACTACAGCATAACAGATATTTGTATAGGTCCTTGTTAAGTCCATTATTTATCGACTGAATTATAGAACGAGCCACTCAAATCCCTCAAGAGAACCCTTAGAATACAGAAAGAAGGAACCCTCTAACCGCACACCCATTGTCATCACCTACCACCCCACACTGGAATCTATACATAGCGTCATCCAAGAGCCACAACCCATACTTGATGGCGACAAAACCCTAAGAAAAATCTTTCCTGAACCATCATTTCTGGACTTCAAACAATGCTCAAACCTCTCACAATAGATCATCTGGAGCAAACGACTCACCACCCAGGACAAAAAAGTAGATGCAAAACCTGACAACACATTTCTGCCACCACCACCGTCAATGCCCCCTATGGAAAACTATTCCAAATATAAGGCAACTATACCTGCAAATTTCAAAGTATAGTGTATTTCATTCAGTGCACCATGCCACCATGGAACTACATTGGCAAAACCCAGCTACTCTTATACCAAAGGATGAACTCGCATAGACATACAATTTATAAAAAATGTCACTGATTCTACAGCCAGCAGCCACATCTTCCAACAAGACCACTCCATATCAGACCTCTCCGTCCTCATCCAGAGATAAGAGTGTGGTAGCAAGCCACGACATACATACATCCATCTAATCAACGTGCAGGAACCTTATGCGTGTTATCACAATTCCCACGTGATTTCCTCTGTTCTGCATACACAGGGGGTTCTCACTTCATGCAGGAATGTATCTTGAGTAAATGTGTAGTAAATGTGGCTGTAGCTTCATGCAGAAATTCAATTGTAGTAAATTTAAATGTAGTAAATTTAAATTTAAATGTAGTAAATGTAATAGGAATTCCATGTGTAGTAAATGTGGCTGTAGCTTCGTGCAGTTATTCCATTATTCCTCCCTCTTTTCTCTTCTGGTAACCTCAAAGTTCTGTGTCAAGTTCACTTGATCGCTACTTGAGTTCAACACAATGTAGGTACCTCTACAACCTTTCAAAATTCTTTCAGTAAGAGAAGGTCACTCAAGCTGAACATCAGCCCAGCTCCTAGTAGCCTAGAGAACGAGGGACCATCTACACTCAAGCAATTTATGTTGTCATTGAAAAGCTAGGCAGGCTTGGTCTGATACTGTGCTCAAAATGTGTGACAAAATTGCGTTAATAAAAAATGTCTTTATAATTCCCAACGAGAAGAGTTAAATTCCATCAAAGCATGAGCTTTTCCGTTGCCTAGATGCACCATTCAAAAGGTATGTACCAAAGAGGGCAGCACCTGTCAATTGCCCCTTGTTCAGCTAATTAAACTTGCTTGTGTACCACATAAGCATCTTATTTTGGAGACATAATAAAATAGTTGCATAAAAATAATGATTTTCAAAAACGAATTTAGACAGTGTTATTTATGATGATAAAATTATCTGTATCTCACTGGAAGTTAGCAAGCCTGTCACACTTAGCCTCGGGCACCATTTGCGCACACACTATGCGCACGCACACAGCTTTGGTTTGTGCACACACACAGTTCTTGGATCAGGGCCACTGTAATTATAAATACAACGCAGCAATTTGATTAAAACTCCCAGAAAACTAAAATAGAAGCACCCTTACAGTAGAACTGCTAGTGTAAAAAAAAAAAAAAGGCCTTCCCACCCCCAAATTCAGCAAAGAAAACATGTGAATAGTAGATACAGTCAATTTTCATTACTTTTCAAGGATGTGTATAGAGAGCACATTGGTATTTTCATCTGTTTTATTCAGGATTGGGAGGGATAGGATGAGCGGGCTGGTTGGCGTTCTTTTGGTAGCATGGGACTTAGAAACAGATTTGAGGTTTTGAAATACAATTTATTTTTTGGTTTTTCTCTCTGCCCCTTATTAAAGCGACAACCTTTATTTTAAATCAACTCCCATTTATTACTATCCAGAGCAAATTCTTATGACGACTTGAGCTACTGCAGCACATCATTCCCACTGGAAAGAATTACATGTGGCTGTTTTAATACGCCACAAGCATTCTTTAGGCAGGATAAGTTCAGTGCTTTTCTTGAACATGGTTAGTATGGCTTCAGGTCAAATATCAACTGGAAATAAGTTGTGCACAATAGCACCTCTTTGCACAGAAGATTCTTTTCCATAATTGGAATGAACTTTTGGAAAATACAAATAATTACTTCTGGTTCTTTTGGTTTCATATGGACAGACCATTCTTAAGGACTATAACTATTCTGATGATATGTGAGGAATAACCATATTTAGGGATCTGTTTTCACTGTGTTTTCCCCATTGGTGCGAATGAGGAAAATGTGGTGAACCTGGGTCCCTGACTTTATTTACAATTCTGTTACAAATTATTTATGTTGTGTAAATGTAAATAATTTGCATTATTCTCACAGATATTCAGATGCTGTGATATAGACCAGTATACTGTGCTTATTCATTTTGAAGAGTCAAACTGGAACAAAATCAGCACTTTGATTTTAGTATAGTAATTATATAGCATCTGACCAGTGCAGAATGCTAACCTAACATTGGGTGAAAACAGACATGACGCGAACCACCCTTTAACCACCCTTGGTGGTTATTTATGCATGTTGCAGAGTTGCATAGGGCACCAATACAGCCCTGCAACATGCATAAATAACCCACCAAGGGTGGTTAAAAGGTGGTTAGCGTCATGTCTGTTTTGACCCATTATTTCAGCAGTTCCCGATTTTTTTTGTCTGTGATAACCCATCTGAACACTAAATATAATCTCATGACCCCAGAGACAACTAAAATAGGCACTGTATATTATCAGATATCAGCCAGGAGTAGGCCATCTGCAGACAGTGCAACCCTCTTGGATTCCCAAACCACAGTTTGGAAACCTCTATACTAATCAATGTTAAGAGGCTGCTCAATAAAGCAGAGGGCAAATGCACAATTTTCACTGGTTTTTATTTTATTAAAATTAGCCTAAGACTTTGGGTATAATCAAAAACCAGTCCTTTATATATAAAATCCCAAAATCAAAATCAACATGCCAAAATATCAACATTAAAATTCTCTCCAACACACAAAGGTTCAAATTGTTACCATGTAATAATACTTTTACAAGCATTATTGCATGGTATTATATTTTTGTATAATTACTTATACAATAATAAAATTATACTTTTGCAATAATACTTTTACAAGTCATGCTACAAGACTGAAGTGGTTTACTTTTTCAGATCAGCCAGAATTTTAAAAATCTTTTTATTATGATGTGGTTTTTAAAAAATACCTGATAAAAATATTTAGTGTGACAAATCCTACTTGGATTTTTCCCTCTATGGTAAAATGAATTGCACGTGATGCAAATCAGAGGACACCTTGAGTTTGGGTTCACCATAAGAAAGCTTTCTATGAATTTTGTAGAAAGCTTATAGGATTTTAGAGCTAATTTTATGACAAAAATATTTCTACTATTCATCATCATTATTATCATCATTATTATTATTATTAAGCATTTATATAGCACAAGCAATGTACCAGGCACTTTACAATTGTAAGAAAGAGGCATGGTCCCTGCCCCAGTAGGCTTACAATCTAAGAGAGACAAGGGGAGGCAAGGGGGGGAAACAGAGAAAGAGACAAGGGGTGAAAACAGACATAACATTAACTGCTATGCAGTTTAACATTTTATATGCATGTTGCAGGACTGTATTGGTGCTCTATGCAGCCCTGCAACATGCGTAAGAAATGTTAAAGCGATGTTAAGTGGAGTTAGCGGTATGTCTGTTTTCACCCAAGGATACATATTAATCCAGTCATCAAAGAATGATAGTATCACCAGTGTTTATGTATTTGGGTAAAGTCTAGAACTTGTTCCGTATACCTACCATAGAGGAAACAGGAGCTCTGGAGCAATGCTTAAGAGCTCTCTTCACATCAGCTTGGATCAGGGAGAACTGTGTTTCAGTGAAATTCCATCTTACTCCGCAGAACAAACAATAGCTATATTAAGAAGCAATGTAGCTGTTTCATTAGATAAAAATGGGTACATTTTTCAAAAGACCCATTGACTTTCATGTACAGCTAGGTTCTGGGCGTGTTCACACTAAATGTTTACACCCTTGAGTAAATTACTCCTGGGTAGTTTACCCAGGGATAAAGACATTCTATCTAGTTGCTCCCTCTGACTGTGCTATCCTAAGATCAATATTGCGAATTTGTGATGTTTAAAATCCTGGGCCCAACTATTAAGCTGACAATTAGCTATGTTTACAGGGCCCAAGCTCTGCCACAGTAACCCCCGCGGAACAGCAAGGCAATACCTTTGTGTTCTATTTCCACTGATTAGTTCCAGTGCAGGCTGTTAAAAGCTGCTGTTGGTATAGTGAATTTAAATTTAGAACTATTTCACCTCATACTGTTGTCCTGCTGCTGCTCTGCTGCCTTGTCAGGGGACAAATGCTGGTGTCATAACCCCCGTGAAGGGCAAGCCGATTTTTAAATGCTAGGTACTTTTTATTTTTGACTATAGTCTATGACCCATGGAACTCTAATGTGAATGAATCGGTGCCTGTATTTTATACTTTGTTTTGTGTTATATATTGTCTATCCATGAGAATTCGAATTACGTGACTCTTATGTAAATTTTGTTATCTAGCAACTATCTAGTTGCTTTGCATAGGAGCAGTCACAACCTGGGTGTAAACGTTTTGTGAGAGTGTGGAAATCACTTATACAAAATGATATGTAGCTAACTTCACAGATACTTAAGTATGGTGGGGTTTGAGAACAGTGAATTGATAGGGGTGTGCAATTTGTTTTTGTTTTTTTAAGTTACTGAAACTAATGAAGACCTATTCGTTTTGGTAACTAAAGACCCAGAAATGAATGATTAAGCAAACAACATTGTTTGCTTTCATTTAAATAAAAAATAATTTAAAAAAAACTAAAAAGTCATTGCACATGCAAAAATAGCCACTGGACTGTTCTGATCATGCACGCCCGTTTCCAAAATGGCAGTGTCAGTGTTGCTGCCATTTTAGAATAGGGAAGCCAGTCTGCACATGCTCAAAATGGACACTGCGCATGTGCAGACTGACTGCCCTTTTCCAAAATGGCAGTGATACTGCTGCCACTATTCTGAAAAAGGGTGAGCATGTGCGGAACCATCCAGTTGTCATTTTGCACATGTGCAATGCTTTATTTTAGTTTTTAAGCAAAAAAATTTAAGGAAATGAATGGGATTTAACAAAAACCCGAAAAGGGAATTTTTTTTACAATGAAAATGAAACCAAAATGAAAACAATAGATGTCCTTTCTGCACACCCCTATGAAATGATGTGTTGAGAAGTGAGATGAAGGTGGTTAAGGGCATTGGATTAAAACCGTACGGGCTCACTTGTATGGCTGTTTTTGAAGAAGACGACAGACCGCTAGAGTCTGTGCTCGGTCCGTGTTGCCCCCATTCACATGTTTTAGTGGGTAGAGCTAATAAAAGGGCAATCTACTACACGCATTTCATGTGCTGGTGGTAGCTGCCACCAGTGATGCCACTCAGCACTTTCCTTCTCCCCAACCCGTGCCTAATGGAAAGGGGTCACAGACAGAGAAGGCTTCTTCCCTGGCCGCAACCACTCTTTCCTGGCTGCGACCCCTCTTTCCATCAGAAGCAGCACTCATGTGCTCTCCCAACTAAGAGACAGCTGCAAGAGAGAGCAATCACTCTCTCAGCTGAGAGGTGGCTGTAAGAGGAGAGGTCAGGGATTGCAGGAAGCAGCATCTCCAAAGGATCTGCACCTCTCTCCGTTTTGGAAGAGAACTGAGGGGAGGGCAAGAGTGGATCACCACTTCTCCATCATTCCTCTCTGTTCCTTTCCCAACAGAGAGAGGAGTGTGGGTGCAGATCCACTGGAAAAGGTCCTTCCTGCGCCCCGGCCTCACTTTCTCCTCTTGTAGCCTCCTGTCAACAGAGAGAGCACAATCACTCTCTCCCCTCTAGCAGGCATGGTAGGTACGACTCTATAGTTCTGGTGGACATGGATGCAGGTGAGGCTGCATGCAATCTGGTTAACAAGACACGGCAACGTGGGTGCACATTAGCCTGCACCGTCTCACACGGTGGGTCCGTAATGTTCTTGGATGATGTCATGAGGGGATTGTATGGGAGATGTGGGCTGCCATCTGGAGAACAACTAATAGACAGGCAGGTGAACAGCCACTTGGTGGGTGCTAATGGGAAGGAAAGGAAGCCTTTCGCCAATTACATCTTGTAGGATCCAGCCATATGTCTCAAACTCCAACCTGGCCACCATCATCCATGCGTTCATCACCTCTAAGTTGGATTACTGCAACGCGCTCTACATGAGGCTGCTTTCGGTGACAGTTTGGAAGCTGCAGCTCATGCAGAATGCCATGGCCCGCCTCCTGACGGGGACAGGCCGTAGTTAGCACATTACACCAGTGCTCCAGGCTCTGCACTGGCTACCTATAGCATTCCAGGCCTGATTCAGGGTGCTGGTGTTGACCTTTAAAGCCCTACATGGCCTGGGCCCCTCCTACCTGAGAGACCACCTCACTCCCCGGGCTCTGGAATGATCTCGGTGATCTGTCAGGGGCACCTTCTTGGAAGTCCCGCAGGCAAACTAGGGGGCCATGATGGAGAGGGCATTCTCAGTGGTCGCACCGCAGCTGTGGAACTCCCTCCCAGAGAAGGCTCGCCTGGCTTCCAGCTTGTTGACCTTCCACTGGGCCTGTAAGACCTGGCTGTTCGTCCAGGTCTTTGGGGGAGGGGAGGTAAAGGGATAGGAGGTGGGATTTTTAGCGTATTTTATTTATCGTATTTATTGTCTTTTTAACACACACACACCTTTTTGTATACTTTTTATCTGTTTTAACTTATGTAGACCTCCCCCCTCTCCCCCTCCAAGCTGCCGTGAGGCTGGATGGGGCGGGATAGAAATCATTAAATAAATAAATAATGTAGGCTGCCATCTCATTTATGTATTTTCACCCTATGACAGTTATTGCAGGTCAGCATTCTCTTTCAAATGGAGCACACAAACATGGCACACAGGAGGGAAATGAGAAAAAAAGGGAAACTGTAGGAAATTTAAGTTTGTTGATAAGTTATCAGTACTAATCTCTATTAGATGACATAGTGCCAAAATGCTTTTAATGGGATATTTAACATTTTATTTCAGTTAAAAAATAAGGAAAAAATTGCTAACCAATTCATTTTTGAAATACTTAAAAATAAATACCCTCTCTTGTTCAACTTAGCCAAAGTGCATACATTTTGCTATATTTGATAAAGAAATATGAACTAAGGAATTTCTTCCCATAACTGGGTCTTGAAAATTTGTTAACCTTTAAGTTTCTGCATTAGGATACAATCCAGTTTTAGAACTAGATGATATATTATTGGTTTTGACAAAGCCATGAAAGCTCGGTTTAAGCTTCTATGAAAACTTACATTTTATGACAGATTTGTCAGGTTTAATTTATTGCTCTGGTTCAGTAGTATCAAATTATCTCAATTTGAGATTTCATGATATGATTTCTACCAAGAGGGAACATATTATTTGGCAACAAATTACATAGGCTACCTTAGTTGATCCAAAAAAAAAAAAAAAAAATATTTGGGAGAAATGTGCTAGAAAAGCTAACACATGCATTATATTAACTCATTATAGCTCTGCACTGCCTTAGGTTTTTTCATTCTTTACAATTTCTTATGTGTACATATACAGTGTATTTGAATAACTGATTATACATTTGAAAAAAATTGCATGAATATGTTCATGCATTCATATATGCAGATAATTTGTTTGCTTATTATTCAGAAGTTCACTTCCCTGTCAGTTCATATATTTCACTCTCATTTACATTAATGGGAGCTGTACACAGATATAATATAGCGGGGGCGGAGGAGGGAAACTTACATAAGTATTTACAAGGAAGAGGAAAAAAATAATAGTTATCTTCTAGGAATAGAAGTCTAGCAAAAGTTTATTTACGCCAGTGCATCTACTTTTCTTTCAGAGGAATCCCATAGGCATAAATGAAATTTGCTCATTTGAAGCTAAAATCCTTTGAGGAGGCCCCTACGTATTCATAGATGTTGGGTACATGCCATCTGTAGTCAGATGTGTTGGAACTTTCTGGAGAGCAGTATCTGTTGAGGTGCTTGTTGATATACCGAAGGGCCAACTAACCTTTCTATCAAAGCTAATGGCAATAATGAAGACAGTTTAAGGATATTTTTAGAGAGAGCAAGTAGCCAGTGGCAGGACATAAATCTAATCCCAGTGCAAGTCCCAGGCCGGAAAATGGCTATTTTATGGGGGCATATAATTTAATAATTCCCTTTAGAAATTTCACAGTGGTTTCACTGACAGATTTCCTATACATTTTCAGGTGGCCAGATTTTGAAAACTTCAAAGCAGGACCACTCATGCACGCCTCCCCCCACAACCCCAATTAACATAAATATGTATAACTTATGGGTAGGTTGTTAGAGTGCAGTTGGCACTTGACTCGTAGTAAAGCCAACCGATTCAGCATAGACTGTTTTTGAGGGACTATGCCATGGCGAAGGAGGTTTTCTTCTCTACTATCATAGAATCTAAAAAGCCTCGTCTGGAGGAGTTTTTCCCAAGTGATGAGAGGCCTGGTTAATCTGACCTGTATCTGCCAGGAACCGAAATCATCTACTGCCCGCTTTGACTTTTTTTACCAATTACTTTGCAGACAAAATTGCTTGTATTCATGACGACCTGGGCTCTGCCATTTCTATTGCAGAGTCAAAATTTGGAGTTATGGAAGCTCAATCTTGTTCTGTTTGTGTGGATCAGTTTCAATCAGTATTGCCCTCTGATGCAGAGGATGTGCTTGGGGTGACATGGGTGACCAGTTGTGAATTTGATCCTTGTCCATCTTGGCTGGGGAAACCCAGTCAAGAGACTTTGGGGCTGTTGTTGTCTGGAGTAGACAATGCCTCCCTTTGGGAGAGTAGGGTGCCAGATGATGTTAAAAATGCAGTTCTGCGGCCCTCGTTTTAAAAAAAATCTCTCTTTGGATGCTGACTCCCATGCCAGCTAATGCCCTGTCTCTAATCTTCCCTTTTTTGGGAAAGTTATTGAACGGGTGGTTGCCTGACAGCTCTTGGCTCATCACGACACTGTTGGATTCCTGGACCATTTTCAGTCAAGCTTTCATCCCGAGTAGGACATGGAGCCTGCACTTGCGGCCATGGTTGATGAACTGCGCCTGGGGATTGTCATGGGAAATTGTACCCTGTTGATCTTGTTAAATCTTTCAGTGACCTTTGACACAGTTGATCATAAAGTGTTGTTGACATGACTGTGGGTCCTGGTGGGTGGCGTGTGGGGCTGCTCTTCGGTTGGTCTGTTCATTCCTGCTGGGGAGGTCTCAGCGGGGGGGGGGGGAAGATAGGTGATTGCTTGTTGTCCACCCATGATCTCTCCTGTGGGATTCCACAGGGACAATTACCTATTTTATTTTATTTTATTTACCAGTTACTAACAATTTACCAATCTTGTCTCCCATCTTGTTCAACGTGTATATGAGGCCGCTGGGCCAGGTCATTCTGAGGTTTGGTGTGAAGTGTCACCAATATGCTGATCGCAATCAGTTTTATCTCTCATGTTCATTCAATCCAGGTTCTGCAGTTTTGGTGCTTATCCATTGCCCAGCTGTGATTGGGGACTGGATGAGGGTGAGGCTGAATCCTGACAAGATTGTGGTGATGATGGTAGGTCGGCCCTGTGACTTGGAGATGATTCAGACTCCTGTTATTGATGGGATGCAGTCCCCTCTGGTCACTCAGGTTCACAGCCATGAAGTGCTTCTGGACCACATGCTGTGCCCATCAGGTTGCAGCTGTGGTCAGGAGCACTTTTCACCAACTCCATCTGGTGAGGAGGGTGCAGCCTTTTCTTTCCAATTCAGACCTTGCCACTGTCATTCATGCTTTTGTCACCTCAAGGCTAGACTACTGCAATGTGCTCTACGTGGATTTCCCTGCATTCAGCAGAGGGTTGGACTAGATGACCTCTGAGATCCCTTCCAACTCTAAGATTCTGTAATTCTAGATACAAATACATGACCATGTGCACAGCCCTACGGTTCAAGTCTCACCTTAGGCATGATCTCACTGTGTGACCTTGGGGCAGCTCAGCCTAACCTATCTCACAGGGTTTTGAGGATTAAGAGTTGAGTTAATTAGTTAATTGTTAATATTACAGCTAATAAGTTAAAGACTTGTAAACCACCCTGAGATTAAGGAATAGGGTGGGATAAAAAGCCTAAATAAAATAAGATAAATAAGGAAAAAGAACCAGGAAGCAGAGGACTAGAGTGTCTGGGTGGCAGACCAGTGAGACAGTGGGAAAGAGGATAGAAGGTCAGAAAGCACAACGGGCTGGCAATAGAGACAATAAAATTAAAAGAAGTATTGCCCAGCTTCAATGACTATTTGCAGAAGTCCCAAAAGCACTCCCCTATTACAAATTACCTGGAAAGCCCTAGATCACAAGCTACTCCACAGGGAGAACAGGCCCCTCCCTCCACAGAGATAATGGTTGACATTAACCACACAGCGGATGGAGTACAGAGCATGAGACAGAAAAAGCAACCCCAGAATCTTGCTATAAGGGAAGATATCCATATGCTAAATCAAGAAATGAGAACTAGGAGACAAGAAATGGGTGAAATGAAGATGGAGTTGCCAAAAAATACCTGCAAAACTAGAAAGAGAGGTCCAAAAACTAACAGAGAAAATAGAGAGTAGCTGGTTTGACAACTCAGCTTCTATTACTGCACTGGAAAAAAGGATGGCCGAGCTTGAAGTACAAAACAAACAATAGGAGGCAAAATTAGAAGACTTAGAAAACAGATCAGGGTATCAGGGGGAATACTAGAAGGGGAGGAAAAAGATGACCCAACAGCTTTCTTACAGAAGTTCCTCTCTGCTCTGTTACAATAA
>QEPC01003920.1:613343-628067 GCA_003113815.1 Sphenodon punctatus | reverse complement strand
GGGGTGTCCCCCCTTCCACCCGCGCAGCCTGGACTCGGGGAGGTTTTTTTTTTTCCTTAACTTGGGGCTTTAAGTTTTACATTGCAGCCATTTTTAAATGGCTGCAATGTAAAAAATCCGGTACCCGGAATCCGGTACCCCGGACCGGATTACCGGGTCAAATCCGATAATGCCGGTACGCCCGGTACCGGCATTATCGGATACCGGATTTTACCGGTTTCCCGCCCCTAACCGTAACCACACTATGAGCGTGTATGTTGGACTCACCCACATGCCATGAGTGCAAATGGTCTGCAGTTTATGTTTGTGAATGGGAGCGGAAGAGTGAGAAAATACCCTAAGGTGCAGCAAGGAGTAGGGGAGCCAGGTGCTGCCATTTTCTTCTTCTTCCCCTCAGATATTCTAGCAAGTAAGGAATCAGCATTTAGGAAAGCAAAACCAAATACACAAGGAAAAAAATGGGAAATACTGCTTTGCCAGCAGCACCTATGAAAAAGATCTAGGGATTATGGTTGATCGTAAGCTAAACATGAGTCAGCAACGGGATGTGGCTGCAAAAAAAAGCTACAGCAATTTTAGACTGCATTAACAAAACCATTGTTTCCAAGTCAGTGGAAATAGTAATTCCATTCTATTAGATGCTGGTCAAACTTCATCTTGAATAGCACACTCTCCAACAGTACCTTTTTGTTAGGGATGGGAATTTCAGTTTCGGATAAAACTGAAAAGTACCCAAAAATGGCCATTTCAGATTAATCCAAATTTTAGTTCTTTTTCGGTACTATTGGATCTTTTGCATTGATTTTTGTACCAGATTTTTAACATCGCGGTTTGTCCCCCATTGAAAAAACACAATGTTAAAAATCCTGTACAAAAATCAATGCAAAATATCCGATAGTACCGAAACCGAAAAAGAACCTAAATTCATGAGAACCGAAACCAATATTGACCGAAACCAAAATTTTGCCCAGAGTCCCTTCCCTACTTTTTGTTGTGCATTAACAGGTTTTGTTATCTTGCTTCCAGCAACGCAAAGTTTGTACAGGATTCAGTAGACAATGCAAGTCATTGGCACCTCATTAATCCGGCTGGAGAAAGAGCTGGCTGGCTGATGGCTGACTCACTGCCCTGGCTGCTGTTACTGTTTGTTTATTGCTGGGGTTGGGGTGGTCACTTTTTCTCACTTCAAGCTTGGGATAAACGCTGCTACCAAAGAACAAAGAAAGGTAATACCCAGACAGGAAGAGCTATTTGCCTGGAATCAAGATAAAAACTTTTTAAAAGGTAGGACCGGTGTGTGTTTGTGAGAGACCATTCGTTAACGTGCTGAAAGTGACTGTCACTGCTCCCACCTGTAATCCTCTGTGTAACTTTAGAGCCAAAATCAATGCACACAATTAAGAATTTTGACTTTTTAAATAGGACAAGTTACCTCAAACCATCAGTCCTGTACATACAAAAGTATGTGCATACAAAGCCTCCCCACAAAGACATCCTTTTTTTTCCAGCTCAGTCCCAAAGTGGGCTACTACAAATTTTCATAGAGGCATACAGTTTATACAAATTAGGGGTGGTATGAAGTGTAACTGTGCCTCTCCATCAAATGCTAGAAGGTATGGAGTGGTGTGTGTAGTTTGGGCCACCTCATTTCAAGGTTGAAGGAACTGGGTATGTCTAGCCCTAGGGTTGAAGGAGATTAAGAGGAGAAATGATAGCAGTCTTCAAATATCTCGAGGGCTGACAACAAAATAATAATAAAATTTATTTTTTAGCACCCCCCTGCTGCATGGCACTCAGAGCATTTCACAACCAAAAAATACAGTAGTAACATAAATCCCATTAAAACATTTTAAAAAGAGGGCAGTAAAAAGAGGGAACAGAATACATAAAGGGCAAACCAGCAGTGGATCCTACAAACACCTGGAAAATAAGTCAATCTTTAGGCGCTTTTTAAAGTTGAGGAAAGAGGAACTATGGGGAACATGTGATCCTGGTTTGCCCTGTCTTCTAGGTTTGTGTGTGCGTGTGCGTGCGTGCCAGCTTTGCTTTGCCATGTGAATTGTGGCAGTTAAATTAAGTCAGGCTCACAGTGGAATTTCTTTGGAGCACAGGACTTGTTTGTTAAATAAACTTAATTAGAAATTGAATTGCATTTCATTATTACTAAACATTTATTTGTACAGTCTCGGAGTAGTCCTGATGCCCCTTCCCAGTGTAATGCGATGTGTTGATTCTTCGTATGCAGGTCTGAAACTGGACCAAATTAACAGTCATACAAGCTATGCAAATTGGGGGCAGGCTACATGCAGCCCAGAGTTCAGTCGAGAGAGAGAGAGAGAGAGAGACCTCAAGACAGGTTTAGATGGGGGGGAGAGGAGGAGGAGCAGGATATTTTTATATAGCACCCCCTGCCATGGCACTCAAGAGCGCTTTACATATAATACAACTTTTTAATCCTCACAACAACCCTGTGAGAAAGGTTAGGCTGAGAACATAATGTGCCTGGCCCAAGGTCACCCAGTGAATTTTCTGTCTAAGGCGAGACTAGAACTGGGGTTCCCCCCCCTCCCTCCCAGTCCAAGTAATTGCAATACAATATAATACAAACAACCAAGGCAATAGGTTCACAAGTTATATTTCAAAATACCAATACTTTCAAGACATTGAAATTCACTTTAAATTTAAGTAAAACTCAACTCTTTCATGGTACTACGTGAAAACCTACAATAATGTATCTTAGCTTGACATTATAGATTAAAACAGTATTTATTATTGAAGATTATTTCCATAGGAAACAACAGTTCTGTACAAAGAATGCAGAAAACAAAGTATTGCATAACAGAGGCTGCGGCCAGAGACTTAGAGTGACAGCCCCTCCAGGGACTGCCTCCCTGCCACTCAACTGCCTGGATCAAGCGGGGAACATGCAGGCGGGGAGGGAACAAGGCCACCCACCCAGCCCAAGTCTCTGCCCCACCACCTGCAAAACCATCCACCCTTCAACCAGACACATTCATATGGCACGAGACCATGGGGTTGAAACCATAGACACCAGCGCATTAGACTGCAACACAGAACTACGGGGCCACCCGAGCGCTTATCTGAAGGTGACATGGAGGGGGGGTGGGGTGTGCTCCCTAGTCCGCTGACACGGAACTACAGGATTTCAACCTGCCTGGATGAGTGGCGGGTGGGTATTTTGGCTGACAATGGGGCAGATACCTAAGGCAGGTGGGTGGCCTTGGTTCCTCTCACCTGTGTGCTCCCCAGTGGCTCCAGTCAGCTGAGAGGCAGGGAAGGCTCTGGCTGCAGCCTCCGTGGAGAGGTGATAGGAGCAGCCCTTCTCTCCTTCCCCCTTTACTCTAATCTCCTGCTCACTGGGCCTGGTACGTGGAGCAGGTGGTGAGTGAATGGGGGTTAGGGGGAAGGAGAGGGTGGGAGGGCCAAACAGGGGCTAAGGGAAAATGGAGACAAGTGTGGGGGGATGAACGGGCGCTATGAAGAAGGAGAAGAGGGACCAAACAGGGACTAGAGAGTATCCAGGAGAGTGGGGGAGGACAGGGGTTTGGGGGAAGGCAGGAAAGGGTGGGGGCAACAAAGGATAAGGGGAAGAAGGAGAGGGTGGAGGAGCTGAACAGGGGTTAGGGGGAAGGAAGTGGGTGGGTGGGGCAGTGAACGGCTGAACATACCCACAAGTACACATAGACTTGGGCCATTTTTAAATGAGCACAGCTGGGGGGTGAGTCCATGTGTGCTGAGTGGAGTTCCCACGCATGTTTGGTGAGTGGGGAGGGGGACTTAAATGGACCAGAGATGGGTGTGAACACCTACCCATGCACGTTCTGGCCTGCCCCCACACAGAACATCGTGGATTTTTCTCCAATGCTCCATGAGTAGGTGGTGCATGGGTTATGGAAGTGCCCCCTCCTTCCCCCTCCCCTTCAGACAGGTGCTCGGGTCGATGCAGGATGGTTGGACCTGTGTGGGCACGTCTTATGTAAAAATGGCCATATAGACACACACACAATCACGCACACCAACACACATACATTGTGTATATTCCCTTAAGTTTAATTCTGCAGAATGGTTACAGTAGTTCAGCATTATACCGCAGCAGCAGCAGGACTTTTCTGCATTGAATTGCATCCCTCACAAACCAGGGAAATTCACAAACAAAAAAACCCTGTCTGTTTAAGGAAGATTATGGTGGTTACAAATTCAATCATGCAGCAAAAGACATGACACTTGTAAGTTAAGGCTCCTGCCTTAACATCCGTGCCATTTAAGCAGTAAAGACATTGTACAGTCTCATATACTGTCGTTCTACTTGAATTCAGGGAAGGAGGAAAGAGTCACTGAAACATCCAAGAGGCAGAAACATGGCGGAACGTGATGGCTGGTTTTCATGTCTGCTCTTTTCAGTTTTGTGAAGCACCTTTTAACAAGGGGAACTTTGTCATTATACCTCCTTCGTCCTGTCACTGAAGTCACTTCGTTGCTCCTCCTTGTCATTGAACTCAGTTTCTTTGGTACCTAATCCTTGGTCCTCATTCCACTCAGTTTTGTCAGTCATTATTTCACATACACTTTCATGCCCTTCCCAGTCACATAAATAGCTGTGTGCAGTGCCTCCTTGGTCCTTGTTTTTTCAGCCCCAGTCCTCTTCCTCTGCAGGTTGGAAGCAACAATGAAGGTGGGGATACTGGTGTATAAATACTTAATTAGAATACAGGCTCATTTCTAACACCTTACATTTTAAAAAATACATTATTAACACATCTATTTAACGTACTATGACAATGTGTGAAAACAGACATGACGCTAACCACCCTTTAACCACTCTTGATGGTTATTTATGCATGTTACAGGGCTGTATTGGTGCCCTATGCAGCTCTGCAACATGCATAAATTACCACCAAGGGTGGTTAAAGGGTGGTTAGCGTCATGTCTGTTTTCACCCAATATTTACACTCCAAAGAATGTGAAATTAAATTATGCCTATTTATGTAAATTAATCCAACTATTTATTTACTATTCTGATTATTAATACGACACATATTTAAACATACTTCTCCACATTGTTCCAATAAAAACTTAGTCTTCCAATGATTATTTATTCTTTCCATCATTACCTATATTTAGACTCGCTAACTTGCCACCTCAACATCACAATTAAAACACTGCATTAAACTTCGTCTTTTTAAGCACATTATAACTTGAGATTATAGAACTACTTTAAAAATTACAAGTTCAATTTATAAATTACATACATTTATATTAATAAAATTAGACCAATTCCAATTCCAATTTTATTTATTGAGCGTGACCGTAGTCATTGCTCTTGGCCGTAGCCACCTAAAAGGTACCGTAGTGCCATACAATCATACAGTGACAAATCAGGACTCTAACAAAACAAAGCAAGCCCCAATATACACACAATGACAACAAAGAATATTATTAATAATAATAATAATAACGCTACTTGACTGAAATTAGACAAACTGTTCCACGTAGAAAGACAGAGTTTAATGCACTGTATTAATTGTGATGTTGAGGTGGCAAGTTGGAGAGGCACAGCTGAAGTCCATACAGAAAGAGTTCTCACATGTTAGGAATTCAAGGCATACCTATAAATTTGGTTGAAGAGGATTTATTTGGTTAGGTTTTGGATGACCTGTAAATCGAGCAATTGATGATGAAACTGGCCAGTAAAGATTATCACAACGCACCATTCCTTCAGATGTAGATATATACATATAAAACGTGTATGGGTGTATGTTTGTTTTCGAAGTGATCCAAGATTGAGGGTGTTTCTAAAGACGACAGTACCATGCATAGCCACCTATCACCCAGCCACTCATTTGAAAGTGGCATGGATGGATGCTCACTTCCGTGACCCACACAGCACGCATCCATGGCCACTCCTGGTGCACTAGAGGAAAAACTAGATTGCACCGTGCAGGGTAAGACAAAACAGTGTGTGTCCCCCCAGCCCCACTGCCTCCTCCCCCCCCCCACCAGGAGCTTTTAAAGGGGTAATGGCTGCCCATATGAGTTGCTTTGGGGGTCGGTCCATCGTGGCGGGTGTGCCTGGATGCTGCCTGCATAGCTGCAGTGGCCACACCAGGAGTCGCCCATTAGAAACCCTCCCCCACTCACACCATGTGTGTGGGTGCTCCACGGTTGTACCACTCAGCAGATACGGATCCCCCTGCCCTCTAGCCTTGCTCATTTTAAAAAAACACCCTGAAACTAAGTGAATGCATTTTTATATTTGTAAATCTTGACCCTGAGTGACAGTGAAGCAAAAATAATTGTGTATACTCACATAAGCACATCAGGACAGTGAGGCAATTGTAAAGGGTAAATAAACACCAAAGGGTTGGGACGGGGGTGTGCATTAATGTGTTTATTTTATTTTTTGTTTGTTTGCTCTTGCACAAAACAAACTTTCATCAAAGAGGCACTTTCATCTTGGCAAGTTCTTTCAGACGATGAAAGGAAGGTTATGTCTCTTTCTATCAGATGTGATCGAGAAATATCAGAGGAAGACATTCATTTCTGGCAAGGTGCAGAAAACTCAGAATTCTCCTGCTACAGTATAACTGATCCTAAAAAAAAAACGAGTTCTACAGATAAGATCAGCTGTGTTTTCCCAAATCTATTTGCACATCAAATCTATGATGTGCAGCAGAAACCCACAAATAACTGTCATTGTGAATTCAGAAGCACTAAAAATTAGAAAGGAAGAAAGTTTTCTATTTAAAAAAGAAAAGAAAAGAAAATCAGTAATGACATTGCAAATTAATTTTATGTTGAAAAACGTAGATAGGAAATATTTAATGATTTATTGAAGCAAAACTAGACCTTTCTCCAGAACCACGTTGTTAAATGTTTATGTAGATGTGGACAGAGACCAACAGTTTTTAGTATACTCTTACTCAACAAAATGTGAAGCACAAGAGGGTCTACCATAGCAGGAGAGTCACCACACAACAACACACTAGATCGTTTCAGAGAGCCTCCGAGTTCAAATCCTGAGTTAAAGAAAATTCAGTACATGGTCAGATGACAGTGTAGGTCTAACACAGAGAATGTGAGAACAGCATCCTCCTTCACAAGCTATACTCTGTCTGCTCAGTGACAGGAAAGGTGATTGGATCGGCATAGTTTTATTTGAAAATGCGTTATTGCACCACAGGTTAACAAACCTCCTACATTATGTTGTTTTCCATTCCCCACTGTGAAAACAGGTCCTAGAACATTCTTCCACGACCTGCTCTTTGTACAAATGCTTAGTAAGTATTCATGCATAAGAAAATGAAACTGATCAACTGACTTAAGTTAAACTTTAAAAAGTCAGTTTAAAGAAACTAGGCTAGGTCTCAGAAGAGCTGAATCCTGTTCTCCAACTCTGCCACTAAACTGTTGTGTAACCCAGCACATCCCTCTTTGACCCTTTGGCTATATATCTGCACAGGGTTTAGGTACAATCCGCCCCGATTTAGGGGCATAATAGAATGTCAGAGTGGGAAGGGACAAGCCCCTGTTTGGAAGTGGGACAGCTACAGGTACAATCATACTTAGTGGAAGTTCCCCCACCCACCCCCAATAAACCACATAAAGGTTGAAAAGTTCATTTGATTTTTAAAATCTTTCACTTACAATAATTATAATGCTTCTTGAACCAAGCAGAAATATCAATACAAATTTCTAAAGGCAGCAATCCTGAAAAGACTTGCACATTTGTTTTATGAATGTACGTAGTCTTACTGAAGTTATTGAGACAGAAGACAAAGTTAAGCACATGTTTTAAGTCTTTACTTGATTGGTACTAATGGATGTAAATCTGGCCTCAAACATTTAACAAACTCTTTCTAAGAAGCATTCAAGGTATTGTCAAGACAATGGCCCCGATCCTATTCCCTGAAAACCCCTTGCGGAGTAGTAAGCATTCGCACATGTGTGCAGTTTCCGCAGGGTTCAATGCACCCGCTATGGGGCTCCACGTGGCTTGCGAGCAGCTGTGCATGCACGCGGCTCCACAGGGAATAGGATTGGGGCCAATATATTCTCCATCAAGAATTCTCTAAAACTAAATACAGGATTTTTTTAAAAAAATTCAAAAAATCCCCAATAAACTTAAAATAATGTCCATAACTTAACACATTTTATATTTTCCTCCAATACTCTGGATGAAAAAGCCACTTTGCCAGTAAACTGAAAGCAAACTAAAAATGAAGGTTTAGTCACAAATATTAGAATACCAGATGTTAGATTTCTACTGCTATTTATTACAATGAAACTATCAAATAACTAAATTTAGAAAACTATTTTCATAGGAGAAGAATCTGCACAGGCATAAGTTTTCAAATAACTTCCTCTCTCAAGAAAGTCTGTCACAAAATCAATAGTCCAATAAATAGTAAATTAAATTCATCAACTACAATTCATAAAACAAGGCAGTATTGACTTCAACAGCTATACAACGTTTATAAGAAAGCTGATGGTTTCCCACATTCAATTAAAAAGAACATCACCATATTGTTGATAAATGTGCTGAATAATCTTCCTCTGTAATTAAGCAGAAGACTACTTATTTATAAAGAACTTTTACTGATGCATGGCAGATACGATTTGAACTTCACCCAAGAAACATTATAGTGTTCGTTTGCGTGCATCTGCAATAAACCTCAGCTCCTACAAAGTACCATCACAAAATTAAAAATTAAAAAAATAATTCAAATTCAGATATCATTCAAAAGACAATATATAGCCAAAAAAGGAATTACACAATATCCATCAAGATAAAGATAAAGTTTTATCTTGGCATGTTCATTTTAAAAAAATCACTAAAAACTCAGACTCTCACAAATAATGACTAAAACTAATGACTTTAATGTTTGAGATATTCCATTTTAAAGATGCAAGGTTATTCCTAGAGCTCAGAGTTTGATTCTGTCTTAAAACTATAATCATATGGAATAAGCATTGTTGATTTTAAAGCATAATAATTATATTGCAAATACTTTTTTCAACATCAAATGAAGAAACATTCACTAATGTTTTGGTGTGATTAGACCAAGTAAAAACTATGCTATAACTTAACATTTTGTGCCATTCTACTGCAATATGGCTTAATCTGCCTCTTGCAAATTATGCAAACACATTTTAATCCTACAAAAATAGGGATACAAGCATAGCCCACCCATTCCCTGCTCCAAGGATTGCCATGACACAATCTCTTCCACATAATCTCAACATACAGTGGACTATGTGGAAAAAGAAAAATGGGAAGAAGTCCTGGAGCAACTCCTCTAAGACGCTCTTTTTCATTATTAGGTGACTAATAATGTTTATGTTAAAAAAATGTTTTTTAAAAAAAGCAACATGAGTTAGTGCTGCTCCAAGAAGCAACATGAGTTAGTGCTCCTCCATGGTTTATCTCCCTCTTTGGAAGATCATAGGGCACCAGAGTTAATAACAACTTGGACAAAAATATCCCCCAAAACTACGATATCTTTCTGGGAGCTGGGTATTACAGTTCCAGGGACCTTAGATAGGCCTTGGTTTTATCCTATCCAGGCCTAGTTTAGAGTGACTTCTTTCCTGTGAAGGCCAAGGAAACCAGGAAGAAGAGTTACTTTAGTAGGCTGTAGGACAGGGGTGGGAAACCTAGGGCCCCTTGTCCGTTTCAGCCTATGACTGTCCACTCTCCAGCCCCTGGAGGTTTCTCCCCATCCTTTTGCACTACAGCAAGGCTCTCTGAGGAAGGACAAGACAATAAGGCATCCAAGGCTGGGGAAAGGGTAATTTTCAGACAGCGTAAATTTTAAAACTTTCCTTAGGTAGACTCTGAACTAAACAAAACTTGTTCATAAGCCTTTTAAAGAAAAAGTTAAGCATTAGGTGAAATGACTGGTTCTACTCATGGAATCATAAAATGGTAAAATGTATCACACGCAGATGTCTACATATGTTAGCAAACATGACACAACCCACTCAAAAGTGAGTGAATAGGATTACATCTGTTAAGGGGCACATTTCTGCCACTGCAGAGCCCCAACGTGGCAGCTCTGCACCAGCCACCCATGGTGGAAGCTCCAGCACTGTGGAGCCCACCATGGGTGCAGTTACATGTTCCCTTCTTCCATGCACGGTTGCTGCTGCAAGGGTAGTAAGGATGAAGAATTCAATGAACCCTAAACCTTGAGAGAGAGAGCTCTGCTCTCCCTCCCTGCTACCCTGGCAAAAGCCACTGTGGCTGCCACTGGAGGTTGGGAGAAAGCTGCAAATCCATTCTTTCTACACATTACCAAAGATGCAGCATTGGAAGCTCTCCACCGACTTTGGAGAGACAGCAGGAGAAGATGCGGCAAAGAGGTTTGCTTCGTCAGTTTCAGTGGCATTAGCCCTAGTGAAACGCAGCAGGCAATACTCTTCACTGCAAGGCGCTGTCTCCCGTTTTCTCTCCGGAGTACAGGGAGCAGGTAAAAAGCTTCCTGCTTTCAGGGCCCCCATTTGGCCTCTCCAAATGGAAACCCTGAAAGTAGCTGAGAGGAGGGAACCTCCCTCTCCAGGGCAGCACAGAACAGGCCACTCTGTCCACAGCCTGATAGCCGTTACTCACCCACCAAGCAGGGATGTCTAAACATTACCCCCCACCAGTAGTGGGGGGAGAAGTGTGGTGAAGTGGGTAATTCTTTGTTGTTTTCATCCTGCAATTTAACACACCAAAACTCTAACTTGAAGTTTGGGGGGTAAGTTGACTCTCTGACTGCTCTAGCTGAGCTGGTCTTGGACGGCTGCTCTGTCGATGACCTGGTTACTTTGTGGAATGACATTTTGACCATGGGTATCAACACGGTTTCACCCAGACATCCACGCCCACCGCTTTATCAGCACAGGTCCCCTTGGTTTACCAAGGACCTGAGGTGGCTAGGTTAGATCACAGGTGGTGTTCGACTTGCGCTGAAGCCGACCGATTGAGGCATAAATAATTTTTGAAGGACTATGCCGTGGCTGTAACGGTGGTGAAGAAAGCTTTCTTCTCTGCTATCATAGCGTCTGCAAAGTCCCATCCAGTGGAGCTATTCTAGGTGGTGCCTGTCTCCACCAGGAAATGGAGTCATCCATAGCTCACTGTGACATTGTCATTAACTACTTTACTGTAAATAAACCAGGACTTCGGCACTGCCATTTCATCCGCAGGGTCAGAGTTTGGGGTTTTGGAAGCTCAGTCTTGCTCTGTTTATTTGGATCAGTTTCAATTAGTATCGCCCACCAATGCTAGGGAGGTGCTTGGGGTGATGAGGGCAACTAGTTGTGAACTGGATCCTTGCCCGTCCTGGCTGGTAAAAGCCAGCTGGGAGACACTGGGGTTATTGTTGCCTGGGGTTGTCAATGCCTGCCTTCGGGAGGGGAAGGTGTCGGATGCCCTTAAAATTGCAGTGGTCCGGCCCCTGCTTAAGAAATCATCTTTGAACGCTGACACCACAATCAGCTATCGGCCTGTCTCTAACCTTTCCTTTTTAGGGAAGGTAACTGAATGGGTGGTTGCCTGACAGCTCCAGTTAGATTCATCTAACAATGCTGTTAGATTCATGGACCAGTTTCAGTCAGGTTTTCGTCCTGGGTATGGCATGGAGACTGTGCTTCTGACTTTGGTCGATGACCTGCGCCTGGAGGTGGACAAGGGGAATTCTACCTTGTTGATCTTTCTGTGGCCTTTGATATAGTTGATCATGATGAGTTATTAGCATGACTGCGGGACCTGGCAGGGGTGCGTGGGACTGCTCTTGAGTGGTTCCACTCTTTTCTGTCAGGTAGGTCCCAGCAGGTGGTGATTGCTCATCATCTCCTCGGGAACTTTCCTGCGATGTCCCTCAGGACTCTATTCTGTCCCCCCTCTTGTTCAATGTGTATTGGAGGCCGCTGGGCAAGGTCATTCAGAGGTTTGGGGTTAGGCGTCAATAATATGCCGATGACACTCAGCTCTACCTATCCTTTATCTGACCCAGGTCTCGCAGTTGCAGTGCAGTGCTTACCCAATGCCTGGCTGCTGTCAGGGACTGGATGAGGGTGAACTGATTGAAGCTGAATCCTGACAAGACTGAAGCGATGATGGTTGGTCGATCTTGTGACTTGGAGGGGATTGGGATACCTGTCATTGATGGGGTATGGCCCCCGCTCTGGTCACTCAGGTTCACAGCCTTGGAGTGCTTTTGGATCTCTTACTGCTCCTGGATTGTCAGGTGACGGCGGTGCCCAGAAGTGCTTTCCACCAACTCCATCTGATGAGGAGGCTGCGGCCTTTTCTTTCCGATTCCGATCTGGCCACTGTCATCCATGCTTTCATCATCACAAGGCTAGATTACTGCAGTGCTCTCTATGTGGGGCTGCCCTTGATAACGGTTTGGAAGCTGCAGCTGGTGCAGTATGCGGCGGCTCAGCTTCTTTCAGGGACAAGTCACCAGAAGCACATTACACCGGCACTCTGAGGTCTGCACTAGCTGCCTACAGTTTTCCAGGCACAATTTAAGGTGCTGGTGTATTTATTTGTATTCGTTATAAAATGTGTATGCCGCCCCCTCCTGCTAAAAGCATCTCAGGGCAGCTAACAACATATTAAAACAAATTTAAAAACAACAATAATACAATTAAAACCCCCACAATAAAAATTACCCCCTACCCCACCCTAACCCAACCCACCCAGCCCATCTCCCTCGGGAAAGGCACGGCGGAACAGCCAGGTCTTACATTGTCTGTGAAAAGAGGGGAGGTCGGTGGTCAGGTGGACCTCCGATGGGAGGGAGTTCCACAGCTGCGGCACGGCCACAGAGAACGCCCTCCGTAAGGTCAACACCCGAGAAACCCAGGGGACCTCAAGGAGGACACCCCCGCCCGACCGCAGGGGCCGATCCAGGACCCGGCGGGTGAGACGGTACTGCAGATAGGCTGGGCCCAGGCCGTTTAGGCCTTGAATTGGGCCCGGAAGACGATCGGCAGCCAGTGCAGAGAGAGAAGCACCGGTGTAATGGGCTCTCGTTAGTCCGTCCCATTAGGAAATGAGCCGCCGCGTTCTGCATCAGTTGCGGTCTCTGAACCTCCACCAAGGGTAGCCCCACACAGAGCATGTGACAGTAGTCCAGTCTCGAGGTAATAAAAGCATGGACGATCGTGGCCAGATCTGAGTCCGAAACATACAGCCAAAGCCAACGCGCCAGATGCAATTGGTGAAATGTCCCCTTCGCCACAGCCGCCACCTGGACAACCAGGTGGAGCTGCGGGTCCAGGAGCACCCCCAGACTCCGAACCAGATGATGGGGGCCACCACTCCCCCGGCCTTCCCTACAACCATCACCTCCGTCTTGTTGGGATTTAACCTCAGGCAGCCCACCCTCCTCCAATCCCCCACAGCTGTCAAACCAAGCACCGAGACTGTTGGGCCTGAGTTGGATGAAAAAGAGATAGTTGGGTGTCATCAGCATATTGATGGCACCGTACGCCAAACTCCGTAACAACCTCGCCCAAAGGCTTGCGTGTAGGAGGGGGCGCCCAGCATAGGTACGCAAGCAGACTCTAGGCCGCAATCGGTCAACTTCAACAAGCGAGTGACGCCACCGTCGCTCTAACCGCCACCCTTCCCACTTCATCCGCCGCAGCTCCTCCGTATACCATGGGGACTTGCACTGTCAGTGGTTCGGGAGTGGACGCCTGGGAGCCACCCGGTCGATGGCCTCCACCAACACGGAATTCCATATGGTCACGAGGTCATCAAGTGAGCGGCCATCAAGATCAGAGGAAACATCCCCTAGAGCGGTCTGGAACCTTCCAGGTTCCATAAGCCGTCGGGGGCGAATCATCCTAACTGGTTCCGCACCCTCCTGGGGGCCGACATGCACCAGGATACTAGCCCAGAGGAGATAATGATCCGTCCATGACAAGGGCACTGATGACACCTCCCCCACTAACAGATCCCCCGCCTCAAGGCCTGCGCAAAATATCATGTCCAGGGTATGTCCTCCAACATGTGTGGGGCCCACCATTCTCAGACAGGCCATGGTTGCCATGGCGGCCATGCACTCACGCTTTACCCCTCCAAAACTGGTGTCGGCATGGATGTTGAAGTTCCCCAGGACTATCACCCTAGGGGACCACAAGACCACCTCTAAAACCAGCTCGGTCAGTTCGGGCAGGGAAACTGTCATACACATGGGTGCCCAGTATATCAGCAGTATCCCTACTCTGTCTCCAGCCAAATCGAACACCAGATGAAGGCCCTCTATACTTCCTCTGATAGTTTGCAGAGGAAATCTCCTCACAGAGAATGTATCCTTAAAACAATGGCTACACCGCCCTTCAGCCCAGGCTGATGCTGTACGGAGTACCCAGCCAGAACAAGGTCAGCCAGTATAGGCCCTGACTCAGTGTCCAGCCAGGTCTCCATAATACATGCGAGGTCGGCCGCCTGGTCCAGGATCATCTCCCGGACCGTAGTTGACTTATTGGCTACTGACCTCGCATTTACCAGCAGCAAACCAAGGCCAGGGGCCCTCTGATTCCCAATCACTTCACCATCTACCTGGGGGCTAGTGAGCGGGACAGGAATGTAACATCTGTCACGCCTCACAGATCTAATTCGCCTCCCAGGACCATAATTCCCCTGGCCCACAATGATCCCTATAGCTGCAGACTCTCCCCTCCCCCCCAGTCCGTCCCCCC
>QEPC01003920.1:586215-613210 GCA_003113815.1 Sphenodon punctatus | reverse complement strand
GGGCTGCACCCCTCCCTCACACCTAGAGGAACAGCCCCTCCCCTCTAACCCAGTCCCCTCGCCCCCATCCCACACACCCCGTACCCTCCTCTGCCACAGGAGGGCAAGTCCCTTCATCCCTCACCCACACAATACAAACAAGCCATCCCCCACCACCACCCCCTCACCCTAAAACAACTATACCCCTTACCCGCAGCTAGTACCCTCCCGACCCTCCCAGTCCCACTACGGGCCACGCCCTTTGACAGTGGTCCTTAGGCGTGTGGTCCGCAGCTCACGCCTGTGACTCTGCCAAGCAGCAGGTCTCATCTTCCTCCCTGGCCCAAAAGTCCTGGGAAAGCCCTGGCCCCACCCCCTCTCCTCCCACAGGGAAGGAGGGGCAGAGTGTCACCTAGGGCCTGGGCAGCTGGAACTCCCAGAGGAGGAACGAGTCCAGGAAAGGGCTCCCAGCCCCTGCAGCAGCAAGCAGAGCAGACAGGCAGGCAGACAGCAGAGCGGCGGATGGTCTCACTAGCTCTGCCAAGCAGCAGGCCTCTTATCTCCCTCCCCTGGCCCAAAAGGCTTTGACCTTTAAAGCCCTAAATGGGTTGGGTCCCATATATCTGAAAAACCGCCTATCCTACCATGTCCAGCCCCTATGGTCGGTTGGGGGCACCTTCCTGTCTCTTCCATCTGTTATCCTTGTCCATGGGGTAGGGGTGCATAGGAGAGCGTTCTCAGTAGCTGCCCCCATGTTGTGCAACTTCCTTCCCCAAGAGGGTCGCTGGAGCCCGAGCCCGAGCCTGGCTGTCTTCTGGAGGCGGTGCAAAACCTTCATATCTGAAAAGCATTTGGCAGGATGGGATAGGTGGGGTTTCGTTGGACTTTTGGGTGGGGTTGTGAGGAGGATGGTGGTTTGAGGGGAGGGTATGTGGGAAATGGGGAGGTGGTGTTAGGTGAGTTTTTTTTTGAGGGGGTGTCTTTGGGGTTGTTTTGTATTTTAACTGTTTTTATGGATTGATTTTAACATGTTTTTATATATGCTATAAGCTGCCCTGAGCCTTCTTTAGGGAAGGTAGGATAAAAATTTAAATAATAAATACGTAAGTAAGTTCTTATGAGAGAGAAAACTCAGTCACATGGGTTTTAAAGAAAAGCAAGCTCATACTCCTGCTAAACTTCATAGTGCAATTACATTCCCAGAAGCAGTCCCCTGCTGACCTTAGATGTTCTAAAATAGTATCACCTCACACACACAGACCCATGCACCTTGCCACAGGGCTTGTCTCTTGTACATTGTTAATTCTGCGTGGTAGCCTCTGTAACTTCCCTCTGCCTCACAGAGTGCAGCTGGATATGGCAACGTGACTAATAATCCTGCTGTACTAGTATGATCAGTATAGAAGCTAAGTAAGGAGAGAATTCTCTCTGTACATGTATGCACAAACTGCAGGACCCAAGGTATGAAATCCTCACTCTGCTTTCTTTTCTGGCCCTAAGATTATACTGTCCCGCCCAACATCACAATCCATTTAATGGAATACGAGAAAGATAATTCTATTATTATTTATATTATATAGACTTCTATCTCGCACCCTCCTGCAATAGCAGCTCGGGGTAGTTAACAATATAAAATTGAAAGATAGAAAATACAAAAATAAAATAAATAAATAAACAAACAGCAAATATAAACCACCACCATAAAATAACACTATAAAATAGTGGGGGCACCAAAAAATAAAACCCCACCCCCCTACCCCTCAGCCAGTCACCCTTTACCCATCTCTCTCACCGAAAGCCTGTCAAAAGAGTCAGGTCTCCCATTGTCATCGGAAGGAGGAGACGTCCATGGCCATACGGACCTCTGCCTGGAGGGAGTTCCACAGCCTTGGTGCAGCCACCGAGAATGCCCTCTCCATAGTTGCCCCCTGAGATAACCAGGGGATTTTGAGAAAGGTTCCCGGTTGACCGCAGGGGCCGATCCAGAGCCCCGAGAGGGAGGTGGTCCTAAGTGAGACAGTCCTGCAGATAAGCCCGGCACGGGCCATATAGGTACAAAACTCCCGACTTACACCACAGTGATATATCTACATCTCATCTACATAGTAGTGCAAGAAGGATGTCATGACTTGGCATCTGCAGGTCTAGAACCCAGGTCATCTGAACACCCAGAGAGGGTCTATTGCCACACAGCCATCCTGGGAGCTTGAGGCTCTAGAGCAGCTTAAGATCAGCTTCCCTACAAGGTGTTCCCTTGTTGATTTTGTTAGATCTCTCGGCTGCATTCGATACCGTTGATCACGAGTTGTTGGTGACTCAGCTGCGGAACCGGGTAGGGATGAGTGGGGCTCTTCTTGAATGATTCCACTCTTTCCTGGCCGGGAGAACCCAGCATGTGGTGCTGGGTGATTATTCATCTTCTCCTCGGGGCCTCATGTGTGGAGTCCCACAGGGTTCCAACTTGTCCCTTCTCTTGTTCAATGTGTATATGCAGCCTTTTGGGGTGGATGTTAGAGAGTTTGGTGTAAGGTGTTATCAATATGCGAATGACACCCAACTATATCTCTCGTTTTCATCAGACCCAGGTCCGGCATTTTCAGTACTCACCTGGTGTTTGTCAGATGGGAAGGGGGGTGGAGGGATTGGAAGAGGGAGAATCGCTTGAAGTTAAATCCGGACAAGACGGAGGTGATGGTTGTTACTCCAGTGCTCTGTTCTCTGCACTGACCGCCAATAGTCTTCTGGGCCCAATTCAAGGTGTTGGTGTTGACCTTTAAAACCCTAAATGGCCTGGGCCCCACCTACCTGCAGAACTGCCTCACGCTCTGGATTCTGGATCGACCTCTGCGGTCAGCCAAGGGCGCCCTTCTTGAGGTCTGTCATGTGTCGACCATGAGGAGGGCGTTCTTGGTGGATACACTGCAGCTGTGGAACTCCCTCCAGTTGGACGTCCGCCTGACTGCTGACTTCCCCTCTTTCCGTAAAAAGTGTAAGACCTGGCTGTTCCGCCAGGCCTTTGCTGTGGGAGATGGGATGGACAGGTTGGGTTGGGTTAGGGTGGGGTTTTATTGTTTGTGGGGAGGGGAGTTAATCCTGAAATGCTTATTTTCATGAATTTTATTATATGTTTTAAGGTGTTGTTAGCCACCCTGAGATGCTTGTAGCAGGAGGGGGCGGCATAAAAATGCTATTATAAAATAAATAAAAATCAATAAAATAAATTCCTGATTGGCCAGCAGTATCAGGGATTAAACATCTATTTTCTGGGTCAGGGTAAGCCTTTAGTCCTGAACATCAGACTCAGCCTGCTAATATCTAGCACTGCCTCACCTATTCCCTCCTTCCTCTGACTCCCATTGATCCTCCCTGACTGACCACCTAGCTTTTCCATACCCTGCCTCCAGCCTACCATTTTATACCTGAAGATCAAAATTTCCAACATCTTCCCATCAGCAAGACTGCACTCTAAAATCCCATCACAGTAGGCTTAAATAGTGCTACTGGAGTCTAGAACCCCTCAACACTGACCCCATTCTGGGCTCTGACAACCACTCCTCTTCCCCTCCATTTGAGGCTGGGAGCCTGACAAACAGAGAAAACTAATGGCCTAGCAAGTTAAAGGTCTATCTGCAAAGCAATTTGCTGAGAGGCTCTCTTACTTGAAGTCATCCTTTGTGAGTACTGCAAGTAGTACAGAAGTTATCAGGACACAGACAATCTAAGCCAACCAAAGTCAAACAAAAATGCTGATTTCAAAGAAAGAATTGTTCAAGCTGACAGCACAGTAGGTACTATAGAGTGGGATTTATTGCATATGATAAAAATGATCACGTTTTACAAATGAGGTAAGGACAAATACCCTGAGGGAAATCTACACCAAAGCATAAATGAGTGGAATAGAGAGATTAGAATTCCAGAAGCAGTTCATATTAAATGAAGAGTATACAATTCAAAATCAATCGAAGGAAATGCTGTACTTTCCGCTATTATTGCAGCATAAAAACTGTCATTTTGAAAGATGAAGGTCAGCTATTTGAAAGGAGACTATAGAACAATTCTTTTCCTACCTGAAATGTAGTATTGCCCAGCTAAACAAATATATCAGACATCTTAGAGCAATGCATTTAAAATGAGAGAGAATATTCATTAAGAATTTAGTAAAATATTTCAATGCATGGACTAAAATATTAAAAAGCCAGTCACCAAAATGCCCTCTACAGGTAACTGTGTTGAAAGTTTAAATTATTTCTAATCTTAAACTATTGCCACAGTAATACTTTGCCACAGTATGGCACCAATCATTCAAAGGGCTTAAACTGCTTTACAAACATTATCAGTTTCTACAGTTAACTAGTTTTTGTTATAAGACACTGTATTTAAGGGTTTGTGTTAATTGCATATAACTACAAAGAGATATTATAACGCACACCAGGCTTCGGAAGGTTCACTGTGAATTAATGAATATTGTCAATTAATCAAAAGCAAAAAAGTCAGGAAATCACAAAATATACCTTCATTTATCTTGATAATTGTATTGTATCTGTGTGAAAGTATCTTATAGCTAACAGTAGTAATACACCATGTTTCAAAATAAAGTGAAATCATAGTAATACAAGGCCTCACTTGAGCACTTTTAAAATCTGTGTTGCATTAAAATAATGAAACTGCGTGCATGTGCGCACTTATTCAAATCACATTTGAAGATTCAATTTTCACCCAAGCTAAAAGATGAGGGAATGAGGAAAGATGGATGTTAATCCAACATCATACTGGCAGCCAGGTTACTAAAAAATTCTTTCTTTGAGCAATGTGTTGACTTAGCACTCTCTCATGCTTTTGTTGCTCCACCAGTACTATTAAACCCCACTGTGATGGGATTTAGATTCACAATTAGAGTGCAGTCTTGCAGGTATGAAAATGTTGGAGATTTTCCTCTGCAGTCACTACAACAACAGCGCTAGGAAAAGTAAAGCTGGAATTTAGGTGTTAGAAATATAACTACTAAGGAGAAGGTATCCGCAGCATGCAAGAGCCATTAAGCTTACCTACCACTGATTTTTAGTCCCCACAACAGCCATCAGTGTTAAATAAATGAAAGATATTAGGTAAGACTAGATTTAGAAGCAAGTTAAGCATGCTGCACTCTTAACAGAATAAAATATTAAACAACAAACATTTTCTAGTCATGAATTAAATATGTCTATGGCTTACTGCTGCAGAAAGAATGAATCGTCTTATCATGAAGTGACAAATATTTACAAAATGAATTGAATTAGATAATATGTGATGTGTGCTGGGCCACAGAATAAAGAGTCTTAAAATCAGCAATAGTTTTTGATATTCTTGTTATTTATATGCAAGTTACAGAAGGCTATCCTACATGACACCTGAAAAAATGAATATCCCAGCATGCCCTCATGTATTCTACACATGCTATATATATATATACATATATATATTACTCCAAAAAAATTTTTAGAAATAGTATGAAGTATTTTTTTCAAATTGAGACTTCCTTTATCCTGCTACTTTGATGCCAGGTTCCCTTTCTACAGAGAACTGAATAGTACAGGACTCAACAAGGAAAAAAAACAAACAATTATAGCTAATAAAATTTTGTAAATACATCAAAAAGTGTGTCATCATAGGGTGTTGGGGTTTTTTTGGTTGTCTTTTATACACCACCACCACCACAGTTTTTAAGTCCAGTATTTTGGGCCATTCCAGAGTTAGAATCAAGTTCAGGCTTAATCCGACTTCCTTTAGATTTCAGAAACTCAGACTTTCTTTAGATTTTTAGTCCTGTAAACACTTGTGATATATATTGACATTTTAACCGGTTTTGCTCTGTTTGCAAGTCAAAACAGTGTAACACTGTGGCGGTACTAGACCATTCCTTCTGGCTCTTAGGCCCCAATACCTAAGTGTACTCTATACAGCCCTGCAACATGCATGATGGATGGGGAGCTTGTCTAATAATACTCTAAGTTGATTTATTTATATTTATTAGCCGCCTCCCTCATGCCCATGGCATCTCCTCTTCCCCTTCTCTACGCCCCTTCAAGCTATTGATCCCCTGGACTTTGCCTCCTCTCTCTCTCCCCTTCTTCCTACAGTCTTCTCTTCCTCCTCCCCTGACTCCGCTGTCTCTGCTCTCAACGCCTCTCTCTCCTCCACACTTGACTCCCATGCCCCTCTCTCTTCCCGCCCTGCCTTCTCCCACAACCCCCGTCCTTGGCTCACCCCTAGTATCCGCCACCTCCGTTCTTGCACTCGTGCTGCTGAACGACTCTGGCGCAAATCCCATTCTCACGCTGACTTCCTTCACTTCAAATTCTGTCTCTCCACCCTTACTTCTGCTATCTCCCTTGCTAGACAACACTACTATGCCTCCCGCATTGAGTCCTGTTCTCGGGACCCTCGCCGCCTGTTCTCTACCTTTGACTCCCTCCTCAAGCCTCCCTGTCCTCCCCCTCCTTCTTCCCTTTCTGCTCAGGATCTTGCCTCCTTCTTCACCTCCAAGATAGACAAGATCCGCCTCGACATCGCTTCCCACTCCTCTCTTCCCACTCCCACCCCTCTCCCTCCTCCCCCTCCTTCTCTCATGTCCTCCTTCTCCCCTGCCTCCCTTAAGGAAATCTCCTCTCTGCTCTCCTCCTCCAACCCTTCCACTTGCCCCCTTGATCCCATTCCTTCCCGCCTCCTCACCTCCATTACTCCCACTGTCGCCCCTTCCTTCCTGCACATCATCAACCTCTCCCTCTCTACTGGCTCTTTCCCTTCTGCCTTCAAACATGCCACAGTCTCTCCTATTCTCAAAAAGTCCACTCTTGACCCCTCTGACCCTTCTAGCTATCGTCCTGTCTCACTCCTTCCTTTTGCTTCCAAGCTGCTTGAACGTGTTGTCTACTCCCGCTGCCTTGACTTCCTATCCTCCAACTCCTCCCTTGACCCCCTCCAATCTGGCTTCCGCCCCCTTCATTCTACTGAAACTGCTCTCGCTAAGATCACCAACGATCTTCTGGTGGCTAAATCTAAACGTCTCTATTCCATTCTTGTCCTCCTTGATCTCTCTGCTGCCTTCGATACTGTTGACCACTCACTCTTGCTGGATTCCCTTCACTCCCTTGGCTTTTGTGGCTCTGTCCATAACTGGTTCTCCTCCTACCTCTCTGACCGCTCCTTTAATGTGTCTCTCTCCAACTCCGCCTCCTCCTCCTTCCCCCTCTCAGTTGGTGTTCCTCAAGGCTCTGTTCTTGGCCCTCTCCTCTTCTCGATCTATACCTCATCCTTAGGCAAACTCATTGCCTCCCATGGCTTCCAATACCACCTCTATGCTGATGACACTCAACTCTATCTCTCTACTCCCTCTCTCTCTCCCTCTGTTCAAGCTCGTCTCATCAACTGTCTCTCTGACATCTCTACCTGGATGTCTCAACGTCAACTCAAACTCAACATGGCTAAAACTGAACTCCTTATCTTCCCCCCTCATCCTTCCTCTCCTTCCTCACTGTCAATAACTATTGATGGAGTCACCATCCTGCCTGTCCCCCAAGCCCGTAGCCTAGGCTTCATCTTTGACTCACCCCTTTCTTTTAAACCCTACATTGACTCTGTTGCTAAATCCTGTCGCTTCTCCCTCCATAACATTGCTAAGATTCGCCCTTTTCTCTCTGTCTCGTCTGCCAAAACTCTTGTTCATGCTCTGGTCATCTCTCGCCTCGATTACTGTAACCTCCTTCTCACTGGCCTTCCCCGGTCTCACCTTTCTCCCCTCATCTCTGTCCAAAACTCTGCTGCCAGGGTCATCTACCTCGCCAGTCGCTTCGACCATGTGCAGCCCCTCCTCTCTTCGCTTCACTGGCTTCCCCTTCCTGAACGAATCCTGCACAAGCTCCTAGTCTTCACCTATAAAGCTCTTCACAACCTTGCTCCCCCCTACCTCTCTGCACTTATCGCCCTCCATACTCCAGCCCGTGCACTTCGCTCCTCCTCTGTCCCTTCTCTCACCCTTCCACGCCTTCCCTGCTCCCCTAAGCGCCTTCGTCCCTTCTCACTTGCTGCCCCCCATGCCTGGAACTCCCTCCCTGTCCACATCCGCCTTGCCCCCTCCCTTCATACCTTCAAATCTCTCCTTAAAACTCACCTCTTTCGCTCTGCTCTGTCTGACTCTTTATCCTGCTGAGCCACTATTCCTATACCTACGATCGGTTTACCCTTATCCTTGCAACATGGACCTGCCTGCTGTCATTCTCATCGTAACCAAGCCAAGTACGTGCACTTGAGACCTCGCATCTTCATGAATGTTAGACCCCTTGTCTCTCCCTCTGTTCCCCTTCCTAAGTCTCTCCCCCAGCTCCTGTCTCTCAGATTGTAAGCCCTAGGGGCAGGGACCATGTCTATTTTATTACTTTGTAAAGTGCCAGGTACACTGCTTGCGCTATATAAATGTTTGTTAATAATAATAATAATGGCAACTAGGGTTGTCACCTACGCAATTTTTAAGGAATGCTTATGAAAAATACATGTTGCAAGGCCTGCATTGATGACTAAGGTGCAAATGCAAGTCCTGCAACATGTATTTTTCATAGGTCTTCCTTAAACATTTGCATAGGTGGCAACCCTACTCCCACCCCCACCCCCTTGCAAATTGCCTATTACACCCCTCCTCCAGGTTCCCTTGTTTTCCACTCTCCGCCCCCAAGAGCACTCTGATTCCTCCCCCCAAATCCCACCATTTGAGGACACAAAAAAATGCCACAAACAAATCTTCCCCACTCGTCCCCACGCAGAGGAAACAGCGGTTGCTCCATGGGTGCAGTTGAGTGGGGATGTGTGTGCAACCATGTGCACACCCCACTCATGCACTGGTGCACCCACAAACTCCCCCACCCAGCAGAGTCGTGTAAAAATGGCCTGTGATGAGCCACTCGAAGAAGAACAGAAGGCTGCTGCCTTGTAAACAAGGTTCTTCGAGATGGCTCCTAACATTCTCACAACACCCACTCTTCCAGTCCCACACAGAATTTTCTTATATTCCTAGAAAGGGTTGGAAGCAACTGCCATTCTGAGGGGGAGAGTGCTTTTTATACTACACGAGCTCGAAACCATCATGGGTGTCTTTAGACATAACGCTGTTCAGTGTTCTGAAACACAGTGTCCTACTGTTACAGTGTTTAGACATACCGTCAACATAGTGTTCACCCCAAACACTGATTAAACTGTCAAGACCTGGCAGTTGTTCACTTCCAGTGTTTGGGGTGAACACTGGGTTGACGGTATGTCTAAACACTAATGGTAGGACACTGTGATACAGAACACTGAACAGCATTATGTCTAAAGACACTTCATATGGTCTATTATTTGAATAGGCTGAGCATGCATAACCCTGTTGTGAGAATGTTGGGAGCCATCTCGAAGAACCTTCTTTACAAGGGAACAACCTTCTGATCACTCACATGGGAGGAGTTGTTTGTAAACAAATAGCTTTATCTCCCAGTCTGATCTCCCCTGTCCTGCTGCTGCTCTACTACCAGGCAGAGGCAGCCGAGGAATGGGACCAGAGCCAGGGTGTGGAAGCCCTAAGAACTTATTGGGGAGAAGCAGTCTGGGGGGAGAGCAGGGTGGCTGGACGGGGGTGGTGTGGTGTGTTGCCGCCCCTCCCCCCTCCAAAAATGCCACCTTAGGCCTGGGCCTTAAGGGCTTTTCCCTAAATCTAGCCCTGCTCCTCCCCACTCCCCATCTCCTATTGTTAACTAGATATTAGCTCCTCTCATCCCACCTTCCAAGAAGATTTTGAAATAAATAAATAAATTTTATTTATATAGCACCCCTGCAGTCAAATGCACTCAGGGCACTTCACTTTAGTAAAATACAATACAACATCATAAAACAACTGGAAAATCTATATAAAATCCATTTAGAACAATTTCAAAAAGAGGAAGGCAAAGGGAGAGGAAAAAATACATTTCGGGGAACTAGCAGTGGATCCTCTAAAACAGGGCTGAGGAACCTTTTCCTTCCCGGGAATCACTTTGTAAGTTAATAACAAGCTCCAAGGGCCGCACAGAACTTGGGGGCATGGGTGTGCTCAAGAAAAGGCAGATCCAAATCATAGAATTGCGCCATGGATCTGTCTTTAACTCTTGTGTACCTGCCCTCATCTCCATTCACTTAACCTGAACTCAGTTTTTTCAGTGCTTGATGAAGGAACTGGATCCAGGGGCCAGTTCCAGGAACAGGAAAGTTGCCACATAAAACTTGCCAGGAACTACATTTGGCCCCTGGGTCTAAGGATTCCCACCCCTGTTCTAAGAGTGCCTGGAGAATGGAAAAGCCTTCAGGCACTTTAAAAAATACTTTATTTTATTTTGTTATCAGCAATACAAATCTACAGTAGGTGCATAATACAATTTTCACCCTTTCTTCAAATACAAGTACATAGTGTCACCTGGATGGCGCTGTTTGTTATTACACTTCTTCTTACTATTTATTTTGTTCTAACTATCTTTTTGTGTTATGCAACATCCACTTTGTTTGAAGTATTCCCTCTATTAGGGACATCTCTTTTGTAACTTAAATATAATTCCCTCCCAATAACCAACCCAAACCTATAAAACCTTCTGACCGGTGTCTCCAGGTGGTGTTACCATTTATTTTCATACGTAAAAATCAAACAGGTATGCATTTTCATCTGTCTCTACTGCCTCTCTCTGCATCACCGTCATGCATGGGATCCAGGTCGTCACGAAGTCCTCTCTTTTATCGTGAATCCCAGCAGAAATTTTCTCCATTGGGAACATGTACCACATGTGGTTCATCCATTCCAAAAACGTAGGTCCCTTTTCCGCTTTCCATTTTTTAGCTATTAGATAGATAGCTACTAGACACATTTATTTATTTTTTGCAAGAGTCAGCGTGTCTCTGAATCAATTGTAAATCTGGGTAGATACCCAGTAGTCCAATCTCTGGAGTAAAAGGTATCAATGTTCCCGCCACCCTGCTCATACAGTTCCATATATCTCTTTAAAATGGTTTAATTACATTGCACTCCCACCAACAATGAAGGTATGTTCCTCTTTCCTTACATCCTCTCCAGCAGAGCCCACTGCTGCCTTTATCTATTTTCTCTAATCTGATGGGGGTAAGGTAGTACCTCATGACCAATTTTATTTGGATTTCTCTAAACTGTAATGACGGGGCACATTTATGCATATGGCTCCAAATCAGCGCCTTGTATTGTTTATCCAAATTTCTATTCAAATCTTTATTCCATTTCTTGATATATTTATCTTCGTTTTGGAACCATATTATTTTTAGTTGCCCATAAATTCTTGACAGTCTGCCCCTATTGGCGGTATACTCAAACAGATTTTTTTCTATGCTCTGGGGTTCTCTGGAGAAGTGTTTAATTTCCTCTTTCACAGTGAAGAGGCTTTTCAGTTGCAAATACTGAAAAGTATTAACTTCACTTTGAAGTAATTTCTTACATTTTTGGATTGTTACAAATTTCCCCTCCTGGAACAAATGGCCAGCTTGTGTAATTCTTTTTTCCCTTAATTTATTTTGTAGTTCTGGTGCCCAAGCTATTTCTTCTACCTGATACCGTCTGATGTCCATGTAATGCAAAAGGCTGGGACAGTGTACCATTTACCATGAGTTTTGCCACTGGTTTTAAATAAATTGCCTTCAACCACTTAACAAAATTACCCCGGAATCCCATTTTTAACAATGTGGCCATCAGACATTTTCTCTCAATCGAGTCAAAGGCTTTATGTGCATCTGCTGATACTATAAATCGATGGGATTTTCTTTTCTTGAATGTAATGCACCATGTTAGCCACTCTCCTGATATTGTCTGTGCCCACTCAAACCCACCTGATCAGGGTGGATGATTTCAGTTATTATAGCAGCCAGTCTAGTTGCCAGTATTTTGGTGAATACCTTGCAGTCTACATTGATCAAAGATATTGGTCTGTAGTTCTCACATAGTTCTTGAAGTCGGTCTTGTTTGTGAATCAATGTGACCGTGGCCTCATAGAAGGTCTCAGGCATGCTTTCCTCTATCAATATTCCATTATATAGTTCTGTTAAGTATGGTATTAGTATTTCAACTTATGTCTGATAAAATTCTGCGGGATAATCATCAGGTCCACTTGCTTTATTCTTTGCTAGAGATTTTTTTGTTTCCTGCACTTCTTCTACTGTTATTGGGGCATTTAGAAAGCTATGTTGGTTTGCATTTATCTTAGGATTATTATATTTTTCTAAAAAAATATATATTTTTGCAGGGTCTGGTCTCTGAGGAATACAATTTGGAGTAGAAATCTAAAAAAGGGCGGACTGAATATCTTCTGGTTTTGTATGTTTCTGGGCATCTGATTGTATCACTGTAATAATTGTACTTTTCTTTGCTTTTTGACTAAGTTTGCTAGAGCTTTCCCAGTTTTGTTCCCGTTTTCAAAATAAAATCCCTTTATGAATTTCAGCTGCCTGTTTCATTTATTTTCTACTTCGTGTGTATTTATTAAAGTTTTCACTCTAGTCAGTTCACTTTGCAGTATGGGGGTAGGGTTATTCTTGTTCAAATTTTCCAGCTTTTTTAATTGCATGTAGAGATCTGTTATATAGGCTCTTTCTTTTTTCTTTTGGGAACTCATCGATATGCATGTCCCTCTAATGGTGGCCTTGGCTGCTTCCCATAGCGTTTGTACTGATGTAGCAGAACGTTTGTTTAATTCAAAATATTCCTTTAACTGTTCAGTTAAAACCTCTTTATATTCCCTATTTTTAAGTAATGCTTTATCTAAACGCCAGGTTCTTGGTCCTTTTGGTCCTTGATCATCCCATGCAAGAGTGGTAATTATTGTGTGGTGATCTGATAATACCACAGGACATATCTGGCTGTTTAAGTAGTTGTTCATTAATTGTTTATCTAACCACACATGATCTATCCTCGTGGATGTGTTATGGACATTTGAGTAAAATGTAAACTCTCTAATTTTAGGATTCCAGTATTGCCACACATCTATCCAGTTATTCATAAGTAGTGTGTTGTGTACTTTTTCTTGCCACTGCTTTAGTATGACCTTACGCGAGTGATCTAAATATGATAGGAGTGTGTTGAAGTCCCCCTGTATTACCACTAGTCCATAGATGTGTTCAGTGATTTTTTTTAAATGCCTTTTGTAGAAACTGCCCCGTCCCTTCATTTGGGGCATACAAGTTCACTTATGAATTTTTTCCCCCCCTCCAATTTTCCATTTATCATTAGAAACCGTCCCTCTTTATCGGTTATTGTCTTTTTATGTTCAAAGTTCCATTTTGAAGTTGTGCCTATCAATACCCCTGCCTTTTTTTTTTTTTTTCAGCTGAAGAGGTAAAAAAGTACTTAAATTTTTTATGTTGCAATCTGAATATGTCTCCATGCTTCAGGTGTCTCTCCTGCAAATAAACAATGTCAGCACCCTTTTCTATGGAGTAGATTTTTAACTCTTCTCCTCTTGATGGGTGCATTCAAACCCTTTACATTCAGGGTAATTAACTTTAGGCTATCCATATTTTTTTTAAAGGATTTATCTTCTTTTTTATGCATATCTGGTTTCCCTGATACCAGAATACAAGTCTGGTATCTAATAAAGATCCTCCCAGTCAAACAAACCATAACCACACTGTCAACGTGACAGCTTTACCCTTTAACCATTTTGTCTTTTCCCTCCATATTTCGCTTATGGGTCCCCCCGTTTATTTACTTTTCTGGGAACGGAGCTGTGGATTTTAGTCAAACCTGTAAGCTATCAGAATGTTTCTTAAGCTTATCTTTGCTCTACAGCTCGTAAAGCCGGTTCTAGTTCAGGGGTTATCCCTCCACCCCTTATCCTCCACAGCAACCCTCCCTTAGGCAATACATTTAACAGTTATATTTTGTAGCAAGGTATTGCATTAGTGTTTCATTTCTCACGTGGTCTTTCCTTAATCCTCAGTTGATGGATCTCCTTATTCGTTGTCCTCTCGCTGTGGTCTGTTGGCGTGCAGGAAGATCTCTAAATCCTCAGTTCTTGAGAAGATCTTACTTTTTCCCCTATGCATTATCACGTTTTACTGGGGGCCATAGTTGTGGTTGTAGTCCCTCCTCTGTGACTGTGCCCATATATTTTATCCAATTTCTCCTTTTATGCATCGTTTCCTGGGAGTAGTCTGGGAAGATCTTTATCTTTATTGAATTCCAGTTCCTTTTTTGTCTGGCTAGTTTTAAAATATCCTCTTTGTCTTGAAAGTAAGTCAGTTTAAATATTATAGTGCGTGGAGGATCACTATTATTCCTTGGAGGGCGTCCAGTTCTGTGTGCCCTATCAATTTTGGGTTTGTGTAGTCTGGGCACTTCTGGGAAGATTGTCTCTAATATTTCCCATATTAATTTTATCATTCCACCAGTTTCAAGCCCTTCTTTTATGCCCACAATTCTGAGGTTTGAACTCCTTGATCTGTTTTCTAGATCTTCTACCTTCTCAGTCACCCAGGCTATTTGTTTTTGTACAGTTTCTGCCAGGTCTGCTGTTTTTACTGCTTGATCTTCTATAGAGGAGATCCTCTCCTCCATCCTTTTTGTGATAGCCTCAGTTTTCTATCTCTCTCTGCATTTTATTAATTTGTGCAAACAGTTTTTCCCTGTCCTGTTCTTCTTTTCTCAAGTTAGCTTGGATCGCTCTAAACATATCTAGTACCTCTCCTCCTGCAGGTTGCATCCCTGGAGACTCCATTTGTGTTGCGCTGGATGTCATCTTGTCTCTGTGACCTGTGCCTGCTTCTGGTATCAGCCTTGGTGTCCAGAGGGAGTAGAACTTTGTAATTATGTTTTTTTCTTGTTTTTCAGTTTGCTGCATTTTTTGTTAGGCATTAGTTTTTACTTTTTCTTTGTTTTAGTCTCTTTTTTACCTCTGTATGTCAGTTTTGGGAGGGTTTTCCTGTTGGCTTTGTCAGAGCTCAAACTCCCCGCAGCTAGCCCTGGCGGCGCATGTGCAGTTGCTCTCCTTCAGGTACTTTTTGAAGATGAGGAGGGAAGAACTGAGATAAACATCTAGAGGAGTTGAGTTCCACACTGAGGGGTCCACCACAGTCAAGGCCTGATCACCCGCTGACAGAAAGGCTGTTTCTGAGCACAAAAAGCTAATAAGGGAAGGTTCCAGGAGCAGATCTTGAACAACCAGGGCCTAAACCTTTCAGGGCCGTAAAAACCAGCAGCACAATTTTAAATTAAATCCACCACGCTACAGGCAGCCAAAGTAGACAATGCAAGGTGGGCATCATGTGATTATTGCTCCCAAACAAGCTGCTACATTCTGAACAAACTGCAAGTAATGGAGAAGCACCACTGGAGGCTCATAGAAGTATTACAGAAATCAAGCCTCATGGTGACCAGGGCCTGGGTCACTGTGGCACGGTCAGCCTGGGATAAATATGGGCATAATGTATGCAAACTCAACAGTGGGAGAGAAAAAAAAATAAAATCTTTGAATCACATCCGCTACTTGAGCTTTATATTATTATTATATTATAAACATTTATTAGCCACCCCCTCATGCCCATGGCATCTCAGGGCGGCTTACAACATAAAATACACAGATAAAATCAGTTTAAAAAACACAACCCCATTCATCAAGATTTAAAATATCACAAAAATCTTTAAAATACCCCCCTCTTTCATGGAAAGAGCATGGTCAAAAATGATGCAGTTCTTTACTTGACCCACTAACTCCACATACAACATGCAGGGGGCCAACATAAGAGAGGGCATTCTCATATTGGCTACTCCTTCCCACCAGTATCACTTCACTCTTCCATGAAATGAGCACCAAGTAGCTCTGACGCACCCAGCTGCTATATTGTACAGGTATTCCTCCAGAGCAGAGGCCAGGGACAGGAGCCAATATCAGTTTCTCAAGGTGGGAAGGAGATGAGGAAGGACCAAGTCTGGGACTGCTGGATCCTCCGTACTCCCTCATTTTCCCCACCATCCTCTACAGAATTGACATCAGCTGTTCCTAAAAGAAAATGTCTGGGGAAAGAGGGGAGAAGGAGGAACCAATATCAATTTCAGAGAAGAGAATAGGGAAGAATTAGCAGGATGAAGCAAGCAGCTCAGGGCTGCACTCTCCTCACCACCCTTCCCTCTTCACCCTCCCACAAGGTTAAAAAAAGGTTTTTATTGTTTGGCAAAGCCTTTAACAAAATTTACAAATATGCATAAAATAACATAACAACAGCTTAATACACTTTGATATCCCACCCGAGTGAGAAGGACCCTCCCACAGTACTGTATCCGGGCACAATTACAGAGCTAGATACTATAAACTATAAAGCCCCTAGGCTGCCTAGACGTATGGGAAGATTAGATATTCCTTATATTACTTTAAGACCGCATACACGATCTTATAGGTGTCACTAGTCAATACAGCAGCTAATAGGGTTGGCGTATTCTTAAAATTGCCAATCCAAATCTAGCCGCAGCCCTGGTTTGAACTGTATGATATGAGCTCAATAAACTCTGCATATCCTTCAGCACAGGGTCATATCGCGAGAGCATCCTTCCCAGATGCTAGGTTCAGCCAGAGCGGGGCATTGAAAAAACATATGCTCTAGGGTATCTACCTCCCCAGACGAACATATGGAGCACCATCGTAATGCCCAAGGAATCTCCTTGTAGCGGCCCTCCAAGACCACCGAGGGGAACATGTTTAATCTCATTTTAAGAAAAGCTGTTCGCTCTTGGAAATCTTCCCAAGCAAAAAGGTAGTATGGGCCTGAGGCTGCAAAATTGTGCGGCTCATAAGTAGGGGCCACCTTCTGGAACGCTAATAGTTCTCCCTCCGATTGAAGGGCCTGGTCTCGTATTCTTTGTTTAATTAAACTTTTGGCAGCCACCAATCCCAATCCTAAAAGGCTCTCAGGGGAAAGCCCCAGGCGGCGCACTTCTTTCTCCACCACTGACTTCCAGGCGTCCCCCAGACCGCACCTGAGAACCAATTCTGAGAGGGAGCCTACACAGGAAGGGTAGAGCACCACCCTAGACCAGTAGGTAATCAGTGCTTGAAGAGCATGGGCTCTCATTGGTAAACAGTTGGTCTCAGTTCTCAAAAGTATCTGCGGGGTTCCCCTAGGGGCACCTAAAATTGCTCGAAGGAACCCATTTTGAATGGGCTCTATGTGGGAAAGATAAGCAGGTCCCCAAATAGGGAATGCATATAGCAGTTGGCTGATCACTTTAACTCTAAATAGCCAGAGTGCAGGTAGCACCAATTTCCCTCCCTTACCGGAGCTTCAGGATTGCTGTAGAGGTTTTTCTGGCTAGGGCTTGCATGGCCTGGAAATGATCCTTCCAGCCCCTATTGGAAGAGAAGATCACCCCAAGATACTTGAATCTCTGTACCTGCTCAATGTCGTGTGTGCCAATTGTCCATCGGTGTAACTTTTGGACTCCTCTAAGGCCTATTACCAAGACCTTGGTCTTGGAGCTGTTTATCTTCAAAAGCTTGGCCTGGCAGAACTCTCCAAATGCATGCATTGCACGCAGCAGCCCAACGACAGTCTACAAAATTAACACAGTGTCGTCGGCATACAGGAGCAACGCTATCTGTTGACCACCAATTTTGGGGGCATGCGAGTTAATCAACTTTAGGGCATGGACCGCATCATTTAAATAAAGAGTGAAAAGTGCCGGAGCCAGTAGGCATCCTTGTCTTACTCCAGCACGTACTTGTACCGCCTGCGTCAAAGCCCCTTGCTTACTGAAGCGCACCCGTAGCGAATTTTGCTCATGGAATTTTACCAAAAGAAACAGGAGTCTAGGGTCTATGGCGAGGTGTCAGAGTTTTGCCCAAAGGCTCTCCCTACACACTGTGTCAAAGGCCTTCTCTAAATCCACGAAACATAAATAAAGTTTCCTCTGGGGTGCAACATATTTGGCAATTATGGAGGATAGCACAAAAATATGATCCAAAGTGGCCATGCCCTCCCGAAACCCTGCCTGTTCGGGTTCTATGATTCGTTCCCTAGGCATCCATTCCTGGAGTCTATTTAGTAGCAGCCTATAGTTTAGCCACAATGCTGAGGAGGCTTATTGGATGATAATTCCCAGGATCTTTTGGGTTGCCCTTCTTATAAATGGGGACAACAGTACTAATCCTCCAAGTGGATGGGAAGGATCCGTTGTCATTAATAAAGGTAAAGAGGGGGGCCAACAAGTTGGCCCACCATCACGCATTATTTTTCAAAATTTCAGGCGAAATAAAGTCAGGTCCTGGAGCTTTCCCGGGTTTGAGCTGGGCTATAAGGAGGGACACCTCCTCGGGGGTGACCGGAGGCCACCTCTGCAGATCATTTATGGGTAAGGTATCCAATTCCATTATATCCTCCCTAATATTGGAAGATAGGGTTCCATAGAAGGTCTCCCACACAGAGGGGTGCAAACTTACCCTTCCAAGACCACCATCCCGGGCCTGGGATCGTCAAATGATATCCCCAAACTTCCTAGGGTTCCTGGCATTTACCGCACTAGTCAGTAAAGACCATTGTGCCTTATAGGGATTCCTTAATTTTAGAGCTATCAGATCGCGATACTCTTTGCGCAAGACGGCCACTTGGACCCTTAAGAAAGCACACGGAGTCATCTTAAGCGCTCTGGTCCGACTCCGCAGCCTTGCTCTTGCCATACGACACTCCCGGTTGAACCAGCAAGAAGTTGGTTTGGCGAAGTGAGTCGCACTCTGCAAATTCCACACCCTGGAAGTAATCACAGGAGTCAGTTTATTTAGTAAGGTCTCATATCTAGTTACTGACTCCGGTGACTGCGCCTCGATCTCAGCCACAAGATAGTTTACTGTGGGAGAGGTCGTAAATTCTGCCAGGGTCTCAGCACGCTCCTCCGACCACTTAACCCGAACCAGCGGTAGATCTGTACTCACTGGTGGAGAGCTCGTACTGGAATCAGGTATATCAAGCAAAGGCCCAGGGATAGTGATTGTCAGTTTTATAGGAAAATGGTTAGACAAATGCAACGGCACTACCTCCAGTGTAGTAATTATGGTAAACCAACAAGGGGGGGATCATAAAAAGATCGAGCACACTGGAGCCCTGTGGGGAGTGGAAGGTAAAATTACCCTCTAGGTCACCCTTCACTTGCCCATTTATAATAATGAAGTCAAGGTTCTGCAGTAATTTTTCCATAAAGGTCCTTCCTTGGGCCGACCACTCGGTCCATGGATTGACGCGGGGGGATATATATGGGGTCTGCGGAGTCCTCCAGCCCCTCTGGGTCTTGTGAGGGAGTATTGCCGCCCATTCTAGCGTTAAAATCCCCCCCCCCATATTAAGAGGGCCTCAGGGAATCTTCCTGATGCAGATTGTACCTGCTCTGTAATGATACCCCAAATCTCTGGATCATAGTAAGACGATTGACTAGGTGGAATATAGACATTTGCAATAAGTAGCTCCACCCCAGTGGAAAGTCTGCAATACAAAAGTATAAAACCAGCTTTATTTTTGCTAAGGCACTCCACTTTGCCTATTATGGGAGAAGAAAAAAGCACTGCGAGGCCCCCACTAGGCCTGCCATGTGTAGTAGGACCAACCACATTCACCCAATAGGGTTCAAAACCCCTCCAGCTTCCCAAACTGGGCAGCTCTAACAGCCATGTTTCCTGGAGCAAGATTATATCCTGGGCCTCCAGAAAGAAAATAAAATCCAGTTCAGACTGGTGCGCCCTCCACCCAGATATGTTCCAGAAGGCTAGTGTACAAAGCCACTCAGTCCCTCCTGCCAGTCACTGTTTCCCAGGGGGGGGCCTCCCACAAGCAATACTAGCCCTGGAAAGTAGAAGAACCACCCACAAATTACCTCTCAGGAGGATAGAAAATTAAGAACTTCCTCCTAACCAGGAGAAGGGTTGTGCTGGGAATAAGGGAAGATTTGCAGAAAGGGGGTGCTTAATAAATTAACATATGGACAGGAGTTCATAAACTGTAATACTAATGTCACACCTACACATTGCTTTTTAGTTCAATTGGAGTTTGACACCCTCAAGTGTTCCACCAATGTGTCCAGAACCTTTTCTCCATAGATTAGCTCTAGGTTTAATCGTTCCCATGTCTGTTGTCTCCTCATTCTCACCACTGGAACTGCAAATCAGGCAGCCAAAGATAGCAATGGTATTAGGTGCTATGGGTTAGCACTTGCAAGACTAATCCCAAAGCAAGCAAACATAGTCAGGTGTCTGGAAGCTGGAGCTTAAAAACAGCAGTTCTCCGCTAAGGAGAGAGCCACCAAGCAGTGCAGCACAGTGGTGGGAACAAGAGGTTGGGGGCAGCCTAGGGAATGCTGTGGCGGTTGCAGGTAGCACTGAGTACCTCTGTGAAGAAAGGAGAACACCAGATCCTGCAGGGAGGCATATGGTAACTTGTTACTGAGCCAGTTAGAGATATTGGAACCAGGATGTCCAAGGAGCCAAAGGCTGTGGGTTTCTCGAGGATGGGAGAACATGAGAAGTGCAATACTGGGTCAGAACCATGGTCTATTGAGTCCACCACCTGTATCTGACAGTGACCAATATCGGTCGCTTGGAAGTACCACCCAACAGGTCACAATGGGGCTATCCGTTCCCTGTTCTTCACTCCCAGCTCCCGACAGTAAGAGGTTACATTTCCCAAACCTGCCTGGCTAATAGCTGCTAACGGAAATATCCTCCAGAAACTTGTCAAAGTCTTTGTTAAACCCGCCTATACTACTGACCTTGATCGCATTTTATGGCAACGAATTCCACAACTTAATTGTGCGTGGAGTTAAAAAATACTTTCTCTTTTTTGTTTTAACTGCTGCCAGTTAATTTCATGGAGTGTCCTCTTCTACTAATGTTGGAGAGGGAAAATAATTGCTTCCTATTTATGTATTCTACACCACTGATGATTTTATAAACTTCTGTCATATCCCCTCTCAGCCATCTCTTCTCCAAGCTGAAGAGCCCCAACCTATCCAGTCTCTCATTGTTTTTGTTGCCTTATTTTTGTTGCCTTTTTATGTAGCTTTTCTATTTCTACTATTTCTTTTTTAAGATGGGGTGACCATAATTGAACACAATCTTCAAGGTGTGGTCGCACCACAGATTTATATAGTGGCTTTTTGATATTTTCAGTTTCATCCTCTATCCTTTTACAAATAATTCCTAATATTCAGTTTGCTTTTTTGGCCACCGACAAACACTGAGCTGAGGATATGAATGATTTGCCCACAATGATGCCAAGGTGCTTTTACTGAGTGATAACTCCTAGTTTAGAACCCAGCATTGTGTACATATAGTTTGGACTGTTTTTCCCTATGTGCATCAGTTTTCACTTTTCCACATTAAATTTCATCTGCCATCTAGATGCCCAGTCTCACAAGAGCCCCCTGAAATTCTTCACAGTCGACTCATGTTTTAACTACCTTGAATAACTTTGGTTTCATCTTCAAATTTGATCATGTCACTCCTTACTACCCTTTTCATATCATTAATGAATACATTAAACACTACTGGTCCCAGTACAGATCCCTGGGGCACTCCACTATTTACTTCTCTCCATTGTGAAAACTGACCATTTAGTCCTACTCTGTTTCCTCTCCTTTAACCAATCAACAATACAACACTGCCTCCTATCCCATGACTTTTTAATTCCCTCAAGAGTCTCTCATGAGGGACCTTCACTTTCTGAAAATCCAGATACACTATATCAGCCAGTTCCCTCTTATCCAGATGTTTGTTCACGCCCTCAAAAGATTCCAGTAGATTAGTGAGGCATGACTTCCCTCTGCTAAATCCATGTTGACTCTTCTCCATTAAGCCATCTTTATCAATATGACCCATGATTCTGTTTTTAATAATACTTTCCAGACATCAGGCTCACCAGCACAGATGTCAAGCTCATCAGACTGTAGTTTCTAGGATCGCCTCTGGAGCCCTTTTTAAATATTGGTGTTACATTCACTATCCTCCAGTTCTCGGGTCCAGTGATAAATTACAAATTACCAGTAGTAGAATCTCCAATTTCATATTTAAGTTCCTTCAGAATTCTGGGGTGTATACCATCTGGTCCCAGTGATTTATTACTATTTAGTTTGTCTATTTGCTCTAGAACCGCTTCTAGAATCATGTTGCTCTACGACAGCTCTTCCGATTCATCACCTACAAAGTACAGCTCTGACGTGGGTATCTCCCCCAAATCCTCTGCCACGAAGACCAAAGCAAAGCATTCATTCAGCTCCTTTGCAATGGCCTTATCCTCCCTGAGGCAAGGCCCGTTTTAATCAATGCCTGGAAACTGTCAGTCAGCAAGGTGGTGGAGTACAGTGGGCTTGGCTGGCTGGTTGCTGGAGTGACAAGGGAGAGGAACTCTTAGGCCCAGTCACATAATGATAGGATCAGATAGGAAAACCCCCCAAAAAAAGAATACTGGCAGTGGCCAGGCAGCATCAGGGTCCTGGAGAATGTTTAAGAAAGATTTCAGAGCTCTGTGAAGGAGTTGCCACTCTGATGGAGCTGTAGCAGGGAGATGACTGGAGATAGAGGGCTAATGAACTCTGAGGAGGAGACGTCTGCAGGCCAAGGGCCAGGAATGCTAAAGCTTTGCAACAAGGAGCTAGACCTGAAAGAGGGAGATATCTGGGGGCAGGGCATCGACCCCACATGCCAGAACCACCGTTCCAGAAGGGAGGAAAACAACAGATTAGAGCTTTCAGGCAAAGGACTATAAGTAGAGGCGGGTGGGAAGCAATTCCAAGAGTAACACTAACAAGAGAGTAACACCTACACTCATTAATTCCCCCAAGAACACCAGCTGCACTCATAAAATGTTCATGATCCTTCAATGGTATTTTCCTCCTTGTGCTTGATACTGGGTTTTTTGGTGGTTTTGGGGGTGGGTGGGTGGTTTTTTTTACAATTCCCCAACTTCCCTACTTGTGAAAGAACTGTTCCTGGCGATAGCCCTTGGGTAATGCAAGGCTAATGATGCTTTTATCTGGGTTGGGATTTTTTTACAATTCCCCCATTGTCTCAGGCAGAACGAACTGATGATAGGTCTTGCGTGTGTGCCTGCAATTAAAAAGTGAAGGTCTGCACCGAGACTTTGCCACTATTACATGACATTCACTACCACACCCAATAAAAGGCATCCCTGTGCATAATTTTAGAAAAGACCTTGTTATTATCACCATTAAAAAAAATATATATTTTACTGAGCAGCACGCAAAATGAAGTTAGTTAACTAAGTAGAAACTTTCAAAAGTTTAAAAAGAGGCCTGAAGAAAAGACAAGAAGTAGGGGGAAAAAATACTCAAGAAATTTGAATTCCTTTGACACATGCATAGTTAGTTTCCTCTCACTTCCTCAATTTAATTTAGGGTTTTTTACAATATAGTTCTTGCTTCCTCCAAATACTCTCCAATATTAGCTTAATCCCTGTGATGTATTGGGAGTCTGATACCAAAGACATTGAAAATTTGATGTAAAAATTTTTCGAGGGGGGCTGCTCTAGTCACATTTTATCTGCACTCAAATGAGGGTGAAGTCAAGCTTTTACGTTTCATTTCATCACCCTAAAAGTGATAGTTTATACAGAAAAACAAAATAAATACCAGAATGTATGGAAGGCAGACAGACATCCACCCGCCACCCCACCATAGTTTCCACAGGCAACCACTGGGTGGTGCTGAGAGTGTTTCTATGAGCGCAAACACACACCAAAGTTTTAAAAATTAGACAAAACATTGCCTCTTCTTGTTTTAAGTATTTCAAAGAATTTTGAGGACAACTGGATATCATTTGTTTGGTCCTCATAGACGATGTATAGTCATCAAAAAGGTATTAGAGGTCATTCAGACCCCAAAGTGATTGAGCAGGTTTTGCAGCATCAGGCTCTTTATTTTGATGTAGCAGTTAGGATAAGTTGGTATGAATCTTTAAAAATTGGGTGTGTCATTGTACTGTTCATTTTAAAATAAAATATATTCAAACAAATGTTGGGCCCAGAGAGACCCCAGAAAAATGGTCTTTAGAATAAACCAGTATATTAAATTTACTGGAGGATAACCATGTCAAACTGACGTTGTGGGATTACGAAGAATTGCCAGGCTCACTCCATTTACCAGAAATAGCATGTGTTCAGTGTGTAATTCATGTTACCAGCACCCACGAAAAAGTCTCAAGAGGATGGTGGATTTGCATACGATCACTGCCTGAACACAGCCCGTTCCTGGCCAACAGACACATCCTGGAACCTCTGGCTAATTAATATTCTGGACTGATTGATCCAAGTTTGAAGAGCTTTGGGTAAATGTTTCTCAGAGCAAACAGCAGTGAATCACTGCAGGTTTAGAGTGTGGTCATGTAGACCCCATAGTCAGACTGCAGTTAATCTGTGGAGCGCCTCTTCATCTAAGAACGCATTAATTAATAGGTTTAATGAGATTTTAACCCAAACACTAATGGTCTTTTTAAATGCATTTCTTGTTGATTGTTTTCCTATTTAAACCAACTGGAGTCACACAGACCCCAATGCCAAAATAAAGCAGGCCTAGAGTTAAAAAAAAACCAAAAATATACTGCTACTGTGAACATACCTATCAAACTAATTCTTGAGATTCTTAACAGAAAGCAAGCCCATAAGTGATGTATACAAGAATCCTGAAGGGACCCAACTAGGCCCGGGTTTACTCTCTGCCTAAATATCTTGGGTCACACTGAGTTCCCTAGCTGGAGACCCCACCCCTACAAAGGGCTGCATCGTCACCATACTCCGTATGGGGCAGGGAAATGGGGTGAGGTCGTGGTGCTCTGTGGGGATGGGGGTCAGATCCATCCAGACAGATCAGGACTTTACTCAGCACAGTCTGTGCTATATCAAGCCTGTGCCTGATAACACTGAGGCTCGAGCCCAGCTCAAGCCTAAATTTCTGGTCCAAGTAGGGCTTCAATGTAAATGCAGCAGAATGAAACAGCGTTTTTATGTGAACAAATACTCAATATTTCTGTAGGCGTTTGTTTTGTCTTTCAACAACTGTTAGTAGAAGCAGACTAATGATGTTTCCACATATATCCAGCAATAGGATGGATGGCAGTATACGTGGACTGAGCACACCCACTGTTCTGCTGATAGAAACTAGGGATCATAATGTGAATAGTGTAGCAGTGATTTAGGAAATGGCTGAATATTGTCATTAAGTAGAAAGGAAAAGGAAGACAGAAGGTACCATCCCTATATGTTACTACACATAATACCCTGACAAAATCCAACGCTAGCTCTGGTTGCAAATGTGCTTGCTGCAGTCATTCTTGCACAAGTGCAACAACACAATTGCTACTGTGGTGTAGAACCACTGGCTGGGCAGAACCACAAGCACCACTCTCTATGGTGGGGCTAGACACACCATTTCTCAGAAGGTAAAAATATAATGCTTTTCTTTTAAAGAGTTACCATTTGTTTCCCTTGCTCAAAACAGAGTTTTAATGTTGCTTTAGTGAAGAGCAAATGCCCTCAACATCCTTGATTATAAAGGGCCTATACATAAGGCATCTCGCATACACACATAAAAGTTGAACTATTTACAAAAGTCAACCTGTCACAATATTATTTTTACCCAAAACTGAAGAAAATGCTAAATTTCTCATAAAATCATTTTTCTTACATTGATTTCCTTATAATAACCCAAAGTCATATAGTTTCATAATATTTTATCATCAACTTATATTTACTATTTTACCTTATCTAGATGCATGACCAACATTGTTCTATGCTTAGAAAAAGGCTTCTAGAGTTTGCATTAAATCAATTAAATTGCTGTGCTGCACATAATGAGGTTACATGTGGCTTAAAGCTGTCACCTGGGGGAAAAAACATCCCTCTGGGGTCCAGTGGAAATACATGACTTGCTATGTTAGGGTGAAATCATGATGGCCTGGAGAAGAATCTTCCCTTGTGTTTGATAACAGCTGACATGTGCATTCAACATTGTAAAACAAACAAAACAAAAAAGGTAATAAATAGCCAGCAACATTTTCTATACACTTTTGGTCAGGCCATAAATTAGGAGAATACAAGCTTAGTTGACTTAGATCATCAAACCAAGATGGAATTCAAAGACCAATAATCAAGATATCCTTTTTAATTTTTACATTATATTTCAAAGATCTGGGACACTGGAATCTATGCAGCCTATTTCACCGTCACTCTTTATTTACTAAAGTGGCTTTAACATCCTGAGACTTCTTATTCCCCAGTGAAAGGGTTTTAACATTACACCAGTGGTTCCCAAAACGTTGCCTGTGGTGATCCCATTTTGAGACTAAAATATAATTCCATTACCCCCATCAGCAAAGAAGACATGCAAAATCGTATCATTCAGGATTGTGACCCCATCCACAGGTGATGCAATACTACTTGGGGTCTTGATCCACAGCTCGGGAACCTTTGCCTTACATCTTAACTTGATGATTCCCAAAATTCTGCCTGTGACCACATTTTGAGATTTAAGTAGAATCGAACGATCCCAGGCAGCAAAGGCCTGCCAAGTATATCAAACAGCAACTGAGACTGCAGTGCCATCCACAGATAATGCAACCCCCCACTTTGGGTCCAGACCCAGAGTTCAGAAACCCATGTCTTAATTTCTTACTACTGCTGCTTCACATATTTTATTGTAATTGATGCGACATACTTCTGATTTACAGTATTGTAACTCTCTGTTGATATCCCCACTCTCATCCTTGGTGACTTCAACATTCATGTTGATGACCCTTCTCAGCCCTCAGTCTCTCGCTTCCTCTCCCTAGTCTCCTCCTTCAAACTCTAACTTTGGACCAACTCCCCACCCACCCATACTAATGGCCATTCTCTTGATCTTGTCCTCTCTAGAAACTGCTCTGTCGCTGATCTCTCCTTCGATCCTCATCCTATATCAGACCACTTCCTTTCCTCTTTCAATATTTCCCACTGT
>QEPC01003920.1:544354-557452 GCA_003113815.1 Sphenodon punctatus | reverse complement strand
ATCTACTTCTTGAGTCCTTAGCTGGACCCACAGACATCACAGTAAGCATAAACGACACCGTACAGTCTTACATAGTGTGCTTACTTATAGCCTCTTTACATTAGGTTCAATGCACCCAGACTTTGCCTTGATCTTTCATCCCCAATCCTCTTCCTCTGCAGGTTGGGGGCAACACTAAAGCTGGCAAGAGCAGTTCCCTTGTATGCATACATTTGAGTTTGGTGAAAAGGATATGGATAGCAGAAGCTACTGGCAGCTTGTATCCACATTATAACAATTGGAGTCAGACTCTTAAATACTGAGATTAGAAACACTAGGAGGCAGGCCTAACCTTGCTGTTTCCTGCCTTGATGATGTCCCTAGTCTGTAAGGCTGAGAGTGTGCTATGGCTGGATAATATCTGAGTAGTACTCCAAAATGTTTTGTTGAGATATCACCATCACTGACATGAACATGTTTAGGCCTTGCAACAAGGAGGCAGATGCAGGTGTCTGAAATTTAAATCTAGAACAAGGGTAGGGAACCTTTTCCCTCCATGGGCCACTTTGAAAGCTTGCACAAGCTCCAAGGGCCAAACAGAATTTGGGGTCTTTAAGGGATGCACTTGAGGAAAGGAGGGTCCAAATCAAGAATCTGTGCCATGGAACTGTCCCCTTTCCTTGTTTGCATGACCTCATCTCTACTCTTTTCCCTTGAGCTCAGTTTTTCATTAATTGGAAGTAAGAACTGGATCCAAGGGTCAGATCCCAGAAGTGGAAAGGGACCACATAAAAACTTGCCACAGGCTGCATTTGGCCCCTGGGCCTGAGGTTCCTTACCCTATATCTAGAAGGTTTGCTAGACTGCAGCACAAACACAATATGTTCTGAAAAAAAGAACACTGTTAGATAGAGATGTGTCTTTATCGGAGCATCAGACTAGGAGACATCAGAAAGCAAAGGAGAACTGCCTGAAATAGGATATGTCTACAATTATTTCTCAAGAGTGACCACTCACTTATCTTTATTCTTACTGGAAAATCAGATCTTCTGGGGTGGGAGTTTGCCCAATTGTACAATGGTAGTACACTAAAAATACGTGGCAAGAAAAGACAGTCCAAAATAAATAGCTGTACTAAGTCCAAGGGATGGTTTTTGCGAGTACCAAGCAACAGGGAAAACCAAACGAAGCAGAGTTGGTGCAGAAGCAGGCAAAACTGACTGTAAACAGAAGTATTACCATCAGTTCTCTCACACCCACAATACGGTACTGTACCTAATTGCATGAGTTAAGAGGGCAAATATTCCCCTGCCCTTAATCACCAGTGCAATTAACAGATGCATTTGAGCTGCTGCCTGAGAAAGGAGCTAAAAATTAAGGAGAAATTGTAGCCACAGTGAAAAAAAGAGATCAAGCACATAATATTAGGGCAGGGAGGAGCTTGCTGTCCAACTTCAGTGTTGCCCCAACTTGCAGAGGAAGACTATTGAGACTGAAAGACCAAAGCAAAGTGTGCTTGCATGAAACCTAAGTTGTAAGAGAACACAATATACAAGACTGTAAAACGTCTTTACTGCTTACATCAGGGATGGGGAATCTTTTCTGTCCTGGGGGCTACATTGAAAATTAGTATGAGCTCCGAGGACCACATACAGGTTGGGGGTGGGGATACTTAACAGGTGTAGTCAAGAAAAGGAGGGCCCAGATCATGGATCTATGCCCTACTCTTGGGTGTACACCCTCCTCTCTGCCCCATTATCCTGAGCTCAGTTTTTCAGTGCTTGGGGGTAGAGACTGGATCCAGGAACTGGTTTCAGGGGCCACATAAAAGCTTGCTGAGACACGCATTGGCCCCTGGGCCTGAGGTTCCCCACCCCTGGCTTACATGGTCTGCAAGTTAAGGCAGGAACCCTAACTTACCATTTCTATTCTTTTTAGAGCATGACTGAATTTGTAAGAGCCTTAATTCCTTTCTTAAACCGAAGGGTTTTTTATCTTAGAATTAACTATTATATTTATATTTTATATAAATGTATAATAGTCACATAAGGTAGTCACTATATTCAAATCTTCTGAAAATGCCGTATTTAGCAATTTAATTAAGGTAGCTTGTGAAGTGTGGTCTAATATGAATTTCTTCGCTTTGTGACATTTGCACTTCTTTGTACTCCATGTTCTTGAAGGGTACAAATACATACATCTCTGCCTTAGTCAATTATTTAAACAAAGCTTTTTGTCCATAAAATTGGAACTTTGTGCACAATGGTTTATAATACCATACTTTATTTCAATGTGCTGTAACAAGACATTGACATAATTCCAGTTGCAATGTACATAAAATGCACAGAAAGCCTGGATGTAAATAGCAAGAACCATTACAAATAAGGCACAATCCTCATTTATCCAGGTGTACAAGAGGTTTGTGTGCATGTAAGTTGCACGCAGAATACCACGCTAGACTTGAGTGGGTTCAAATCCTCATCACAGAGAAAAGCATTGTTATGCAGCATAATTATGGTCTGCAGCAGCTGCTGCCTATAATATGGGAATGCAGAATATATCCATGTATCCAGCTGCATACTTACCCTGAGCTCAGCCTTTCAATGAGGTCAGAATACTCAGACTTCTCACTTAACTGCTGACCACACACTGCAGCTTTGCAAGGCTCTGGGGAGTGACACTACATGTACAAGCAATGACGCTTCTCATTGTGAATGTGGATTTGGTAGCCACTCAAGTCTAGCCTGGCACTTCAGCATTCCACTTACACAAAGACAATCCCCATGCACACACGCACAAAGGAGAATCACACCCAATGTCAACAAGGTTGAGCGAGAAATGCTAAGGCTAGAAATAAGGTAGATGGGCTAAAGCTAAAACAGGTCACCCTCCTACAAGTATCTTCTGAATTTCAGTGACAATATTTGAGGAGGAAACAATGGGGGGTGGGGAATGTATTAAAATGTCAAAAGCAAGGTAATATTGTTTGCCCTCCCTCTCATCTTAATTTGTAACATCAGCTTTATCATTTCCAGTCTTATTAAGGTGGGAGAAGTCCCCCGACGTCATTCCCAACACCTTGTTCCACGAGGTTCATAACTTCTTTTCCATTCCCATTCCAAAATGGAGACAAATATTTTGCACTACAACAGAAAAGAACAGTTTGAAGTAGGTGAAATTATTTTACTAACTGTGCTGATAGTCAGACCATTTAATAAGTTAACTAAAAAGGAATCTTCACAAACCAGTGCAAGTCTATTAAAATAAATGTAGTATGAAACACAATACTTTCTCTCCAGGAAACAGAACTGACTCTTGTGTATAAATACTCTAATCTGACTTTTAAAAGAAAATAAATTCCAAAGAAGTCATGGTCTGAATTTAAACTATAGTTATACTGTCTATACTGTATATAAATAAGCCGCCTTAGGAACTGCTAGACCTTTATGTCATGCATTCTCCTAATCAAAGTGACATCTTGTTGGAATTTCCTCTGACTGCTGAATATTGGCTTATATCTTTGCATACAACAAAATGGTTTTTATCTATCATTTATTTGTACTAATTCATGACATTTAAAACTTCAATTGACATGTTAGCAAAAACAATCATGTTTCAAACAAATGTATTAATTATTTGGTATATATTAATCTGCATTATATTCTTTGTTCCTTATAAAGTTGCGCCTTTACATCTATCTTAGCTCCTAAATAAATGTTTTCCATAAACACTCCTCTGCCCTCCTGATGCAAGATCTTTCCCATTCTGTAGTTCACCACAGCCTTGCCGTTCTACATTCCACATTACCATAGTGGAATTCGTGTTGTGGGCCATCAACAGAGCCTTAGTAAAGAACTCGTTCCCAAAGGAGCATCCAATTAAAGATAACCTTAATAGGCAGTTCTACCAGTCATCATTGTGCCGAAGCTCAGGCTGTGTCAATATGATCAAAAGGAGCATGGCTTCTACTAGGGGTGCGACACCGGGGAGAATACCGGATTTATGGGTATCGGCACACCAGGTTTTTAACATTGGCCGCGGTACCAGATTTTTTACATTGCGGCTATTGACTTCAATGCCGGTACAGGTAAATATTGGATTTATCCGATTAAGCCGATAAACCCAAATACCGGCAATATCGGATCTCAGGAGAACCGGAATTCCCACCCCTTCTACTGTAGCCAGTACACATGGTACACTCATAGTACACATACATCTTCATTTTCAGCCTAACCAACTTTCAGTAGACAATTCTTGGTATCATTTTAGAATACGTAAACTCTCATATCAAACATAATTTGACTACACAGGCCAATAGGATAGTGAGCGGGAGAGAGCTGAGCAGAACAGGTCTCCGAAAACTCTCTCAGACACTTTTTACTTAGGCTGTCCTCAAAATCTGCCACTCGTCTGATTTCTAAAAATCCATGTCTCTCTCACCCAACATTTCAGCCCTGGTTGTATTCATCTGGCATCTATGGTCCTCTTTCACTGCTGCTTGTTCCTCTGTTGGCCTGGACTGTTGATCCTAGAGCTCTTGTTCAAGTGAGCAGCATCCTTCTGCACTTTCCTCCCATTCATTTAAAATTCAGGTGCATATATATGAAAGATACAGATTTTATTAAATCCTTTGCAAATCAGACCTCCCCTCCTTTCGGAAACAATGCAAGACCTGGCTGTTCTGTCAGGCTTTTGGTGAGGGAGATGGGTAGGGTAGGGTATTTCTTTTAGCAGCCTCCATTATATTTTGTTTTATGACATGTAGTAGTATATATTTATTGTGAAGCTAAAAGGCTATTACAAGATAACATAATCACAAAATCCAAAACAGAGAATAAGGACAACAACATCCAAAATAGGAAATGCATCAGTTTACAGTGGAGCCCAAACGTGCTTTCCTAATCCACAAATAGATCTGGCAAAATTTGGCAACTAATCTAGATATTTCAGAGTCAGTAAGGGTCTTAGGCAAAGCACCCGAGTCCTGAAGACCTACAAAAAACCGGGCCAAGAGCTCCCATCTGGAGCCTATGACATTTGTTTTAGATGTGTATTTTTTTTACTATTGTATTTTATTGTGTTTTATTACTGTTAGCCGTCCTGAGCCACTTCAGTTGGACGGGCGGGGTACAAATGTATTTAAATAAAATAAATAAATAAATTTAATAATCTATAAGATCTGTATTACTCAGATACAGAGCAGCCACTCCTAATAAATAGTCCTGAGTAGCAGCAACAAGGGTTAGACCACACAGAATTTTAGCACCCGTTGGCTACAGTTATACTGAATCAACCTCAGCATGTATGCATTTTCAGCATGGATGGGGAGCCACAGGCCCAGGGACCAAATGCAGCCCACAGTTTTTATGTGGCCCCTTTCCAGTTCCTTGATCATCTGGGTCCAGTTCCTACCACCAAGCACTGAAAAACTGAATGCAGGGTAAGGGACCAGAGAGGAGTACTTGCACACAAAGGGTGTTTTTAGACACACGCCTCCCCACCCATTACTAGGCTTGCCATATTCCCCTTTAATCCAGGATGCTTATAAAAAGTGTCCTGGATTAAAGGGAATGTATGGCAACCTTACCCATTACCCACTCATCATGCATGTTGCAGTGCCTCATTGGCATCCTATGCAGTCCTGCAACGTACATGATGGGGTAATGGTGGGGAGGCACTTGCCTAAAAACACCCAAGGATATGGGACAGATCCATGGATCTGCAGCCTTTTCTTTCTGTGCACACCCCTTAAGCACTCCCACTCCCAACTTCTTTTTAAACCTTGGAGCTTGTATTCATTTTCAAAGTGTCCCCCATGAGGGAAGAGTTTCCCCACCCCTGATTTACAGCAACAAAAAAGCAAATTTATATCAAACAAGAAATACCAATATATATCAACTGTTTATATGGCATACCATGTTTTGGTCTATTTTATTTTCACATCATTATACTTAATCACAAGTAGTCCCATTGACTTGAAAGGTATTACTTCAAGGTAAGCAGCTGTAGGATTGCAGCCACTGTAGGTTGCACAAATTCAACTATATTGTTTTCTAAACAAAAATAGCTTTATTGATACAAAGACGGTCAGCTTTCTCTCCATCCCATCCTCCCTCCCTCCCTCGCCCCGCCCCTCCACACACATGCCAACACTGAGTAAAGCATTTATTGATTACAAACAGGTGAACATTGGATCCTGCCTGAAATCCATGTGAAGGTAGGTCAATTTCTCTTTTAAGTTGGACACCCAAAGTCACTTTAACAAACCCTTTCTATTTCCTACACTGTATACTAGCATAGCCTATGATGTCCGCACAATTCCAGAGTCAGAGATTCCTTGTGTTCCCACTACTGTTTTGTACCAAAATAGGCCACAAGACATTCCCAATCTACATAAGTAGTGAGACATTTTTAAATACAGCTCATGGATTTGTAATATTTCAATAGTAGCACGTGGTAGAAATAAGACATTTCTAACACAGAATCAGCAATACTGAATTACATCATTTTTAGGGAGAGTCAGTTTTTGGACTTTACTTGCCCGTGTCAATTATATAAACGTAAATAGCTTTAAATGTTTGTGAATATTGTTAAGGCCATGTGGCCAGCAACAAACATATTCTTCTTCTATAAATAGCTTAATGTTACAGAGGAATAACTCATCTTAAAGTAGACTTTGTGCATGCATATATTTTGAAAGATGGCAGTGATATTCATGGAGCAGTAGAAGTAAAAAGCAAAAAATAAACATACTCTTAAGTTCATTATTTTTTACAATTTACTTAGTTTACATAGTGCATACAGAGTGTTCTCATATCTTCATCTAATTCAACAACCCTATGGAGGTAAGTCATTATTATTCCCATTATACAGATAGGAACTTAAGCTGAAAGACACTGGGTTGGTCTTAGGCAAGAAACTGAGTTCATGGCAAAGGCCGCTTTTAGATGAGCTCGGTATGCTCGCGTGATGGGTTCGCACAACTTTTAAAAATCCAGCAGGCAGGGATTAGACAAGACATTTTGTGCGTTAAAGAAGGTTTTGCATTATTTTAAAACCGTAAAGCAGATACCTCACCGTCAGGGTATTTAGTTCATGGTTTTACAAGAACACGCAACCGGCTTTAATGCGCGAAATGTCTCATCTAATCCCCGCCCGTGGGATTTTTAAAAGTCGCCCACGCCACGCTCATCTAAAAGCGGCCAAAGACAGGATTTGAAGAACTCTCGTCTCCCAAGTGCAAGTCCAACAGCTTATGCACTAGGATGTGCTGGCTCCGCAACTATAATATTAAACCATTTTAATTAGGCTTTAATCTGAAATTTAAACTCTGAAAGATGAAACCAACACCCTGCTAATGTAATTAGTGCATGCATTTGGTATTAAGCAAATCATAGATGGCACATTAAACAAGTCAATTAAAGTCTACTTTTTAATTTATTCCTATTGGTCCAAACATGAAGGAGTTGTTTGAATTGGAAAAATAAAGTTGTCACATTATTTGTTTGTTTTACTGACTTATCTCAATGTAATAACACCAAATATGCCAAGTTACAAGAAGGAGGCTGTTGGAAAACAGTACCATCAACTCTATGATGATCACGAAACATGAATAGCAAGGAGTGTGAAAAGGGAGAAAAACGTCAAGTATAACGTGATGTAGAGCGTAAGCAGGGCAAGAAAGATTCAAATATTAAGGTGTTTCTTTTATCCAGGCCATCCACTTTGAGGGCTGGGAAGAGAATTGTTGTCATCTTAAAATTCGGGGAACTGATAGCCGTTTTAAACAGATTTAAATATTCCCTCCACCTTCCTTGCCCAGAAGCACGAGAAACATGCAAGAACGAGAACAAGCAATCTTTGGTCCACTTCATAAGGAGCTGGGACAATACTGGTTTAAAAAAAACAAACAAACAAGACCTCCCTGTTGCGAGACGTGCAGAATGCACCCCAAGAAGGACAGCCCCACCACCACCACCATGGTCGGAAAGGACATGAGGGACATGAGTCATCGGACATCAAAAAAGCCTGAGCGAAGCCATGGTTGAGCAACAAGGTAGCCTAAGGGAAAGGTTCTTTCATGAAAAGGTGATGGAGGAGGCTCTGAGTAAATATTAGGGCAGTTAAAATAGGGCCTCCTTCCTGTTTAAAGAAATCACTGGTGAATGGAATCTAGATTAGCAATGACTCCAAAAGGCATGGACAATTAGAAGCACTCAATGTTTTCCCCACACAAGTTAGCACCCCCACACCTGATCAGTGGGAATTGCCTGCCAGCACCAGACTCCTCAGGATTCTCTTCCGTCTCCAGACTGATTAGAAATCTCCCCGTTTGTGTCCTTTGTCTCCGCGGCTCCAGTTTGTTTACCCTTTGCCTCTCCCCTTTTGTGTAACTAAACACACTAGCACCTCTTTCCTGTCGCACCTATTGGCATTCTTGGCCCCTCCACCCCTGTGGACATGTTCCTTTTCTCAGACCTAAACCCACCCAGGAAATCTCTCATATCTTCCCATCTGACCTACTGTAGTATACTTAAGCTGATCCCAAATCTTTTGTCCCAAAACTTATAACTGCTCCTGGCTCCCCCTCTGAAACTGAGAAAAACTTTGGAAGCAAACACGTGCAGGTCTCTCCGTGCGTGTCTGGATCTTAAGGGGGTCTCCCAGACTTTGGTCTGTCCCTTCCCTGCATCCCCAAACTTCGCTGGATCTGTGGGGTTGCCTGTCCCCTTCTGCAACAGGCAAGGAGAGGTAGTCACTGGTCCTGGTTCCCCTTCTTCAACCTCCTTTCACTTCTAGCCTTCTCTCTCTCTCCCCCCATATTACTTTCATTTTCCCAACCGCCGCTTGTGTTTCCCTCTGAAAACTGCCAGCCAGATCAAAAACCGTGTTAGCCAATTGTGTGGTTTTTTTTTATATATACACCTCCCATTCCTGTTAAATAAATATTCCTTTTTTAAGCATTTTTGTCTCCCTCTTTTCCCTTTTACTATGCTTTTGGACAGGGTACATAACCTGATTGTAGCGTGCATCTGATCTCAGACTGATCCGGGAGACATTCAGGGACCCCTAGTCCAACCAATTCGGCTAATTCCCCTAAATTTAAGAGTCAGGTGGGTATTGGGGCACCAACCCCCCAATATTCACGAGTGGGAGTGGGGTCTCCTGTTAACATCCCCACCCCCCATGTCAAGGAGAGAGCGAGTTATGAGAAAGCAAAAGGAAGACCACAGGGAAGAGAAACGATGCCCAAGAGAAGAATTTAGACTTTAATCTCTACAGACAAAGATCCAATCCTTGATTACTAGCCAATGGGCATGCTTGAGGCCGTGGGCACCACCATAATAAACTTTACTCACAAAAAGATACTCACAAAATACCCAAAGAATCACTACTTAAGGGCCAGTTTACTCACAGAACTGCCCCTTAAACTAAACCCTAACAAGAATGGAAATGCAGTTCACTACAACTGCAAGTAACCCAACCAATGACTTCTCTCCCTTAATTCTAATCCATATATTCGGCTACATCAACACATCTCTCACCTATCAGATAACTTAGGACACATTCAACCACATCAATGAAAATGTGTTGCAGGCTGTTTTCATAATGTGGACTGAATAAACAGTGTTTAAAAGAAAATCTGATATACAAAATTAGTCACATGCCTTTTCAGAAGCCAAATTTGAAACCTAGACCACTGAAACCCCAATTCAACTTCTACTTCACTGGTGATAAAACTGCACGTGAGCAAGTCCCCCCTCCCTCCCCCACCCACCCGAGAATAGAATTCCAGCCATTTTTATTATTTAAGCCTAGCAATTTGGACATGCCCACTGTACTAATCCAGTGTTTGGGTCAAACAGACCCTAATTAAGTCATAATTTTTTTTAAAATAGGGGGGTTAATTTGAAAAGCACAATAGCTGTCTAAAAAAAAATTCACACTGTACCAAGGTTTTGTGGGAGGACAGGAATAGGAATAAAACAAAAGGCAGCAGGGGTCAGTAATTCCCCACGATGGCCACAATGTTAAAGCCACCAACTACACAGGAATAGCAGCTGAGTTTTCAACTGGAGTGCCAAGTGTTTATCTAATTCTTTGCATTCCTCCAAGTTGGCTCCATGAAGTCTCCCAATCTACCTTTAGATAACCACCTTACTGCAAACAGGTTTTATTGTTAACCCTTACTGACAAAAAGGGTCACTTAGCAAGTAAATGGAGGAGTCCAAACGACCCCATATGGCTGATTGGTAAGTATTTTTCAAAATGAACTCTGCAAGCAGCTAGGATGAAAAAACAGTGTTGAAGGTTCCCACCAGTAAGGTTATAACTGCAAAAAATATATACAAATCAATTTATGCTTGTAAAGTGGTTCTTTAGCTTGGAGTATACTAGACCCGCAAAAGTATTTGTAGTGATATTTTTGTGCACACAAAAATGTCATTAATGAAAACAGACAATGCTATAGTTCTTTCTATTTCCACTTGCTGTGAGAAAAGAAGGAAAGAACAGATTCTGGTTTAAGCATTTAAAGAAATAACAAACTTTTATTTCTAACAGCATTTTGGAGGTCTATATTACCCCCTGCACCCTAGACGCATAGTACTTTCAGTTTTCCGTGTACATCAATTGGGGTCAAACTGACCCCCAGCAGAGTTAGAATAAAAACCTTAAATTAAAAAAATTACAAGGGGGAGGGGGCATGAAACACCACAGGGCAATTGAGGCCATTATGGTTGACAAAGTAATGGAGTGGTAAAAGCTTGCTAAAAGAGTTTTATTAACTCTTTTGTACTCTTATTGGCCTAGGGTTAAATATTACTTAACAGTTAACGTTCCCTGTTGAAACAACATATTAAAACACAAAAGCTCCATCTACAAAGCTTCTAATTTATAGAACTAGTTGTTCAGTTTCATTGGTATCCTTCACCTTGTACATTTGATCAGTTGCTTTACTTTTGAGATGCAAATCCTGCAAGTTAATCTGGCTTCTGCACATTTCATAATCAGGCCTATCAGTTTTACTGAACAGTTAAATGCACTATTCATTCTAATTCCAAAATACATTTTTAGAACACAGCAGATCGATTCTACTGGTTCTACCACATCGTGGTATATGCTATATATACATTGGTTTTTTAGTAATTCCAAAACGTTTAATGGTTTATTCCTCAAATAACTATGCAAAGTTTCTTGAATAAATCATCTGGTTATCTTGAACAAGTTGTATGGCTAAACCTCAAAGACACTGGATTAAAACCAAAGTGCCCAAATTAATAGGACTGTGACACTGAGAGGATCCTGGAAAGTCCGGTAAACAACCAGCATTTACCCACACCAGAGAAACAAATTACTATTTTACACATTACCATGGATAAACAAATGCTTTGCACCACCAAAAAGTGGATAATTCCTTTCAAACCTTGGTGACTACCAGGGTTAACAGGACTGTAACTGGGGGAGCTGGAAGGCTCCAGTTGCACCTGCTCCAGGATCCTGCTTGCTTGCCCAACGGCTGGTTTGTTTTTTTTTACTTCCAAGGGTCACTAAAGAGTGTTATCCTTAGAGCTTGGCCAGGCAGAGGCAAACTTCTGTGCCTAAATGGTTACTGAGTCAAACTAGGAGATCACTTATTGCCAGCCTGGAGCAGAAGGTAGGTTACTAGTCACTTGAGGGCAACAATCATACTCCATATATATGAGAAGTGGGCAAACTGTGGCTCTAGAACCACATGCAGCTCTTTGACCCCACTGTAGTTAAATAGATGCAGTAGGGCTGAAACGTGGGGTAATTTCAGACGTCACGCGCTCCCGGGTCAAAATCAAATCAAATCAAATCTTTATTGTTTGCCCTCAGGCCATAACAAAAATCCATAAAACCAGCACAACACATCAAAACATCCATATCTGCAAACATACATATATCTAAAAATAAATATTGTCAGGCTGACACATCCCAACAAAGACGTAACCCCCCCACCCACAACACCTTACAACCCTACCCTCTGGTCTTTTGGGCATCCCTTACTCTGATAAAAATTTGGCAAAATTTAGCCACTGCCCTCGCTCTTTCCGAATCCTTGCTATCCAAAAGTCTTGCCAACAAGCCTTCCGAATCCCGGTAAGCTCCACCTTCTGCCGAAATATGAGCCTCCAAAACCGAGGCTCTAGCCCCTGAAAGAGCAGGGCAGTGGAGCAGAATATGGCTGGGGGGAATCCATTTCTAGACTATTACAGAGAGAACAATATCTCTGTTCTTTGGGGATTGCTCCCAATCTCCCATCTCGCATTTCTGTGGGATATACATTGCATCTCACACTAGTGAAGACTCTGCGTTGATTATAATCAAACCACTGAAATAAATAACTCCTCTCACCCTCTACCCTACCTGGGGGGTTGTAAGCAGGGGCCACCTTCTGTGCAGCAAGATATGCCCTCTCCACGCTCCCGGGTCACCACAGTGGATTCCCAACTCTGGCGAGCCAGCCAACCCCCTCCCGTGGTCCAGGAATGCCCCAAACAGACGTGACGGGAGTGAGACCACGGCAAGGAAACAGATGGACGGACCACAGCCCAGGGCAGAGCAACAGACGTTACGCCGATTCCGGACCGTGGTCAGAACACCCAGAAGACACCAGGGTGGGGCGGGAGGCAGACATGGCTGACTGAGGGCAAAGGAAGCCAAGAGCGCCAAAAGGTAATGCCCACACAAGGGAAACAGGAAGGGAGGGGGAGAAGGGAGAAGAGCGGCAGAGGCCGCACACACAACAGGCACAGGGAGACTATGGACACAGCAGAACACAGAGCACACACGCCCGGGTGCAAACACACCCCAATGGGAAAGGGAGGAAGGGGGGAGCACACAGGGAAGGTCAACACACAAAGCACCATGGACACAGAGGGGGGAGCCTCGGGCCAAGGCAGCGGAGGGGACTGGGCCGGAAACAGACCAGAACTTGGTGAGAGACACCCAAAACCCCACTGACAGCACAGGGAGCATGGGCCACCCAACAGCAACACAGGCAGCCCAAGTCACAGGGGTCCCCACAGGGACGGAGCAGGGTCACGGGGAGGGCAAACAAGCTGGGGAAGGCAACGGAGTGGTCCGAGGCAGGTC
>QEPC01003920.1:498400-517897 GCA_003113815.1 Sphenodon punctatus | reverse complement strand
TTGTCCACATTAAATCTCATTTGCCATTTAGATGCCCAGGCACCCAGTGTCGTAAGATCCCGTTGCAGTTCCTCACAATCTGCTCGTGTTTTAACTACCTTGAATAACTTGGTGTCGTCTGCAAATTTGATCACCTCACTCTTAACACCCTTTTCCAAATCATTAATGAATACATTAAATAGCACCGGTCCCAATACAGATCCCTGAGGCACACCGCTTTTTACATCTCTCCATTGTGAAAACTGACCATTTAGTCCTATCCCTTGCTTTCTATCTTTTAACCAGCTTCTGATCCATAGTAAGACACTACCTCCTATCCCATGACTTTTTAATTTTCTCAAGTCTCTCTCATGAGGGACCTTAACAAATGCTTTCTGGAAATCCAGGTACACGATATCTACTGGGTCTCCCTTGTCCACATGCTTATTTACACCCTCAAAGAATTCCAACAGGTTAGTGAGGCGAGTTTTTTATTATTAGTTTTTGCCTGTTTAGCAAGTCTCTCTTCAAATTCACTCTTGGCCTGCCTTATTAATGTTTTACATCTAATTTGCCAGTGCTCTATGCTCTCCTATTTTCCTCAGTTTTCATAGCTTTCCATTTTTAAAGGACACCTTTTTGGTTCTAAAAGCCTCCTTCACCTCACCATTTAGCCACGAAAGTCCTCCATTACCTCCATGGGATCAGCCAACTGCACCACCCCATCCAGCAGCACTTCCATAATTGCTGTGTAAACCTCCACAACTATAGTGCCTAGTCTTGGAAGTTCCAACACCAAATTGCTGGGCAACACAGCACCAGGAGTGGCAAGCTTCCAGATGGCGATGGCCATCTCGCTTCTCCATGGGAATGCGTGACCATATTACCGTGCTCCCTTTCTCCAGTCGTAGCCTGAGGATCTTGGCCAGGGCATGAAATTTCAGATCAAACTCCAGGAGCCAATTTTATTTTTTTTCCATCGCCAGACTTTATCCTGACAGTAAACCATTCTTGCCCAACTACATCTCTGAACCAGTCGCTAGCTTCAGTTTTCTGGGTGCCAATGGCTCTCAGGCACCTGCAAATTTTGCACCCTGATCTCGGCCATCTGTAGGACAAGGCAATGGGGCATCCTTAATTCTCTCACCAGTCTGTGCTTTTGTCCTTCATCAGCTTGTATTGGCTGCTACTGGTTATAGGCCACCGATTGTTTGAAAAAGTTGCAATGCTTATGCTGGGTGGTGGTGTGCGTGTTGCTGCACTGGCATTGCCAATCCAGGCGGCTACTGAACTGCATAAAAAAAATTGCCACAAGCACGTCAGTGCACAAGCCAGCTCATCTATAAACAACACAGATGTTAGCACCACAGAGGTATGGCATTTTTTAACTGGGGTGAGGGGAACCACTGCATTGTACAAAAGGGGCAGGTGGAGATCTGCAAGACAGTGAAGATCACTGTGCTCTGCCACTGGTTAAAATCTACTCATTTTCTTATCTTTTGAAAGTAACACTTTTTCGTTGCTTGCAATGAGCATAAGGTGACATAACACCATAGAAAGCTATTGTTGTGGGTTGTTTGCCTAGGAAAGCCCAATGGCATCTGCTTTGGTCTGTGGGTGCTGTGGCCACCTGGGGTACAGGACCCAGAGAAGTTGGAATAACCTGGTCTTTGCTGACATTAGGATGAGACCTGATGTACAGAAAGAACTGTCAGACCTATCCTCTGAGGTATCCTTGTGCTCATAGGGTGGCACATGCAAACAATGGGGTTCTAGGTATACATGATGGAGTGCAGACACCATGCAACCCTACTACAGTTCCAAGTTTAGCAGAATGGAAGAGTGGGACCCCTGAATGAGGTAAGAGTGGGATGTGATCAAGACCACAACTTTTCTGGATGTTTGTGCACTGCCAGAAGTAAGGAAGTCACTAATGGAGGCTGGACCTTCCCTGCCGTTTTTCATCATCTCTGCCCGGATGACAGTGAGCGGATACCCGTGGGGCCAATGGGAGTGCCATGATCAGATGATGGAGGTTAGGAAAGGTTATATCCAGCTAAGTACTGAGAGGTATAAACCCAGGTATGATCCTCTGTGGGTGGGCAAGGATAGCAGGCACTGGACCACCTCCCGGAGACATATCCCAGAAGAAGGGAACAGCTGGTGCGGCTTCTTGTTCCCATGGATCGCCACAGCTGAGGGTCATGACAGGTGGGATACTGGAAGGGGGGAGGGGTTGATGGGTGGAGTGCAGCGGCAAAGAACGCCTGCTTGTGTATCAGGCCTGTCATGTTAAACCCATGAGTGGGGGCTGCCCCAATGCACAAGGAATATATGCAGGGGGCTGCCCATGTATTAGGTTCTACATGCTAAACATGTATGTGCAAGACCCTTCCCTTCAGCCATCTCCCTCACCAAAAGTCTGGCGAAATCGCCAGATCTTGCACTGTCGTCAAAAGGAGGAGAGGTCCGGGGCCATTATAGCCTGAATGAGTGTGTCCAAGCAGAGGGCTCTCCAGTTCTTAAAAGGAAGATCACTACTTATTAAGCCAACAACCATTTTTACATACAGTACTGCACTGCTCAAACTTGTAGATGTTAGAACATGGAGCTCACTCCTATAACAAGTACAAATAAGAAGTGGGGAGGAGGCATACACACCCCAAGTTTGAGGTGCAAGAGACAGCCCTCTCAATTTCAAATGAAGTAACAGACCCAATGGATCACAGGAGGTTGCAAAAGTGGAGCATACATCTCACCCTCTTGCTTTTCAACCAACATCTTCCTCTGTAAGGTAAGGAACAGGAAGCTGCTCCCTGATTGTCTAAACAAGCGAACACATACCAAGACACACGAGGAACAGAACCCAGGACTGTTAATGTGAATGCCACAATTTTCATCTACCCAGCCACAATACTAGTACTGTTACAGCCTCCTAGCATACAGTTAAGAAACATTTTGGTCCATAGGCAAAGTCCTCCTCCGATAGGCAAAGTCTAGCCTCTCCACTAATGGCTGAAGAACAGCTGGATGCTGCTTCTGTAGTTTGAGCATAGATTGATGAAAAGGAAATTCTAACATCAGACGTTTAAACCTCGCGCTTGTGAAGGGATGCTATAAGTTTGCTTTTTAAAACTGTTATAACAAGAACAAAAAGGGGAGCAGAGCCAGGGTTGGGAGTCCTGGGGTAAGTGCTGTCACATCTCATCATTTTGCATTGTTTTTACTTCACTGGCGGTACAGAACATACCCTGGACCTAAGCTCAAGAGGACCAAGGAAAGAAGCCCATCTCTCCAAAGGCAGAAGGGAAAGCACAGCTCAGGTCTAGAGGACACAAAAGATATCAGGGTTTAGTAGGGGATAATAGATAGATAGATAAAACTTTTTTAGGCCAAGCTTTCGCCATAGGCCAAAACTAACACCACACACAAAACAGAAAACAGAAAATACATACAAAACAACACCTTGGACAGTGACAAAAATAACCCAAGGCATCACAACATGAATAATGTACGGTAACAATAAAATATACCTCTCATTTCCAAATAGTAGGGGATAATAAGCATTCATGTTGGCAGCTAGCCATATAGAATATATGAACTAATTTTAAAAATAAATACATAGGAAACTCCAGTTCACTAAGCTTTGGTGTTAAATGTATTAAATGGCATATCCAATCAAGATACACCATAACATTTGTGATATGGAAGCACCAGTACACTGGTAGGAGCCCCACTGCACTACATGCTATGCTTATGCATACTAGGAGACAGTCTGTCCCTTGGATCTTACCAACAGAATAGTAAAAATAAAAAGAGTGAGATAAAGGTGGGATCATCAGCATTTTACAAATGGGACCTTAGGCACACAGACAGTGTATTTAGATAAGCACCTCCCCACCCATCATACATGTTGCAGGGCCACATTGGCACCCTACACAGCCCTGAAACATGCAAGATGGGTGAATGATTGGTGGAGAGGCACTTGTCTAAAAACAGTGCACCAGCGAGTTAAGCGGACTGACACTAATCACATGGGAAGTTCCTTTTAGAACTAAAAAGGAGCAGAATCCAGTTATCCACAACCCTAACAACAGCACCAAACTGAGATGCTACCACGCATGACCACCCAGGAGCCACAGAGCCCACCACCTGTCTGAAGGGAGTAGCCAGATGTGCGCTCCAGTGAGCCATGGAGCACCCACTCACAGCTATACATGGAGGACTGTCCAGAAATCCAGAGTGCTCCATGCGGGGTAAGCCAAATAGCTCCACAGCAACGGGCAGCCACAGAGCCCTTGCCCATATGAACTCAGGCAGCCAGCCACACCAGCAGACTGGTCTGCCACCCACGGGCACTGTAGGCGGGAGACATGGCCTTTGCAAAATCACTAAACCTGGATGGGAGCGCTGGGGAGCCTGGGTTCCCCAGCGCAATATCAATTGCAAAGGCCAGCCCGGAGCACTTCCCCCTCTCCCATGGTCCATGGGAGAGGAAGCGCGTGGAGGCTTGTCTCTGTGGTCGGGGTAGCCATGCTAGGAACCACCTCTTTGAATTCCTCCCCATGCACAGGGGCAGTGGCGGATTGCAGGGCACATGGGGCATTGCCCCTCCTGGCCTGATCCCCCTCTGTACACTCTTCATGCTTTTAAAAAGAAAGAACAAAACAAAAAAACCTCACCTGAGTCCCAAAGGCACCGAGGAGGGGGGGAGCCAGCAACCTGCTCCAGACTTGCTCAGAGTCCTCTAGTTCAGCAATCAGCTGAGTGTTCAGTGTTGTTGTGCCTCCCTGAACACATGTGCAGGCAGGAGCTGAGAGAGTGGGGACCAGTGCCTCCTGCTGAGCCTGCTCTAAGGAGTCCCTTAACGGACAAAACTTTACAAAAGCGATTAGGGCAGCTGGGCTTAGAGCCCCATGCTGCCTGAATGGGCAAAAGCAGTTTGCCTTTCCCATCAGTGGGGGCAGTGTTCCACAGAGCCCTATAGGCTGCTGTGGAAGACTCTGTCTGGACTAGAGACTCAAACGCCCAGGCAGTGTGTGCCTGTGCACAGCTACTGCTGTTGAAGGCTCAGCCCTAGTGTGGGGTTAAAAGAGAGCTCTCCTCTTTTGGCGTGCTGGTGATCTGCGCCATTTTGGTGGACAGAGTGTGCTGGCTGGCCTGGCTTGTTTGTGACTTTGTTACCCCATGCTGCTGCTGGACCTGCATCAGACACATCCCCACTGGTGAGTTAGTTATTTTTAGTTATTTTGCTGGGAAACACTGGTGAAAAGGGGGCCTGGGGGCTGCTTGCGGGGGAGAGAATGGGGCTTCTGGGAGACTGATGAAAATGGGGCTGGGTTAAGGGGACTGCTGGGAAAAATGGGGCTTCAACAGAACTGTAACAGTGAAGCATGTTTTAGGGGACAAGTGGAATTCCTCGCTGCTGCTTTTGTGGTGTACTAAGACTTCACATAATATGGTTCAGTTGGCTTAAGATCTGGTTTGCTTTTGCTTGTCCTGTGTTCATGTTTGCATGTGCACTGCTGGTTTCCCCCGCTCCTCTCCCAACCCCCTCAAGCATGTGCAAAGGCTGTGGCCATTTTTTGGTGCCCCCACTGGCCATGGCTACTTTGGGTTAAAATTGGTCTCTTTCTTGGCTGTTTTTGACGTAAACAGTCTGATTTCTGTTTTACAGGTGGGGGACCTAGGGGCTTGAAAGGGTTTCTAATCTTTGCTGAAATGTTACTTGCATTTTAAAATGGCCCTGCCTTTTGCAGTTTGGTGGGATGTTGTGGAAGGCTTTTTCACTAATGTCTAGTCCTTGCATGAACACTCTGTGTTTAGTTGCAGCAGAAGCTACCTCTTACATTGTAACCGAGCTGTGTAGCATGTTTTGGGGGACAAGTGGAAATCCTTGCTACTGCTTTCATGGTGTGCTAAGGACTGCACATAACATTGTTGTCTTAAGACGGTTTGCTTTGCTTGCTCGGTGTTTGCACGATGCATTGCTGCTTTCCTTCTCCCCTCCCAAGAATGAGTAGAGAGGCCATTTTGTAAATTTGTGGGTCTATTGGCTGTGGCTACTCTTTTCTTAAAAACAGCCCCATCACTATTTCACTGCTGCTCGCTGCTGGAAAGTAGTTTCTGGCTTCTCTGCTTTTTGACTGTGTGATTTTGAGCATCTTGCCTTCAGTTTTTGTTGAGAAACAGAAATGCATGGTTTAAATTTTGATGGGGCTGATTTGGTGGCAACAGAGGCCTGTAACTGGCCAAACTTTTTTAAAAGGCCTGTTTGCCTGGACAGGCATTTTGGCTGTAGGGGATACAGCCTTCCTCTTCTCATGCACCAAAACCAGACCCTTTCCCTCCTACTTTTCCTCTGTCCTGTTCTTCTCTTCCCTTTCATTCTCTTCTGAGAAGAGAATGAAAATGATGCCATGGAAATCAAGGATTAGAGACTTCAGGACAAAGGTAGACGATGGCAATGTAATCTATTTTTGTAACCTGCTATGGTTAATTTGGACCTGGTGGGAAAGAGAAAGTGGATGGGACCCCAGTAAGAGGGCTCTCTATCCCCCACTGAGAGTTCTTCACACAGCAGCAAGGAGTTCCCAGTGTCAACTAATGTAATGTCCATCCGTTAACCCTGGGAACTCCTTGCTGCTGGGTTAAGCCATGCCACTGGCCTACTGCTGCCCCTGGCTCTGCCTACTGCTGCCCCTAGCTCCACCCCTAGGCTCGCCAGCCTGCCAGCAGCAAAGCTACCGGCAGTAGGTTCAACCCACCCACCGCCCCACCAGCCGCCACTGCCCATGCACTCCACCTGAGTGAGTGCTCTGCAGCAGTGCCACTCAGTGACCACAGACCCCCACCCCCATTGCCTTGCTTGTTTAAAAACAACACCCTGAATCACAAACAGCTTGGAGTTGAACATGGCAAAGATTTATACCCGTTGAGGACTAGTAAGCCCTGCAGTTAGTCCCATCATCAATCATCATCATCATCATCAGGAAAACTCTGAGTACATAATGTCAGGCTGAGCTCTTAGTCCAGAAGTAGGCAAACTATGACTCTAAAGCCACATGCAGTTCTTTAGTCCCACTGTAGTAAATGGATGCAGCTCTCAGGATTAGGAAACTTTGCCCACCCCTACTTTAGTCATTCAACAACAAACTGTCCACAATCCACTCAAACTTCTCTCCTCAACCTCAGATACCTCCCCTTCCAAACACCACGGCTCACGTATCTCCATGCTTACCTACAGCGCCCAACAATTGCTTTAACTTTGACTAACATTTCTGCAACTTTCTGTATAAAACGTACACCACTAACCACTAATAGGCCACTTAATCACATATTTTCCTAAGCACTACACAAAGGAAATTTGCATCACACGCTATTTGACATTATCCTTTATTTACTCACATGTACCAATATGAAATCACTAACAGAACTACTTGCAGTATAATTTATTACGGCCTCATCCTGTACAGTATTAATTGTCAACAAAAAAAAAACAAACACATTAAATTGTGACTTCTTTGGGTGAAAAAGTCATTGTACAGCATATCTATGTAGAGCTTAGCACTACCCGTAAGTATCCATGGTATAAAAATAATAACCACCAATAAACATAGTCATAGGTGCAGATTGCCTTCTTTAGTGTGCTTTAGGAAAATATGCAATCTAGCTATTTCAATTCAAAGTTGATGCTTGTTGCAATGAAGGTATTTAGGACACCAAAACTGCCCTTTTTCCAACTTACTGATCACAGGATAGTAGTGACATTATGATTCTGTTTTGCTTACACATCCTTGGATGTATGTGTAACATTATATGTATACAGACACAAACACAAAATAAATGATATATACATTTACAAAATAGTGAACACTGATTGTTTTGTTTATTTAAGTGAGCCTCTGTTCATTTAGACTGAATTCAATATTGGGTTAGAATAAATAACTTCCACACAAAAAAACCTCTAAAAATCATGTACTGGCATGATCGGTATAAATGAGCTTTAGAACCTTGAATGGAAATATAGTCTGGTAACAGTAGAGGGGGATGTAAGCACAACTAGCTCTAAACCAGAATTTAACTGTATTTGTAATTGCCTTTTATGTCAATGCCATACTAAACCCCTACATTAGCTCAAGATACATCTTCATTTCATTACTACACTGGTCATTTTTCTGGCTACTTTGAAAGGTTTATCTAATCTATTCTACTCTTCATTTTCAAGGACAACCTAATTCAACAATGATTACCTATTTTGATCACTTTATGTTTTCCTTAATTCCAAAAGGAAAAATTTAATCAGATTCAAAGTAGCATTGAAATTCTGCTAACCTGATTAGCTAAGCTCAAGCAATACAAGATAAAATGTACATCAGAAAGAAACAATTTCCATTAGATTTTAAAAGCTTTTTACTTACACTGGGAATATAATTCAAAAATGCATCAGCAACAAGGGTTTCTAAGTGCAAGTTTAATGATCTTAATTAGAATAAAAGGAGAGAATATGAACAAAATCAACAGGCAGAATAGCAGTTTACAAATTAGCATATCAACTTTCAAAGTCTGGTTTAAACAACAAAAAAATATAGACAATGGCAACGGTTCCATTGTACATTTAAAAAAAAAAAAAAAAAAAGAGAGAGAAAGGCAGAAAAACAGTACCCATTTCTGCCTCAGATTTTTATATGCAGAAATTATTGTCTGGTTTCACTATCTCTGCTGTACCACCGATCAGTTCATTTTGGAAAGTTCCCACATTTCTAAAAATCTGAATATTTTGTGACAATTCAGCCACCTTCCTACTTCTGTGCTTTTCTAAAATAAAGCTGCACAGACTAGTTTACTCTTGTGAAAAATATGTCCATAGCTTTAACATTTTATTAACCCAATATGTAATCTTATGTAAATCAGGTGGACAAAACGCTTCAATTTCAATCATCCTTTTTAAGAATAGAAGTACTGTACATTTTCATCTTTGTCATTTTCGAATAGGCTGTACTAGTAAACTTAATTCTACAGATTTTTTTTCTTCAGCCCCCAAGAATAAGAGTCTCGACTTCGGAGCTGATTAGGCAATCTCATATTATGTTTTTCACCACAAAGGTGAACCTATGAATCCAAAAAGCAGTCAGAAGACCTGGGGGGGGGGGGGGGGGAAATCTACTGGCTCATTAGTACACATGCTAAAGAAAGACCTACCCTACCATCTAGAGGAGTAGGTGTGACTGTGCATTAAAAACTTAATTAACAAGTAGTATATCAAAAGCTCCCCTGCAATTTCTAACTTTATAACAAGAGAGAGTCTAAAACAGCCAGCTGATTTACTGTGTGCATGCTTTTTAAATACAAATAGCACTTGGATTAAAGCAGAAGCAGGAGAATCTGTGGTGACAGAACTGCCTTTGTAGCTATGACAAAGTTGTCATTTTACCTCATGTACAATGATTGCAAAGCATTGCTGATTTTGAAAAGTGACCAGGAAGCATCAAAATCAGTGTTTTATAACAGGATTTTTCTCTAACCAATAATCCCATACTCATACAAAATCTTATACTGTGGTTGCCAACTGCCAATCCCATGCTGATCTCCTTAAAGTTGTTGTTAATGGGATTTGCAGGATTTCCCACCCAGTGTTATTAAAACCACAGAACACTGTAAGGTACCATCAGACCCTTTTAAGTGAGACTTGTGGAGAGTTCCCCCTTCAGAAGCCTTACATTAAAGCACTGCAATTTTGATCTCTACCAAGGACTCTCCCTGCTCTCAGCTTCTCCGTACGGTTAGCAGTTGACTTAAGCCAGAAACACTTTTATCATCAATGAGGATAATGAACAGAAGGGTTGCTTTTTGCACACAAGCATGCAAAGGTGCCATTTTAAAAGGCACTCTGCGACTCCTTCTACAATTTTCCAGACGTGTAAACAAAGCAGTAATAGCAATAAGATAAGTACTCTGCAAACTTCCTCACAGAACTGAATGAAGGGGGTAACTAGGCACTCGAAACTTCGCAGCTGCTTCCAGAAATAAGGACATCATTAAACATTTAAAGCATATTGACCAAAATGTATGATTATTTATATGTAGCGCCAAGATGTGGCAATTAATTACACCAAACTCCTATTACTTCTGACTTTTACGCTAGTGTAAACTAGAGATGAATCAACCCTTTCTTGGCAAAGCTTTTGAATTTCACACAGACAATCTGCCCCTGGACCCTTACACCTCAGCAACTTCGCACTCTTCTCTGTGCAAAGCGAAGCGGCAGGGAGTGAAGTTTGTAAAGTCACTCTAGCTAACAGGGAGACCCCCATGCCTACGGAAGAAGCCAGGCCCAGGGAGACAGACACCACCAAGCAACACCGGAAAGAAAGTTAGTTGCAGCAGGAGAACGTGCCCCCGTACTCGCTCCCAGGTCCCTCTTCGTGTCAGACATTCCCCTCAGCGCTCTCGCCTTTGTAGCCGGCCTCTGAAGCCGGTCCCCAGACTCTCCCGCCCACGAAGCCTGTTTGCCTAGTGCTGCCAAGGCATAAAGCGCGGTCTCCACGGAGACAGCTATGCCCCCAGGCCAGGAAGGGGCGGCATTCCTCCCCCCTTCCGCTGGCGCCAGTCCCTGCCCGGTGCTCACCTCGCTCCTGCTCGGCTTGCAGGCAGATGGGGATGTTCTTCTTCCAGCCCGGCATGGTTCCCGCACGCGCCAGGCTCCTTCAAGGCTGAGGCGAAAGGCTCATCGCCGTCTGCAGCGGCTGCACCTCCTGCTCCTCCGAGCCGCACTCCTCAGGGCAAGGGCGGGCGGGCGGCTGCTTCAGCAGCAGCCTCGCTCTGGGAGAAAAGGAAGCAGGCAGCGAGCAGCTTGGAGGTGCTGGTGGCGGCGGTAGCGGGGGCTCACCTCGGTTCAACCGGGGACAGGCAGAGGGATGAATGGAGAGACTGGTTTCTCCTCGCCGCCACTAGCTGCACAAGTGAACGCGGCGGCGGCGTCGCCGCCGTGCTCCTCCTCAACCCCAGAGAACTCCCCGCGAGGCAAGGGATGTGAACCAGGCGCTACCCAGCCACACACGAGAGAGCTGCTCTGAGCGTCACACCAGCTGTGGGGGAGAGGCAAGGAGGAGAGAGAGAGAGACAGACCCTGCCCCCACTTTGGTTCCTCTGCACCAGCCCCCACTTACCCCTTCCCACCGCCTCAAAAAGAAAAAGCAAGCAGCGCTCTCCGCCCCAGAGGGGGAGTCAACAATGAAGGGGCTGTTTTGCTTATGAGACCAAAAGCCAGCGCCGCTAACCTTGTCCTATGCCATTCACACTAAAGTATTATTTTTTTTATTTTTAAAGCATCAACTTCTTACACAAGGCCACCAAGCCACTTACTCCGAGTTACTCCACGTGGCTTCAATGGAACTACTACTCCGCAGTAAGAGGTCTGAGGATTAAAACCAGATAGCAGCATTCCTTCAGATGTAATAATTGGCTGATACTATTATCTCAGATTAAAGGTCTCTGATGAAAGATACTAGATGTAGCAAGAATAACTACAGCCAACAGAACTTGGATAGCCCAGGGCTGCTCTTTCCCAAGCTATCTGCCTTAGAGCATATATTTTGGCCTTTGGAGGAAGAACAACTACAGGCACAGCCAATAAAGGATCATGAGCACCGACAAATTATCTCAATGTTATGCTAAAAATTATTCCTAATGTCTCTAGAGACTTTGTTTCTCTCTGAAATGGTTGTTAGGTAAATTTGGAGATGGAGAGGGACCATCTGCATCCCTGGACTCCAACTAAAATAGCTGTTTTATCTTAGACTATTATTTCCCAAAATACATTTGGCTAATTCTGCTCAGACTGCATGACTCATGAAATGACCATTTTCAGAACAAATGGGATTGGGAGAGGAGATTCTAGTAGTGAATAACCAAAAACAACATTGAGTTGTTTGAGGGGGTGGGGGGTTCTTTCAGGATCTGATAGCCACTTCCAGTTATATATGGACCCAAGAAAGAAGAGTTTTTCAAAAAGAAATGAAGGGACTTCTCCTTATTCCTCTGGGTCATAAAATGGTTTTTGTTTTTGATTTATGTTGGATCTTTTAATGCCTTCACCTCTTACTGACTCTTCTCTTATTTTTCCATTTAAAGTTGGACAATCACTTGTTTTAAGCAAAATTATTGTGCTTATGAGCTTTATGTTAATATGTAAGAAAACGACACCAACCCCTTAAAGGTTAATGGGACTGAAGTTGGTTCCTTATTCCCAGTTCCTTATTCGTTCCCAGTTCCTTATTCAAAGTTTGTTCTCTATTCCCGGTTCCTTATTTGTTCCCAGTTCCTTATTCACATTTCTAAGGTAGAAATGACCAAAAATAACCTGCACCAGGCCTGGACCATCGTTTTGGCATACCAGCCTGGCATACACACACACACACACACACACATCTACTATATCCATAGCCTCAAATAAGGAGCTGGGTTTGGGCTGGGATTACTGTGCAAAAACCTTTTTGGGTCACCCCACGTCACACCTCCCCGTTGTGGGTGGACTCTCCTCAAGAACTCTGGCCAGAGCCCTACCCGACCCGGACCGCAGTTTTGGCGTGCCAGCCTGGCATACACCCCCCACCCCACCCCACTATCTGCTATATACATAGTCTCGAATAAGGAGCTGGGTTTGGGCTGGGATTACTGTGCAAATCCTTTTTGGGTCACCCCACTTCACACCTCCCTGTCACAGGGGAGACTCTCCTCAAGAATTCTGGTCAGAGCCCAGACCAGCCCGGACTGCGGTTTTGGCATGCCAGCCTGGCATACACAGTCACCCCCTGCTATCGATTATATACACAACTTGGAACAAGTAGCTGGGTTTGAGCTGGGATTACTGCACAAATCCTTTTCGGATCACCCCACTTCACACCTCCTTATCACAGGGGGACTCTCCTTAAAAATTCTGGCCAGACCCCTGCCCAACCCGGACCACGGTTTTGGCATACCAGCCTGACGTACACCGCCCCCGCTATCTCCTATATACATAGTCTCAAATAAGGAGCTGGGTTTGGGCTGGGATTACTGCACAAAACCCTTTTTGGGTCACCCCACTTCACACCTCCCTGTTGCGGGGGGTCTCCCCTCAAGACCTCCGGCCAGACCCCTGCCCAACATGGACCGCGGTTTCGGCGTGCCAGCCTGATCCACCACCATCCCCCTGCTATTTTCTATATACATAGCCTTGAATAAGGAGCTGGGTTTGGGCTGGGATTACTGTGCAAATTCTTTTCGGACCACCCCACTTCACACCTCCCCATCGCGGGGGTACTCTCCTCAAGAACTCTGGCCAGACCCCTGCCTGACACGGACCGCGGTTTCGGCGTGCCGCCCTGGCATACACTACCCCTCCCCTGCTATCTGTTATATACATAACTTCAAACAAAGAGCTGGGTTTGGGCTGGGATTACTGCACAAATCCTTTTCAGGTCACCCCACTTCACACCTCCCTATCATGGGGGGACTGTCCTCAAAAACTCTGGCCAGACCCCGGACCAGCCCAGACTGTGGTTTTGGCATGCGTGCCACCCTGACATACATCACCGCCGCCGCCGCCCCCCCCCCCCCCNNNCCCCCCCCCCCCCCACTATCTGCTATATATGTAGTCTCGAATAAGGAGCTGGGTTTGGGCTGGGATTACTGCGTAAATCCTTTTCGGGTCACCCCACTTCACGCCTCCCCGTCATGGGGGAACTCTCCTCAAGAACTCTGGCCAGATTCCTGCCTGACCCGGATCGTGGTTTCAGTGTGCCAGCCTGGCATACACCGCCTGGCAAATAGTGCCCCACCCCACCCCTCTGCTACACACACACACACTATCTGCTATATACATAGCCTCAAATAAGGAGCTGGGTTTGGGCTGGAATTACTGCACAAAAAAAACCTTTTGGGGTCACCCCACTTCACACCTCCCCGTCGTGGGGGGACTCCTCAAGAACTCTGGCCAGATCCCTGCCTGACCCAGATCGTGGTTTTGGTGTGCCAGCCTGGCATACACCGCCTGGCAAACAGTGCCCCACCCCACCCCTCTGCTATGCGCAAAAACCTTTTTGGGTCACTCCACTTCATGCCTCCCCATTGTCTGGGAACTCTTCTCAAGAACCGGCGCCAGACCCCTGCCCGACCCGGACCGCAGTTTTGGCGTGCCAGCCTGCCAAACGCTCCATCCCCAGGCATCTTTCTGGTAAATACGTTGCCTTGAAGAAGGAGTTGGATTTAGTCCGGCTGGGATTACGGCACAAATTTGGAGAGCGTGAAAGTTGGCATTATTATGATGGTCTTTTGGAAATGAAAAATATAGGATGTGGAGATAAGCCAGCAACAGAAATAGAGTTCGCAAAAGCTAAAGATAGTGTTCCAAGCCATGTCGTTGCAGTACGAATTTAATAGAAACTATAAAACCATCAGCAAAGACACGTACAGGTATATATACCAAAAAATACCTATCGGGGGAAACATCACATTCAGGTACTTGGAACAGGTGTAAGACCTTTTCCTTTGGCCAGCCATCATGCAGACTTGGATAGAGTTGGGTGGTATTTGGTGAAGAAAATGGGGAGAGGGTTGGTGGGCGGGCTTTTGGGGGAGTTTTGAAAGAGTTTTTTGTTTTATGTTTTTACATTCTTGTTAGCTGCGCTGAGCCTTCATGGGAAGCCCAGGTTCATTATTGACTGAACAAAAAAAAATAAAAACTTTAAGAACACAAGTATTCATAATGAAGTTCAGGCCAGGTTGAACAGCTAGAGGAACATAAACTAGGCAGTATTACCTACGACTGTTAACTCCAGGTGCTGGATGGTTGATCCTTATTTTGGACTATCTAAGCAGGACATATGGCAAGGGGGCTGTGAGATGCCAGGCTGACAAGAAGAAACTGAGCTCTGGGTCGGGAAAGGGTGTGAACAGGATTATTGAGGTGACTCCTCCCAGGGAGGAAACATACAGACTGCAGCGGCCCAAAAACGATGTTCCCTGCTTACCCAAGCCTCAGCACTGCTGCTTATTCAGAGCGATGTATTTGGCACACACTAGCTCCGGGAGAATGCTAGGTGCCAGGCTTTCACACAGAAACATAGCTCAGGGTCAGGCAGGGATCTAGCCAGCTTTCTTGGGGAGAGTCTCCCTCTACCAGGGAAGTATGTACTAGGGTGACCTAAAAAGAATTTTGCCCTTAAATCCAAGCACAAACCAAGCTCTTTATTCAGTGCACATGCTGGGGTGCAGGGTGAAAGATGTCAGACTGGCACACAAAACCCGAAGTTTGGTTTGAGTAGGAATCTGCCCACCCTTGTTGGTGAGAGTCCACCCACTACAGAGATGTGTGGACTGAGGAGATCAGAAAAGGATTTTGCCTCATAATCCCACCTCAAATGCAGCTCCTTGTTCGGGCCAGAGGAGATGTTAGCTGCCAGGCAGGCATGCACAAACTAAACTCTGGATTGGGCAAAGGTCTTTCCACACTGCTTGTGGAGATTTCACACACACACTCCCCACCTCGGATAGATACATGTATATTTCAGTGACTCAAAAACGATTTTGCTCTGTAATCCCACCTCAGACGTGGCTCTTTATTTGGGGCTATGTGTTTAACAGGAGGCAGGAGGGGGGGTGTAACGTCAGGCTCGCACACAGAAACCGTAGTCCAGGTCAGGAAGAGGGCTTCCAAGACTTCTTGGGGAGAGTCCCCCACCCCGGAGACATGTGGATTGGTGAGACCCTAAAGGGATTTTATCTCATAGGCCCTTTTCTGCCAGATGCTCCAACACAGGTTCAATGGGTGTTGCATTTTTATACATGGTGCAGGGCTGTAGGTGTGCTCTATGGGGGCCCTACAACATGTATAAAAAATGCAATGCCCATTGTACCTGTGTTGGAGCCTCTGTCTGAAAAGGGTCATAATTGCACCTCCAACACAGTTCCTTGTTGGGGGCTGTGTATTTACCACGCACAGGTTGTGTTATGTTATATACCCAGCTTTCATGCAGAAAACGAACTCTGGATCAGGCACAAGTCTTCCTGGACTTCTTGGGGAAAGCCCTCCCCCCACCCCACCCCACCCCCATGAAAGAATCATGTGTATTGGGTTTGTTCCAAAGGTTTTTTTCCCTGTAATTGCACCTCAATCACAGCACCTTATTGGGGGCTGGGTCTTTAGTGAATTCAGGCTAGAAAAGTCATATGCCATGCTGCCACGCAGAAACCACATTCTGGGTCAGACAGGAGTCTTCCCAGACTTCTGGGAGAGAGTCCACCTATGACAGGCGTGTGAACTGTGGTGACCCAAAAGGAATTTTGTCCTGTAATCTCAGCACAAACCAAGGTCCTTATTCAAGTCTATGTACTTACCAGACACAGGTGGGGCGGGGGAGAAGGTAAAGATACCAGCATGACACACAGAAACCCTGATTGCGTTAAATAAGGGTCTAGCCATGGTTTTACAAGAGAGTTCCACCGTTAAAAGGGAGATGTTGACCGAGGTTCCCCAAAACGGATTTTGCCCAGTAATCCCAGATCATAACTAGCCCCTGTTTCAGAACCATGTATGCAGAGATGGTGCTGAGAAGCCATGCTGGCACGCAGAAAGAGAGCTCCACATCAGCCAGAGGTAAACCCAGGTTTCTTGGGGAAGACGCTCTCCATGACAGAGATGGGCAAAGTGAGATGAGGCCAAGAGGATTTTGCCCCATATTTTTTGTGCCGTAATCCCAGCCCGGATTAAATCTAGCTCCTTCTTCAAGGCAATGTATTTAGCAGAAAGATGCCTGGAGATGGGGTGTATGGCAGGCTGGCACGCCGAAACCGCAGTCTGGGTCAGGCAGGGGTCTGGTGCGGGTTCTTGAGAAGAGTCCCCAGGCAATGGGGAGGTGTGAAGTGGGGTGACCCGAAAAGGATTTGTGCAGAAACCCCAGCCCAAACCCAGCTCCTCATTTGAAGTTATGTATATAGCAGATAGCGGGGTGGATGGTGTATGCCAGGCTGGCATGCCGAAACCGTGGTCCGAGTCGGGCAGGGGACTGGCGCGGGTTCTTGAGGAGAGGTCCCTGTGACGGGGAGGTGTGAAGCGGGGTGACCCGAGCAGGATTTGTGCAGTAATCCCAGCCCAATCGCAGCTCCTTATTCGAGGCTATGTATATTGCAGAGAACTGGGGGGGAGGGGTGTATGCCAGGGTGGCACGCCAAAACCGCGGCCCGGATTGGGCAGGAGTCTGGCCAGAGTTCTTGAGGAGAGTCCTCCCGCAACGGGGAGGTGTGAAGTGGGGTGACCCAAAAAGTATTTGCGCAGTAATCCCAGCCCAAACCCAGCTCCCTATCAGAGGCTATGTATATAGCAGATAGCGGGGGGGGGGCGGTGTATGCCAGGGTGGCATGCCGAAACCACGGTCCGGGTCGGGTAGGGGTCTGGTCAGAGTGCTTGAAGAGAGCCCCCAGCGACAGGGAGGTGTGAAGTGGGGTGACCCGAAAAGGTTTTCTCGCAGTAATCCCAGCCCAAACCCAGCTCCTTATTCTGGGCTATGTATATAGCAGAGGGTGGCGCGGTGTATGCCAGGGTGGCACACCGAAACCGCATTCCGGGTCAGGCAAGGTTCTGGCCAGAATTCTTGAGGAGAGTCCCCCAGCGACAGGGAGGTGTTAAGTGGGGTGACCCGAAAAGGATTTGCGCAGTAATCAATCCCAGCCCAAACCCAGCTCCTTATTCAAGGCTATGTATATAGAAAATAGCAGGGGGGGGGGGGCTGTATGCCAGGCTGGCACACGGTCTGGGTCAGACAGGGGTCTGGGCAGAGTTCTTGAGGAGAGTCCCTCTGCGACAGGGAGGTTTGAAGTGGGGTGACCCGAAAAGGTTTTTGCGCAGTAATCGCAGCCCAAACCCAGCTCCTTATTCAAGGCTATGCATATAGTAGATAGCGGGGGTGAGGGGGGGCGGTGTATACTAGGCTGGCACGCCAAAACCACGCTCTGGGTCTGGTGCAGGTTCTTTTTGGTCATTTCTACCTTAGAAATCTGAATAAGGAACTGGGAACGAATAAGGAACTGGGAATAGAGAACAAACTTTGAAGAAGGAACTGGGAACGAATAAGGAACTGGGAAAAAGGAACCAACTTCAGCCCCATTAAAGGTTAATGGGCATGCCTAATGTTATACATGATACCATCTTTATAGGCAGCCTGATCGTCAAATCACACTGCTGACAATGGAGCTGTTGTAACAAGAACAGTTAGCACTGTAGGTGGGGAATCTCAGACCAGGGGAGCAAATGCAGCCCATGACTAGCTTTTATTTGGCCCCTTTCTAGTTCCTAGATCTGGCCCCTGGATCGAGTTTCAGTTCCCCAAGCACTGAAAGAGTAAACTCAGGGGACGGGAGCAGAGATGTGGGCATGCATGCAAGGATAGAGGATGGATCCATGGCACAGATCCACAATCTGGTCTCCAGGGCTAGCTCCAGGGTTTGTGAAGCCATGTGTGAAGTCTTGGTGCGGGGTCTAATTTGCATAATTAGGCCCCACCTAATTATGCAAATATGTACATTTACATAAATTTTACTCCCTCTGGACAGGAAGGATTCCCATTCTCCACCCCTCCAAGCAGCCATGGAGAAGCATGGCCTACACATGCTTCCCCTGCACCCCAGTTTGGCACCCCTTGGGTATCTTAACTGATGCTCAGCCAAGAGACCATAGATAAGCATGGCCTCCCAGTGCTTCCCCCACCTCTATGACCACTCCCCAGGAGTGGTTCCACTGCAGGGGCAGCCGGGCGGGTAGTGAGGCAGGCACAGAGAGACTGAGTGCGTCTGCTGCCTTACTGGGGAAAAGGGGTGAACTTAGCCAGCCTGGACTCCAGGGCCTGTTGCTTCTTGCTGTCAATGCGGCCTGTGCCTTGTGCACGCACAAAGTGCAACCAGTCCAGAGGTGCTGCTATCAAATATGCAAGACACCCAAAATGCAGCCAGCCTATTAAGCACATTATGCTATGAAAAGAGATATAACCAGTTCAGTTGTACCCCCATAATCAATTCACACTGCCCCCACCCTATAACCAGTTCATTTGCACCTTGCCTCCCCATATAATCAATCCATGCTGCCCCCCATCCATAACCATTTAATTTGTGCCCCTGGGGCAGCATGAATTAATTATATGGGGGGTGCAAATGAACTGGTTATGGGGTGTGGGTTTAAAGACAGTATTCCTGTTAGCAATAACTTCATTAAGAAGAGTTAGTGAAATAGCAGCCAAGCCATAATAAACTCAGAACCATATTTGCAGATTTATTTTCCAAGATAGAATAGATATTACGTTACATCCTAAATTCCTACCTAAGATAGTATAAGTAAGACAGTTGTGAGAATGTGGCCCTTTTTACACGGGCCTCTCCTACCCATGAACACACAGATTTCTGCGTGTTCATGGGTGGGGGAGCCCCATGTGAACGACGCGGTGCATGTGCCCACGGTGAGCGGGGGGGTGCATGCGCCCACCGAACATG
>QEPC01003920.1:469547-492831 GCA_003113815.1 Sphenodon punctatus | reverse complement strand
CCCCCCCCCCCAACCCTCCACTCCATCCACCCTCACCCTTCTCCCTCGCAAAACGCCTGACGGAACAGTCAAGTCTTACAATTCCTACAGAAAACTGTGAGGTCCGGGGCCAGACGGGTGCCCACCAGGAGGGAATTCCAAAGGCATGGTACGGCCACCAAAAACACCCTATCCTGTTTGGCCCCCTGGGCAACCCGAGGGACCTCCAACAGAGCGGCCCCCGATGACCGCAGGGGCCAATCCAGAGCCCTGGGAGTGAGGCGGTCTCACAGATAGGCAGGGCCCAGACCGTGTAAGGCTTCAAAACCAACACTTTGAATCAGGCCCAGAAGACTACTAGCAACCAGTACAGAGATTGGAGCACCAGTGTAATGTGCTCCCGGTGACCCAGCTCCACAAGGAGCCAGGCCATCACGTTTCCGAGCCGTCACCATAGGTAGCCCCATGTAGAGCGCGTTACAATAGACTAACCAAGAGGTGATAAAAACATGGATGATCATGGCCAGATCCAGAACCGAAACCAGCGGCCGAAGCCACCGCACCAGATGTAACTGGCAGAAGGCATTCCTCACCACAGCCTCCACCTGGAGATCCAGGTGGAGCTGCGTGAGGAGCACCCCCAGGTTCCGCACCTGGGAAGCCAATGGAGGACAAACCCCCACAACCGAGGGGGCCATCATCTCCATCGACTTACTCACTAACATCACCTCCATCTTGTCACGATTCAGTCACAGTCGATTAGCCCTCATCCAGTCCCACACAGCTGCCAAACACCAGGTAAGTACCGAGACAGCCAGGCCTGGGTCAACTGAAAATGAGAAGTACACCTCACCCCATACCCCCTGATCACCTCGCTGAGCGGCTGCATGTACACATTGAACAGGAGAGGGGACAAAAAAGAACCCTACGGGACCCCACATGAGAGGTCTTGGTGAGATGAAAAATAATCACCGAGCACCACCCACTGAGTTCTCTCGGTCAGGAATGAGTGTAACCACTCAAGGACAATCCCACCCACCCCTGCACTATCCCACAGGCGCGTCACCAACATCGCATGGTCAATGGTATCAAAAGCAGCCAACAGATCTAATAGGACCAAAAGAGTCAATTGACCCTTATCCTTTTCCCGGTGCAGATCATCCACCAAAGCCACTAACGCTGTCTCAGTGCCATGTCCTGGACAAAAGCCAGACTGTGAGGGATCCAGATAACCAACACAGTCGAGATGCCCTTGGAGCTGCTATGCCACTACCTGTTCAATAACCTTCCCTAAAAAGAGGAAGGTTAGAGACAGGCCAGTAGCTGGCAGGGGAGCCAACGTCAAGTGATGGTTTCTTGAGCAGAGGCCGTACCACCGCCTCCTTGAGGCAGCTCGGCACTCTGCCCTCCCGTAGGGAGGCGTTGACCACCCCAGCCAGCGATGGCCCCATTGCCTCCCGGCAGCTCTTAATCAGCCAGGACAGGCATGGATCTAATTCACAAGAAGTGGCTCGAACAGCCCCCAGCACCCCCACCGCATCAGTGGGTGTCACAGACTGAAACTTATCCCACAAAATCGGACAAGTCGGGGTTTCTACCACCTCTACCTCCTCCACTGTATTAATTGTGGCATCAAGGTCTTGGTGAATACGAGCAATTTTCTCCGCAAAGTAATCCGCAAAAAGGTCACCGCGGGCAGATGATGACTCAACTCCAGGGTTGAGGGAGGCTGAACTGACTAGCCCCCATACAACCTGGAACAGCTCCGCTAGACAGGGTTTTGAGGAAACTATGAGAGCAGCAAAGAATTCCCTCTTTGCTGCCTGCATAGCCATGGCATAGGCTCGTAAACTAGCTCTATGCCGCAATCTGTCAGCTTCAACCCGAGAATGATGCCACCATCGCTCCAACTGTCGTCCCTCTTGCTTCAGCATCCGCAGCTTCTCAGAAAACCAAGAGTCTCATGAGAGACTCTTGAGAAAATTAAAAAGTCATGGGATAGGAGGTAGTGTCTTACTATGGATCAGAAACTGGTTAAAAGATAGAAAGCAAAGGGTAGAACTAAATGGTCAGTTTTCACAATGGAGAGATGTAAAAAGTGGTGTGCCTCAGGGATCTGTATTGGGACCGGTGCTGTTTTAATGTATTCATTAACGATTTGGAAAAGGGCGTTAAGAGTGAGGTGATCAAATTTGCAGATGACACCAAGGTAGTTAAAACACCAGCATACTGTGAGGAACTGCAACAGGATCTTATGACACTGGATGCCTGGGCATCTAAATGGCAAATGAGATTTAATGTGGACAAGTGCAAAGTGATGCACGTAGGGAAAAATAATCCAAACTATGGGTACACAATGCTGGGTACTAAGGTAGGAGTTACCACTCAGGAAAAGGATCTGGAGCGGTTGTGGACAATACAATGAAATCCACAGTGCAGTGTGCCGCAGCAGTCAAAAAAGCAAACAGAATATTAGGAATTATTCAAAATGGGATAGAGAATAAAACTGAGGATGTCATAATGCCTCTATACAAATTAATGGTGCGATCGCACCTCGAATATTGTGTGCAGTTCTGGTTGCCCCATCTCAAAAAAGACATAGCTGAACTAGAAAAGGTACAGAGAAGGGCAACAAAAATGATCAATGGCATGGAAGGGCTCCCGTATGAGGAGAGGCTTGATAGATTGGGGCTCTTCAGCTTGGAGAAGAGACGACTGAGAGGAGATATGATAGAGGTCTATAAAATCATGAGTGGTGTGGGGAACTAATAAACAAGGAGCAGTTATTTACCCTCTCAGCTAGTACTAGAACTAGGGGGCACTCCATGAAACCCATGGGTGGCAAGTTTAAACAAATAAAAGAAAATATTTTTTCACTCAGCGTATAATTGGGTTGTGGAATCTACTGCCAGAGGCTGTGGTAAGGGCCAGTACTATAGCTGAGTTTAAACGAGGTTTGGACATGTTTCTGGAAGATAGATCCATTAGCAGCTATTAGCCAGACAGCATCAGGGAACATGACCTGAGCTGGGGGAAAACAACAGGGAATGGATCCCCCATTGTGACCTGTTGGGTGCTTCTCCCAAGTCACTGTGATTGACCACTGTCAGAGACAGGATGCTAGGCTAGATGGACCGTTGGTCTCACCCAGTATGGCACTTCTTATGTTCTTAATGAGTGTGTATTCGTGTGATCAATTTGAGTGTGAGAGGTGAGAGCATGTGTGTGGATGAGTGTGTGTGTGTGATTGGTTAATCTGAATGTGTGTGTGCGAGAGGTGAGAGCCTGTGTGTAGTGCGTGTGTGATTGATAAAGTTGAATAAATGTGTGGGTGAGAGCATGGCCCATTTCACATGAGACCTCCCCCCCCACCTATGTCCACGTGTGGGAATGGATGGGGGCGCCCATGTCACTGCCACAGCGAGTGGGTAGGGGGAGCGTGCATGCTCCCGTGCTCCACTCATCTCCACCCATCACCCAAAATAGCAGTGGCTCCATGCGTGGAGATGGGTGTGCATCCGCGCTGCACACTCACCATGGAGCATACCCATCCCCCCTTGCACCGCGGCCCGTCTGAAAAGGGTCCATGTGTGTGAACAATTTGAATGTCTGTGTGTGAGAGAGAGGTGATTGTGTGTGTGTGTGTGTGTGTATAGGAGTGTGTGCGGTTGGTCAGTTTGAATGTGTGTGTGTGAGAGGTGATTGTGTGTGTGGATGAGTGTGTGTGAGAGAGGTGAGGGCATGTGTATGAGATCAATTCGAATGACTGCGTGTAAGGTGAGAACGTGTATGTGTGGATGAGTGTGTTTATATCATTATAGAACCACAGTAGCAGCTGTATACTTATGCATTAGAAAACTGTTAACTTTTATGTCTTAACAGAAGGAGAAATTACATAAGTAAAAACCTCTGCTTTAAGAACTTAATTAAGGCAGCATTCCAAATTATACTAAAATGTTAACATGACCGTAAATTGTATGTTAAAGCAACTTTCTCGCACCCTCCTATTATAGAAATACCATATCTATAATACAATACTATTAGCTATTTCCAAGTAACCTTCACAAATCAAAGGGAGACATCCCTTTCAACTAGAAAGAAACTGACAGTCTACCATTTATTAAATATCAGGCCAATCTACACATTCTTCTTTCCTCTTTCGTTAATAAAAATAAATAAATTATGACAACTGAAATTAAACTGCATACATTCCTCATCACGTTTAAGTATTGTTCACAGTCACCATACCACACATATGAAAGTAGCAAGGGGGACACTAGTCATCAACTGATCGTTATCAGTTTGACAGGTCACGTGGGATCCTACATCAGCGGAAGTCCCGCCCTCCTGGGGGCCATGAGTCTTGCCTTGGGACGGAAGTGATGTAGGTAAGCGGAAGAGACGCAGAAGGGGGTAATGCTTCTGGGTCAGGGAGGTGGGAACCAAAGGTTTCCGTCCCCCTGAACCCAGAAGGTCCTTACGCTTGACTTTGGGGGGCTCTGCGTGTGGGTCAGGGTGGTTGGAACCCAAGGTACCTGAACCCACAAGGTCTTTTGAAGAGGGCCATGTAATGCCTCTATGAACTATGGGGAGTGAGATGGACCAGTAGGTATGGGTTTTGTGAGGATTGGAGCAACTTTATGGTGCGGGGTTCGGGGTAGGGTGAATTGCAGCCATTGGGTCATGTAACCCCTCTACGAGCTCAGCTGAGAGAGCTGAACCATTCAGCGTAGGTTTCGTCATCCTAGCTCACGCCGTCTTGGAGAAACATGGGCTCACTGGGGTGGGGTTTCCAGGGTAGGATGAGTCGCAGAAAGAGGGTCATGTGAGGGTTTAAACAACTCAGGAGTGTGAGCTGAACCAATCGGTGAAGGGTTCGTTGTTCTCACCTGCCCCATTGCGGAGATCTGACCTAGGCTGTGAAAGGGGTGTGTGTACAGTCGGAAATGGCTGAAGGGGGTCTGAAACCACTCACCACACCACCCACAACCAATCAGAAAGGTTTGTGGAGCTGTAGTTCTGCCCCTAGGGGTGTGAAAAAGGGGGTCGCCGTTTTCTGATACAGAGAGCAGGGAGCCGATCGCTACCAGTTACATGGAAAAACTGAAATGGCTTTCCATGCTGATACAATGCCTGTGAGGCCTATGGAGTTGACTAAGCCTCCAGAGGTAGTGAGACGGTTATACAGAAAACACTATATTTCCAGTTCAGAGGACGAGGATGTTGAGAGCGAACCTGTGGCCAAGGTTCTTTTTAGCACTCCTGTTTATGATGAAGCAGACCGAATGGGAATGCCCAGCCCTGCGGAGTCTTTGGTTTTTCCAGAGGTGACAGAAGAAGGGATACCCCCAGCTCAAAATTCACAGGTAAGAAAGATTTTTTCATGGTAATTAAAAGGGATTTGTGTGTCTAGAGGTTTAATGGGATTGACTATCACAAAACATTGCTTTGTAAAAAGACTGCTAAGTCATAGGGTTGGGTTTTTTTAAATTTCTTTTAGGAAATGTCTGAAAGCTCGCCAGAGTCTGATGATGAAAAGAAGGTGGAAGGCCCTACGTGCCATTGCCCTGAGAGGAAAGATGGGGACACGCAACCACATATTACACTGCAGAGACAATTGGGCCTGGAACTGAATGAGACAGACCGTGTTCAGCTAACAAAACAAAAATCAACCATGAGATCTATAGTGAGAGCGTGTGTCTATGGAATTCTAAAACATTATTTTAGAGAAACTCTTTTCTGATTGTGAGGGGTGTGTTTTTAATGCTCCAGACCAAATGGCCCATGATTGTGTAACATGGACTTCTGAGGATAGGTACAGAAAACTTAAAGTCATTTGTGATAACCTATGCTTACACTCTATCTTTCACGTTCAAATGATGCTAGCCTATTCTTTAAACTGTCTTTGTATGACACAGGACACTTTTAACCTGACTCTTTTGCTGTTTTGTAAAGTTGAATCCTCTCAGGATCCAGAAACCGAGTTGGATGGGCTCGTGAAGCAGGGGGATAAACGCATATTAGAATTTGTGCAGACCATAATTACAAAACATCATTATAAATTGTTTTTAAAAAACCGCCGAGTGTAATCCTAAAGTTACAAGAATCTGTAAATAAAGCTAAAAGTTGTTTAACTCTCTGGTATAACATGATTTTGTCAAATAAAAACCGCACATTTTGAAAATCTATTTGTGTTCAGGCTGCATTTGTGCATGTGTGTGTGTGTGTTTCTTTCCTGCAGCAGTTTCTCAAAACAGGGGTGAAACCAGACAGATGTCGCAATGGCTGCTAATGGCTCTCTATTTTGTCAATAAAAGCAGCTTTTGAAAACCGAATGCTTAGGTCTCCAGGATGCATTTTTTTCTCTCAGAACCGACAGATGTTGCATTGGGTGTGTTCTTATCAAGGGGCGTACCAGGACTCCCATTGAAACTCAACATGGGACAATAGGGTTGCCCCATGTCTGTTGTTCTTTTTTGTTTTGTTTTTATGAGGGATTAAAAAGTAATAGACAGGACAGAGTCATTCTTTTTTTTTTTTTTAAGACAAAAATAACCATTTATTGAAAAGTACAAATATAGTAGACATTATTTAAAAATAAAATTAAAATAAAATCACAATATGCTGTAGGGCACACTACGGTAGCCTTGTCCGAGCACCCTCTTATTGTAAAACAACTCTTTGTGTTTTCCTAAGAGTCCTTGTCTCTATTTGAAACCGCTTCTTGTCTCTTACTATAGAGGGCTGCTGAATCGTTATCTTTTTAGCTTCTCCCTGTCCTGGATTATAGTCCCAAACCAGATCTTTCAAGCTCTCAAAATTGACTTTTTCACAATTGGCGCTGTTCAGTGTAATCCCCTTCACCTTCATGTAGACTTTACCATTACACGCTTTGTACCCATATGTTTTACACACACACCCCAAAAAAAGCATATTCTACAATGTGCTGATTTGGGGGAAGTTCGCTTGTTAGATCTCCTAAATAGTCACCCAGAGGGGGTTCCCATTCACCCTTGCGGCTCACGAATATAACAGAGTCTGTATCGTGGTAAAGACAGCATTCCTGCAAGCCATCTAGCAATTTGTACAACTCTAACCATGTGTAGGCTGTTGTGAAGGGCGGTACAAAATATTTACAAATGATGGTGGGATGTCCAATGGGGTATTCTTTGGTCTTATTCACATAGGGGTAAAGGCTAGTAAACAGTGGTGGCTGGCCACCCAGGATGTTTGGGGCAGAGCCCCCCTAAGCACCGCCAAGGGCCAGCCACCGCTGCTTGCTTTAAAAAAACCAAAAAAAAAAAACCCGCTGGCCGCTGCTGCAGCTTTGACAGCATTGCAGGCAGCAGCCTCTGAAGCAAAGTCAGAGTCTGCTGTGGCTGCAGCACTGTCAGAGGCTCTGGCGCTGTCAGTTGTTCTCCCTTATGGGATCCACTCCTGAGGAGTGGGTCCTACCAGGGACAAAAAGGCTAAGCCCAAACCGCATTTTCTATGGAAAACGTGATTTGGGCGCTGAGCTCCTCAGTCCACAGCACGTATAGGACGTGCTGTGGAGGGAGAGGCTAGCCTTTCCATTGAGCCCTATCCTATGGGCACAAGGAAAGCTCTCGCCAGGGCATTTGCTGAAACAGCCCTGGCAAGATCCCTAGGGTTGGGGGACTGAGGCAGGGACCAGCGCGCATGCGCGCTACTCCCTGCCTCACATGCTCAACATGGCTGCCACCGCCAGCGTGCTGCATTGCGCTGCCAGCCCAGCTGCTTCCCTGCTGCTGCCCCTTGCCGCTCCCCCCAAATCTGCTGCTCAGAGTGGGGGGGCGGAGTGGCAAGGCAGGGAACTTTTTTTGTTTTTTGTTTTTTTAAACATTTTTTAATTGCCCACGCATCCTGCCTTTGCGGAGGCGAGCAGGACACATGGGCAATTTAAAAAAAACAAAACCTAAAGTCCCCTCCCCTTGGATCCCTTCTCCTTGCAGGTATCATTTACACAGGGGCTGGGGCCCCTTTGGGCGTGTCTTGAGCAAGAGCTGAGGGAAGGGGAAGCTAGGGGAGGAGCTGTGCGGGTGTCTGCCTGGCCTGAGTGGATCCCTTCTCCCTGCAGGGATCATTTACACAGGGGCTGGGGCCCCTTTGGGTGCCCGCCCTTGGGTGCCCACCGAAGGGTGACAGCCAAAGGGTGTCGCCCGTTGGCTGGGCCCGTTTGCTGGGACTGCTGTGCAGTGCCCTGCCTCCTGTTTGAATTGGGAAGAGTGCTGGCTGAGGAATTGGAGGAGGAAGGGGCTTGCAGCCCACAACGGTTGGAGGCATAGTTGAGCTCAAATGTTCTTGGAGCCTGTTGGAGACTATAGAAATATTGCCCCCTTTTGCGGAGGGAGGGAGCCCAGCAGGGAGCCCCGAGCAGAGACGGGAGAACGAGTGACAAGGGTACCTGCCTGTCAGCCACCGCAACCAAGGTAGGGGGCGGATTCGCTGCCCAGAAAGACTCTCATCAGGGTGCTAGTGTCCTTTGAATATAACAAGGGTTAGGACTCCTAGCCAGGCGTATTGTTTTGCGCGGGCAATTACTAAAGTCTCATTGGTTGGTGATTAATATTTTGACCTTGTAATAGCGGTGCTTTATATTTTATTGTATATATATATAAAACTTTATTGTATCAACCAAGGTTATTACAAAGATAAAAAATCCAACACATTACAGGTCACAAGACCAAAATATAGAGTATAAAATCTAAGAGATAAATATGAACAACTTCAGATGCAATAATACAGTAACAAGTAACTTTATAAAATAAAAGTAAGAGAGCCCTAATCAGGCTCCTAAAAAATACCCCATTTTTAAATACTTCTCCAAAGCTTCACCAAAGGGGTATAAATAACAACTAAAAATTAGGGTTAATCAGTACATTTACCCCATCTGTCTCAATTAGGCCCGAGGAGACTACCATCCCTCATGGCCTCACCCTAGCATCCCCCCCTTCCCTACGCCACCTGTCATTCATAACAACTCTTCCAAAGGCAGCCACAGTTCTTGTTAAATCCGAGGACCTATCACTCAAGCAAGGAACAAGGGTGGCAGCGGAAAGAGTACCTATCCCCACTTCCCCAAGGGACACCAGTAATTTACCCCTGGATAGCGCATACTCAGGGCATTCAAAAAGAATATGAAATTCAGTATCCAATACCTGCAAAGAGCAGGATTGGCAAAAATGTTCCTGAGCAGGGGTACCATTATATCGGCCCGTCAACACCGCCGAGGGGAAAACTCCACAACGAAAACAAGAAAAAGGGCGTCTCAGGGAAAAATCTGCCCAAGCCACCAAATAACTTGCTTCATTTAGAGTTCTCATCGGGGGAATATACAAGGGATTAACCCACTGACCAAGAATATTATCATTGTCAATCTGTAACTGCTGATCCAAAAGACGCTGTCTAACCATCATCATTGCAGCTTTCACCTCCTGATTTAGCAAAATCTCCCGTGATAACCCTAATCTTCTCACAAGCCCTTCAATCTCAATTCTCCAGGGACACAGTCGGCCCTCATCCCTGGCCATCCCCACAAGGAAATCATCACCCAAAGGTAATAGTTCAACCTTTAACCAGTAACGGATAAGAGACAAGGTCGCAACCACTTTTAACGGGAGAGACCCCATTTCTAAGCGGAGAAAAACCTGCGGTGTACCTCGTGGGACCCCCAAAATTGCCCTGAGGAATCCATTCTGGATGGGCTCTAACTGATCCAAGTACTTCAGCCCCCAAACGGGGAAAGCATACAGCAGTTGGCAAATAACCTTAGCCCGAAACAGTCTTAACGCCAGGAGGACCAACTTGCCCCCTTTACTAAAATAGAAGCCCCGAATTACCCCCACCTTCTGCCCCCGCCCTAATCTTTGCCATACACCGGTGTTCTCTCCAACTAAGAGAGTTGGTGAAATACACACCCAGGTATTGAAACCTATCCACTTGTTCGATCTGATGGTCTCCCATCTGCCATACGTGACTGGTCCTATGCCTCCTACGTCCTATAGTCAGAACCTTAGTTTTCTTATAATTAACTGTCAGATTTTCCCTTAAACAGTAGTCACTTAGCCGTTGCATAGCACGACACAGCCTGACTGAGGTAGGGAGACCAGGACCATATCGTCCGCATAAAGCAGGGTGACGACCTTCCTCCCAGTGATTAGTGTGGGTGGGTATCGGCCTCGGCCAAAAATTGAGGGAGATCATTTATAAATATGTTTAACAGAGCGGGAGCCAACAAACAGCCCTGCCTCACCCCTCTATCCACCTCGACTCTCTGCGTCAGGTCTCCCCACTTATTCAGCCTAACCTGAAGAGTATTTCCCTCATGAAGACGGGCTATTAGGAAAAGCAATCTTGGCTCCATCTGTAGGGTCCAGCTTAGCCAACAACCAGCCCTTGCAGATGGAGTCGAATGCCATCCTCAAATCAACGAAACATAGATATGCCTTCAGTCCCCATTTCAGGGTTTCATCAGCCAAGTGAGCAAGAACCAGCACATGGCCCGTTGTTGAGCAGGATCGTTGGAAACCCGCCTGTTCCGGACGGATGATTTTATTCCCATCCAGCCAATTCTGGAGCCTGTTTAACAATAATCTGGTGTAAAGCTTCCCAATAATACTCAGGAGGCTGATGGGCCGATAATTACCTGGGTCCCCCGGATCGCCCTTCTTAAATATAGGGACCACGATGCTATTAATCCAGGATTTCGGGATTTTCCCTGTTGCATTTATTGAAGTGAATAGCGGGGCAAGAAACCCAGCCCACCATTCCGGCGCTTCCTTCAAAATTTTGGCTGATATTAAATCGGGGCCTAGAGCCTTCCCCCCCTTACAATTGTCAATGAGCTCCCTAATTTCATCCTCTTGTATTGGAGGCCAGTGTGGGAAAGAGTCTGCCATATCAACTGGTAGATGAAAATAAGTCAAGGATACAGATGAATAAATAGTACTGTAAAAGTCTTCCCACACTTCAGGCAGCAAAACGGTTGCAGTTATTGCAGCCTTCCCCACTCCCATTTGGCGGATGCAACCCCAAAACTGGGCCGCGTCCCCCTTCCTTGCTACTTCCTCCAAGTGTGCCCATTGGCGCATTTGATACTTTGTACGCTTGGAGGTAATCAGGTAGCGATAACAATTCCGTTTGCTCAGAAATGCCAATTTGTTTGACTCTGTAGGAAAAATGTTCAGTCTACGACCCAGCCTCCTAAGGCATGACCGCGACTCCTTACACTCAGCATCAAACCAGCCCCCTAGTCTCCCAGTGGAGCGCCGACACACTATGCTCCGCAGCCCCAAAAATGACCCCAGACTGACCACCATCTGGTCAAGGGCCTTGCAGGGATCCACAGGACCTGTTTTAACCAAACTGAATTGTCGAAGGGTTCATTATAAAGGCCTGGAAATGCTGCCCTAACTCAGGTGACCAGCGGACCTTTCTATGTGACACTCGGCCAGCCCTACTCGTACCCCTCCTACCTGCCTGAAAGATGGCTGGGCGTCTTTGAGTGATACGCCAAGTCAATTGGAGCTGGAAGTGAGATGTCACATGATTTGGTAAGACTGATAAATTAATCATCTTGGAGCAGAGGTGTGGTGATGTCAAAAAATAGTCGATGGTACTTGAACCATGGGCTACATGGTACGTATAGCACCCATCCCTGTCCCCCTCTATTCTCCCATTGAGAATGACCAGCCCTGCCTCTTCCACCAAAACTTTAATATACCTTGAGTTGCCATTTATTAATTTGTCCTGGGCATTACGATGACCCAGCCCTGGAGTAATTGGAGGACTACCTATACTTCCCAAGCCATGCCATTCACCAACTCGGGCGTTAAAATCCCCTCCCAATATGATTGGGAGAGTTGGAAATGAGTGTGCAACACTTTGGACCCTGAACAAGATCTCATCCCAAATACCCGGGTTGTAATTATTGGAAGACTGTGGTGGGATATAAACATTCCCTATTAGAACTTCAACATTTAGGGGTAGTTTGCAATAAAATAAAGCAAAGTATGATTGAAAGCTGTTTATTATTTCTACCTCTATTTGAAAAGACAATGGACAAATCAGAGCCAAACCACCACTCGGGCGCCCCAAAGCTCGAGAGGGGGTGGCACTCACTGAAAAAAAATCTTAAAATCACGCAATTCTAGCTCCTCGGTAGCCCAGGTTTCTTGGACCAAACATAGGTCCCAAAGACCTAGTGTTAATAAAAAATCTGGCTCCTGGCACCGAGCCCTCCAACATTCCAAGATGCCATCATCACGACCGTGGTCTGTGATTGTCATGGGAGGAAACCTCCCCTACCGGACATACCACTTGAATTCCTTGACCTAGCCGAGGGAACTACCTTAGCCATACATTGATCTAATACCAAAGGAGGCACTATTGGGGCTTCATTATTTACAGACACACCACCCCTGCTTAATGCCGGTAAGCCCTCAGTCACCAGAGCCTTTCCTAACCCCGGAAAGTTTCCCTCCCTGCTGGTTCGAACAACCGGGGTCAATGCTTCCACCTCTCTACTGAGGGGGCGAGGCCCTTGCTGGTCCCTACTAACACAGAGTCTCCCCCAAGATCCACTAGCTTCTCTTCCAGGGGGTAGACTCTGCTTACAGGTTCTGCTACATCCCCGGAGGGCTTGCCTACCAATGGGAGAGAACTCCCTATTCGATTTTTGGTACTCTGAGACCTTGACTGTGATTGATGTGTATCCCCTATACAGTGGATCCCGTGCCCTTAAATGGTTCAACTGGATACACAACCCCTCTAGTTTAAACAATAGATCACTCTCGGGGATAGATCCTTCTCTTGGCCTTAATAATGGACCAGGGGGAGGGAGTTGGGAGGAAGATTGATCAACCTTCCTAAGGGAACAGGGAGGAACTACAAGAGTTCCTTGATCAACTTCCATTTCCCCCATATCATCTCGATCACCCTCCTTCGCCATTTGCAATAAAGCAGGTCACTTGGAATTGCCATCAGCATCAGAGGGGGTGGGGGGCAGATAGGTTCCGAGGGCTTCTTTTTTCCCCCAACACCCTCATCTACCTCACCTGAAGCCCGTCCTGCCCTAAACTCCCCATTGGTGATGTCTGATTCTTATAAACCAATATATCCCCCCCACTTGATCTAAAGGCATTAGAAACATAGACGGATCTATCCTCCAAGGAAGATCTTGCTGCTAGTATCGCAGATACCATCTCTGGAGCAAAAAACTCTACATTTACTACCTGCCTTTCTCTAGATAACATCAACTGGGTTACTGACTTAATATCCTGACTTACTACAGGTAAATACCTTTGAATCGGGAAGTTCAACAGTAGTCTAAGATGTTCGGCAGTGTCTAGTATTGTATTCCAGGGGGGTGGGCGCCTCCCCTGGAAAGGTTGAATTGAAAAAATAAAATTTAGTGGCATTAAGGAATACAAGGCAGCGTGATCTAGGGGTGGTGACCCAGCGGGTCCAACAGTATGGTCGTTAGGAAGCCCCGTCTGCAAGCGGAGGCCAGATAAGACCTCCTCATGTGGGGGAGAGGAATGACCCACCTGCCCCTGCCTAGAACAGAAGCCCCGAGAGGGGGCTCCTGAAGGCATCCCTCCCCCTTTAGTAAAAGACACCGGAGGCTTAAAAAACTCCCTACCCCCCACAGGGAGAATTAACCGATCCAACTTCTCGTGTATCTGTCTCACTTGAGAGCACATATAACGAACCGAACCTGTAGTTAGAGCAACATGATTCGTTAAAAAGTCAGTTATTGTTGCATTCCCCTGGTCTTTCTGCAATTGGGAAGTCAAGGGGGAAACCCCACAGTTCTTACGTGGAGTAGAATGCTGCAGATATGAAGAAGGGGACCCATCCGGGGGCACAAAGGAGGAAGGCAAAGGGAAGGGGGGCTCTAGAGTAGAAGCCAAAGGGGACCCTTCACCATCACCTGTCCTTAAGTTATTTAGTTTAGAAGGAAAAAAGTGCTCCAGACGTCGCTGTTTGGGCTGATTCTGATCTGATGTAGATACTGCCACGGTTTCCAGGCGAAGTCTTTTAGAAGACGGCATATTAACGCAAAATAAGTAAAATGCACTCAAAATGTCAGAACACAGCACAATGCGCCCAACGCCCCGGCCAGCGCCTAAGGCCGCGCGCACAAGGACGTGCCCGTGCGCGCACAGCCCTTAGGCGCACGCCTCCAGCGCCGCCTCCACCCACTGAGGCTTTTGAAGGTTTGCCTCACTCTGGCTCCACCCCCTCTGAGCCCCAGAGCAGCTGGTAATGAGTCACAGTGAAATTGATCGGGGAAATCAGGACACAAACACCTCCGGCGCCGCCTCCGCCCGCTGAGGCTTTTGAAGGTTTTGCCTCACTCTGGCTCCACCCCCTCTGAGCCCCGCAGCAGCTGGTAATGAGTCACAGTGAAATTGACCGGGGAAATCAGGACACAAACACCTCCCTATATTTTATTGTATATTTTGGCTTTAATTTACGGTGCCCTTCGCAATGGGGAGTCAGGTATTGAGAGTACTTAAGGAAATGACTTCCCAGAAACGCTCCAGAAAGGAAACTGTAGCCCCGACCTCCCCTGTATTGAACATGCCAAAACAAAGAAGGATTGAAACTTATTTACTTGATAAAAATGGAACCAGGGGGCCCTAGAAACAGTTTTGATACTGGGACAAAAGGTCACCCCGAACACCTGCTATCTTTCCATGCCAATGCAGATATTTCAGAGGGTCCGGAAGACAGCGGGAATAACTTTACCTTGTTAAACTGTCAGGATAAGCAGGCTACTGGAACCGAGAGGGGCAGCCTGGCTAGCCACCAGGAAGAGGGATGTTTGGACTTATTAGGGGATTTGGCTATTATAACTTCTCACACTTTACGTGTGATGCTTGCTAAATTAAATCTTATAGAAGATAGACTCACTGTCTCAAACCCTGTTCTAGTTGATCCCGAAACAAAGAGGGTGACCAGGGAGCATTATAGTGACCCAGTTAACTATCGGGGAAAACCTCCACAGGGGATTGTGGCTGTTAACCAAACTGTGGAGGCGGACCCCGCCCCCAAAGAGCTAGCTTTACTTGATAAAAATAGGAGATTTTGTCACTTGCCATTGACCCTCCTATTTATTGTTTTACCACTCCCTTCTGGGGTACTTCCATTTTGGAATATGCCACTAGATATTGCAGAGCACCCGAGAATCCTATTGGGGGCAGCAGTCATTAGGAGTGACATTGTGGCTGTAGAGCACATTCCAAACACTAAGAAGCAGTGGCTGCTTCAGGTCACATTTTGATCTGCAAGCCTAGTCGATATGAAGTCGATTTTGAAGAAGGAAGAGGCTTTAAATAAAAGGGAGGTTTTCATTTATAGAATCTTGCATACATATCCATTGCCACCTGAATCTCTACCTCCTGGGGTTCAGAAAGAGATAAATAATAATAATAATAGTATTCCTCCTGGTGATCGAACTAAGTGATTCAGGCCTCAAGGTAATTCTGCGATCAGCATCCCAGCTGTGGAGGAAGTCCAGGGAATGGATGTGCAAGAGCTGGGACGCCAAACTCTAGATCATACTTCAGGCCAGAGACCTAATATAGGATCGCAGGGCCCCCAGGTGCCGTGGGTAGAACCTTCACAGCCAGACTTAAATCCACTTCTTGAAGGGTTGGAAAAGTTCTGCTCCAGAATAGAAAAAGCTAAAATAACCAGAAAGAGCAGTAGGGACTCTAGAGGAGTAAGGGTGAGGCACGGATCCACCGAGACCAGGATCTCAGTGTACTCACAATCCCTGATTGAAGTTGAGTTCCCCACAGCTACTTCCACCCCGAAATTGAGTAAAAAATCACCCATGTACATTGGCAAGAAATAACCAGAATAGGGATTCAAGGCTGGAAGCTAGTTGTCTGGATGACGGTATTACATCTCTGCCATACGCTTTACCACTAGGGCAGACAAATGCCGAGGATACCTTGGCAACTTGTAGGGTGCCTTTACAGGTAGAGCAAGTACACAATCCGGTGAACCGTCTGCTGCCAGGGGTGTTTTTGCAGGACCAACTGCCAATTATTGCATTATTGCAGGACCAACTGCCAATACTAGGGAGGGTCAAATGGTCAGAGCAAGTGGCAGCGGCATGTGAGGCCCTTAAGAGGCAGGGTCCTGTTCTTTCCTCAGCCAATGGGATTCTAGATGCCATGAAGGATGTTATTGAGGCATATGAGGGGATCGTTAATCTCTTTCAGACTACACTCTCGGCTTTAAGATCCCCTGGGCAGTTAGTGCAGTATAAGTCTGCCTGGTTCAATACTGAGTGCAGGGGTGCCTGTAGGCTACTGAGGGGGAAAGCTAGGAGACTCCATTCGTACCCATCTCAACCCAATAGGGATATGTTTTGGGGGGCCAGGGTGCAGTATAGACAGTTGTTGGCAAATAAAAAAAGGGCTTTTTTCCTGGGCCAGTGGAAGATTTTGGAGCAGGTTGTGCAGGAAGGGGACCCAAAAAGGTTTTGGACCATGGTGCGAAATACCATGACAAAGACCCAGGCTTAGGGGGCAGCTAAGGTGCCTCATAAAATCTGGGAGGCACACTTTACAACTTTGTTTCAAAACGAAGTTCAAATTGGGCCTCTATCTATCCAGGGCATTGATCAACTACCCGCTGGGGCTCGGTTACTACTGACACAGTGAAGGAGTTGATTCTAAAGTTGAAAGTAGGGAAATCCCCAGGGGGAGATTTTATCCTGGTAGAACTTTTGAAGCTACAGTTAGACTGGTGGTCTAGGATCCTCGGTCAGTTTTTACCACCATTAACAACTCGGGAAGAATCCCGGAGAAATGGCTATCCAACATTGGGACAACAATCTATAAAAAAGGGGACCCTCTGCTTCTAGGCAACTATAGACCAATTAGCCTATTAAGTGTGGTTGGTAAACTGTATGCCAGATACTTACTAGGCAAACTCCAGGATTGGATGGACCACGAGTCTTTCCTTGAACCAGAGCAGGCGGACTTCAGGAAAGGCATGTCTACTGTCACCCAGATTCATATCCTTACGCACTTGATAACCAAATATACTGGTTTGAAATAACCAGGCCAGAGCAAGGGATCAAATCTTTATTTATGTTTTGTCGATCTGTGTGCAGCTTTCGACTCGATTGACAGGGACAGACTATGGAATAAGTTAAGCAGGACTTCAATCAACTTACGGCTTTTGTATTTGATAATCAAACTTTATACGGGCAATAGTATGCAAGTTAGGGTTGCCCATTCTCTGCCCCTAACACAAATTATCCCAGTTGCTAAGGGGTTTGGGCAGAGATACATACTGGCCCCTGCATTGTTTAACATCTTCATTAATGACGTGGTTGAATTTTTGAGGGATGCCCATTTACATCCTCCGAATCTGGGAGATAGGAGTATCACGATCTTGCTGTACACAGAAGATGTGGTCCTGATATCACAAACCCAGATAGGATTGAGAAGGACCATGCAAAAATTTGAGGCTTAGTGTAGGCAAGAACAGCTGGAAGTTAACTATGATAAAACAAAAATACTGGTTACCAGTAGAAAGAGCGCTGGTAATAAACATAAACGGAAAATGAGAGATACAAAGATTGAACAGGTAGAGGAGTTTAAATATCTGGGAGTTTATATCACAGCAACTGACTCTTGGTGACATTACTTTAATTATGTAAGCAGCAAGCAAACAAAACAATAGCAGCCTTAGTATTCTTCTTTTACAAGCAGGGAGGCCAATTGATTCCACCAGCTCTTGGTTTATTCGCAGCCAAAGTGGTCCCACAATTGCTTTACGTAGTCTCCATCTGGGGTTGGGGTCATTTAGATACCCTGGACAGATTTCAAAATAGCTTCCTACGGACAATTCTTGGTGCCCCTAGTGGAACCCCTTAGGGCAAAGGTGAAGGTCTTATCAATCAGAGCAAGGGCTTGGACAGCTACGTTTGAGCTGGCGTTGAGACATCCAGGTAGAGGTCAGAGAGACAGTTGATGAGACGAGCTTGAACAGAGGGAGAGAGAGAGGGAGTAGAGAGAGAGGGTTAAGTGTCATCAGCATAGAGGTGGTATTGGAAGCCATGGGAGGCAATGAGTTTGCCTAAGGATGAGGTATAGATCGAGAAGAGGAGAGGGCCAAGAACAGAGCCTTGAGGAACACCAACTGAGAGGGGGAAGGAGGAGGAGGCGGAGTTGGAGAGAGACACATTAAAGGAGCGGTCAGAGAGGTAGGAGGAGAACCAGTTATGGACAGAGCCACAAAAGCCAAGGGAGTGAAGGGAATCCAGCAAGAGTGAGTGGTCAACAGTATCGAAGGCAGCAGAGAGATCAAGGAGGACAAGAATGGAATAGAGACGTTTAGATTTAGCCACCAGAAGATCGTTGGTGATCTTAGCGAGAGCAGTTTCAGTAGAATGAAGGGGGCGGAAGCCAGATTGGAGGGGGTCAAGGGAGGAGTTGGAGGATAGGAAGTCAAGGCAGCGGGAGTAGACAACACGTTCAAGCAGCTTGGAAGCAAAAGGAAGGAGTGAGACAGGACGATAGCTAGAAGGGTCAGAGGGGTCAAGAGTGGACTTTTTGAGAATAGGAGAGACTGTGGCATGTTTGAAGGCAGAAGGGAAAGAGCCAGTAGAGAGGGAGAGGTTGATGATGTGCAGGAAGGAAGGGGCGACAGTGGGAGTAATGGAGGTGAGGAGGCGGGAAGGAATGGGATCAAGGGGGCAAGTGGAAGGGTTGGAGGAGGAGAGCAGAGAGGAGATTTCCTTAAGGGAGGCAGGGGAGAAGGAGGACATGAGAGAAGGAGGGGGAGGAGGGAGAGGGGTGGGAGTGGGAAGAGAGGAGTGGGAAGCGATGTCGAGGCGGATCTTGTCTATCTTGGAGGTGAAGAAGGAGGCAAGATCCTGAGCAGAAAGGGAAGAAGGAGGGGGAGGACAGGGAGGCTTGAGGAGGGAGTCAAAGGTAGAGAATATCTACTGAATCAACCAGCTGGGCAGCTCAGGGACACAAGGGCCAGCTGCCGAGCAGCTAGGCACTGACTGCATCATGTGGGTGGCATGGGCACTGCCATTTTGAGGGGCCCGCATGGGCACACTCCATTTGAGATCTGCCTTCCGACTGACTAGAGCAGAACACACCCAGAGGAGTGCCAATCAGGGAGCCTACCAGAAAGAAAATTATCTGGTGCGTGCCCCAATTTTCTTTTCCCTCTTACACAAACTTTTATAGCTCTCACTATTTGGAGAAAATTTATTTATTTATATTTATTTATTTAATTATATTTTACCCCACCCCTCCTGAAACAGCTCGGGGCAGCTAACACTCTAAAATAATAATAATATTTTTTTTAAAATACCAGTATAAAACATTTTAAAACATTCATAAAATTGCAGCAATTAAAGCAGGGCAAAGGAACATATAAATTAATTAATGCAATAAATAAGGGTGGAGGGGGATAAAATAAACCTCCCCCCCTCCCCAAAGGCCTGGGCAAACAGCCAGGTTTTGCTTGGGGCCAGGTGAGCTTCCTCCGGGAGGGAATTCCAAAGGCGTGACCCAGCCACCGAGAATGCCCTCTCCATTGTGGGCCCCCCGTCTAACACGGGGGACCTCCAGGAAGGCACCCCCGGCGGACTGAAGGAGCCACTCTGGGGCGCGGAGGGCCAGGCGGTCCCAGAGGTACGAGGGGTCCAGACTGTGAAGGGCCTTATAGATCAATACCAAAACCTTGAACCTGGCTTGGCTCACTATTGGCAACCAGTGCAGAGTTCGGAGCACAGGTGTTATGTGTTCCTGACAGCCCGTCCCCGAAAGGAGCGGGGCCGCTGCATTCTGCACTAGCTGCAGCCTCCGAACCAGGAACAATGGCAGCCCCACGTAGAATGCGTTGCAGTAGTCCAACCTCAAGGTGACGAAGGCATGGACGAGGGAGGCCAGGTCCGGGCCGGAGACGTACGGACACAGCCTCTGTACCAGATACAACTGGTGGAAGGCAGCCTTTGCCACTACCTCCACCTGTCGCTCCAGGCGGATATCTGCGTCCAATACCACCCCCAAACGCCAAACCTGCTGGGCTATAGGAGGGCGAACCCCCCCAATCAGGGGGGTCAACACCTCCCTCGCTCTCCCCACCAACATCACCTCCATCTTATCGGAGTTGAGCTTCAGTCTGCTCTGCCACATCCATTCCGCCACAGCCTCCAAACACTGGGATAGCACCGAGACAGCAGGGTCTGGTGCTTACTCCATCTTTTCTGCTTATTCTTGTCTTTCATCTTGAGAATTTGGACACTCTGCCATAAGCCCTTTTCACATGAGATGCCCCCTCCTCCCATGTGTATGCAGATCTGCTGTGTGGGCATGGGGGGGTGCCTTTGTGACTGTCACAGCCAGTGGTTGGGGGTGCGTGCACACACATGGCCATGCTCCACCCATCGCCCACACATGGAGCAACCAGTGACAACAGCGGTTGGTCCATGTGTGGAGATAGGTGTTCACCTGTGTAACAGTCATCCACCCACCCACCACTCCCATACCATGGCACACACCCATGCCCCCACCATGGCCTGTGTGAAAAGGGCCATAGAGTCTTGTCTTGCTAACTTATTAGAATTCTTTTAATGTATCTGTAGCAGAGGGTCTTCCCAGGGCCACACGGGGGCACTGGGTTCTCACTCAGGGAATTAGCAAACCCCCTTGCTATGCCTTTTCAACCTGAACCTTGTATGATTCCCCCTCTGAGGAAGGGGGTACCCTCCTATAGGACCCAACACAAGCAAAGTCCAAAGGGTATTAGTCCACAGTCCTTTGTTAGATTCTGTCCACAATCCCTCAGCTCAGCTGCCTCCACCCTGCAGGCCCAGGTCCATCTTTCTCAAGCACAGGAGCACCACAATGTCCACCCCCCCATGTCCATCTAGCCTGGCCTCAAAGCCCCAGGCTGTGGCCAAGCCTTCCCCAGGCACAAGGCTCTCTCCTGGGCACAACCTCTACTCAGTACCTGGTTCCCTCTGGTTCTCCAGTCTTCAGCACCCTGGATAGCATAGACTGGAAAGGTTTCCTTCTGGCTTCTTCCCAGAAGATGTTGCTCCTTTAGCTCCCTAGCAGAGACTACTCTCTTCTCTACCTTGCCTCTCCTTATATCCCAGTAGAGTGGGCGTGGCCAGGCTTCTACTCCTCAGCCTTAAAGGGCCAGTGTCTTGCCCACTCTGTCCCAGGGTTTCTCAGCCTGTTCCCTTCACAGGTTGGTCCCAAGCTATGGGGCTGGCCCTGCCATGCATGCTCAGCCCTCTGGCTGGCCCACGCAGCCCCCTTCTAAAGGGGCAGCAGCCTTGCAGGACTGCTCCCTGCTACAGTGTCCATAAGACAGTGGATAAGAGTGAATCAATTTATATAATATGATTTAGGCTATCAAGGGACTTTTAACAAGGATCTCCACAAAAGAGTACTCCAAAACTAAGGCAACACAACTCATTGACTGTTCACAAATAAGTGGTTTTAAGATTGCAATCAAAGTCTTCATGAGGTAAAAGACAAAATATTATCATGTGTTTAGAAACTGGTTAGGAGACGCCATTTTACATGGACACAGCTGGGGACTGGGTCTATGTGCACCATGTGGAACACACATGCACTTCTGATGAGTGGGGGAGGAGGGTCATCAGATGTGATGGGACTGGCATGCGATGCCCGCCCACGCATGCCCCTGTACAGAGCATCCTGGATTTTTCCCTTATGCATTGTGCGTGGGCATGAGTGGCTGGTGCGTGGGTCAGAGGATTGCATGTCCACCCACCCCATCTTCAGACGGGTGCTCAGATAGATGGACCCCCATAGATGTGTCCCGTGTAAAAACAGCCAGAAAGTAGTAAGTAAAGATAAAGGGTCAATTTTCATTGTGGCAAAAAGATAACAATGGGGTGTCTTAAGGCTGCAGAGTAGGCCCAGTGTTGTTTAAATATATTTATTGATAAAGTTGAAAAGAGATTGGGCAGTAAGCTAGTAAAATTTGCTCATGACAAAAGTTCTTTTGAAGTGTGAAGTCCAGAGAAGACTGAGGAAATCCAGAGGAATGTAACCAAGCAAAGGAAATGGACAACTCAAAGGTAAATGAAATTTAGAGTGTATAAATGCAAAGTAAGGCACATTGTTGGGGAAATAATGATTTTCTCTTTACAAAGATTCACAGAGGTTTACACAAGACCCTGATAATCAGTGGGACTACTTGCAAGTATGGGTTTCAAGACTGGAGTCTAACTATATTAGGAAAAACTTCCTAACTTTAAGAAATATTGGGCAACAGAATAAATTGCCCAGGGAGGTTTTGAATGCCTTTAAAACCCAGACTAGCATCTCTCCATGATACTGTAAGCTGAAGATATCCTGGTTGGAGCAGGGGTTGGACTAGATGTCCCCTGATACACCATACAATAATTCCAGGATTCTATATCAGCTCAGAAAAAGGACCCAAGTGTTAGTGTAGACATCCTCTGAAAATTAATCTGGCTAATACACAGCTGCTGTCAAAAAAGCAATCAATATATATACACATTATGGATCCTAATGAATCAATGAATATATATACATTATGGAAACCTAGGGAGAGAGCCAAGACTTTTGTGTAAATGTTCTGCTATGCCAATTTTATCCTGTGGTAAATTGCCATGAGCAAAGAGCAGCACAGCAAAGCATTCGTGTAGATATGCCTTCAGTGATGTAGTAGTTTGCATGGTTTTTGCTTTTTGCCTCACATAACCTAGTTTCCATCCTGGTTCCCATCCCATTCCTTTGTAGTCCTGTTACTTTTAAACAGAATAAAATCTCATGGGACTGAGTGCAAGATTTAGCAGGGTCCCACAGGAGCTATAAAACCCCAGCTGCTGTTTTGGATACACTACAGAGCTATAAAAAGAAAACTCATTGTAATATTTTTAAAACAAACATGGAATGACTTTTCAGGAATATGCACACCAAATGTTAAACACCCGATGTTTTCTGTGTCACTGACTAGAACTAGCACATTAGTCTGACATACGACCAAGGGGGGATTCAGACGTTCTGATTTGTGCGATTTTAAAAAAAACCCGAATGTTTCATGCCTGTCTGAACACTTAAATTCGATTAAATGGAGTCAATATCACACTAAAGCAATGCGTGTTGAAAAGCTACTCAAACCTACCTTTTTGCTGTCCGTTTTCAATAAATCCGCACTTAACAGCAGTGTGAAAGCAACATCGTACTGGTTTTAACTAGTGTGTAATCTTTTCTGATGTGAATGCAAC
>QEPC01003920.1:436949-454598 GCA_003113815.1 Sphenodon punctatus | reverse complement strand
GAGGGCAAAATGATCCTGCCCTGGGTGGGCTTCAACGATGATGGACCCACTTGGCACTGCCAAGTGGGTGGCGTGGCACACTACACTACCTAGCTAGCTTCCTTGAGATGATTATTATTAAATAACAAAATACTAATAAATCTAATCTATCTAATACTAAGTGGACTGGAGTGGAAAAAAAGATCCAATTTCAGCCGGATGGCCAAATGCAAAACTCACTCTGAGTCTGAGAGAAGAGCAACTGAGTCACAGTACACACTCTCAGAAGCCAGAGCCAAAGAGAGCTAAAATGGCGCCTGGGTTCATATATATGCTCTGCTCCGCCTTCTCACTCAATCTCTGCAGCAGGCAGCCCCCACCCTCTCATCACCACATGAGAGGGAAAAGCCATGCAGCAGAGAAACTAACTATGCAGTTTAAAAATACAGTCACACAAGCACTCTCTTCCCCAATCATTGGTGGTTCAGTGTCCCAGCCCCAGCCCCCCACCTCCCCCTCCTTCTCCCGACGCTGACAAGTCAATACTGACAATTAGAGATCAATGCGCAATGTTTGACAAAACAGGAAGTTTGGGGTCCCGGCGTGGCTGAGGCAGCCGTGCCGGGGGTCTGAAGACTAACGGGATGCTGGGGAGCCCGGGGAAGGGGAGGATTGGAATCGGATCGCCGCAGGGGGGCCTGGAGCAAGTCGGGAGGGCGGTGCCCCAGCCGCCCTGATGCTAGAGCCACGCCTGAGTGTTAGCCTATGGAGTGTGGAGTGCTTGCGAAAATTCTATGTGTAATGCAAAGACTGTTTAAAAGCAAACAGTCTTGAATACTGGGGACTACAACTTCCAGCAGGCACTGCTTGCCAGAGCCTATTCGTGCTGGGGAAAGAGAAGAAACTGCACCTCCCAGGGGGCAGTGTGAGTGACTGGTCAGGCATGTTCAGAGTTGATCTGGTGGGGAGAGGAGGGGTACAAGCTCTGTGGAAGGGGCTTTGTGGCAGCTGAAGGTCATTCTGATCTGATCCCACACAGCAGGCGCCTCGGCTTGGGGGCCAGGGACACCAAGATGACTAAACAACAGAGCTAGCAAATCTAACAGCTATGTTTGGGGTGGTTGATCTTGCCCCCTAAACCCACCCAGAACCACAGAGCTCATGGATTTCAGTGACAGCCCTTCCCCCTCAAAAAACGTGGAGGGTCTGGAATGCGGTGCCAATAGGGCACAGTTGCCAAAGATGCAACTGTGTTGTATAATTTTACAATCACTTAATTGGATGTTGGAATGACAACAGTATTTATTTAGAAATGGACACTGCTGTTGCCTCCATTTCTTCCAATGGCCATTCTATTTTATTAATTTCAATGCATACCCAACTTAGTTTTAATTAAACATTTGTATACGACTCTACCCAGCTTCGCTGTGCTCTGAGAGGACAGTGGAGACTAGTGGGTAAGAGGGACGGTTGTGAGCCATTAGTCAGCTGTCCCATTCTCCCCAACTGAAATGAAAGGCTAGAGGGAAAGGAGGGGGTGAGGGGCCAGCTCATGTCCTCCTGTCCTCAGCTTCAGTGTTGCCCCCAACCTGCAAAGAGAAAGAGGATTGGGGCTGAAAGATGAAGGCAACGTATGGGTGCATGGGTGCAGTAAGTGAGCACAATATGCGAGTGTACAATGTTTTCACTGCTAACATGGCATGGAAATTAAGGCGGGAGCATAAACTTGAAATTTCCATACTTTTTAGTGCATGATTGAATTTGCAAGAGCCTTAACTCTTCTTGTAAACCGGATGTTTATTGATTATGGAATATTCAAGTTTTTGTTGAATACAATGCAATGGAGAAAATTTGTCCTGCTAGCGCAGTAGAATGCTGAGCAGCATAACCACTATGGAAGCAGGGCTTAGGGGAGGTCAAGGTGGAAGAGTTGCTCCCTTCAGTTTAGAAGGATTCTTACTTACTTCAAATAGCAACCAAGGTGAAGCTGGATTTTTACTGGTAGCTCCCTGCTTTACTAAAAATACAACTTTGGTTCGCTTTAAGCATTGCAAACTTCTAAAAACTGCTCTCTGTGACCTCTCTAGCTCATGGCTTGTACAGGAGTCTCCCACTCTATTCCCCATTGTCAGAGCTCTTTTCCTTGTGCAGCACTGGCCATTCTGATTTCTATAAGGACCTCCCCCTGTACAGGACCCTCTGGCTAGTTCACTCCTTGTACAGGGCTCTCTGACTCTGCTGTGCCCATGTACAGGACTCTCCACCTGGCATAATGCTGCCCATCCTGCAACTCTCCCCCTGTACAAAGCAGTGGCGTAGCTACCATGGCGCGAGGGGGCGCGTTTGCACCCGGCCCCTGCCCTGGGGGGCCCATAGGCAGGGCCGGCCCCCTCAACTGCAACGGCGGTGGTGGCAGCGGGAGGGGTGAGGGAGGCGGGGGGAGGCAGGAGGGCGGAGTAGCCGGTGCCGGGAAAAGAGTCCGGCAACTCTGCACCGGCTCTTTTCCCTGCTACCTCCTCCCCGCTGCATCTCCCTCACCCCTCCTGCTACCACCACCGCCAGGTGAGAATGCAGTGTAAGTTTTTCGGCTGCCTCCCCTCCCTGACTCCAGTCCCTATCCCTCACCTGCCTCTGCCTCCTAGTAGCTGCAGCAGCAGCAACAGCAGGACACAGATCGGGGAGATAAAGCTGTTTGTTTACAAACAGCTCCTACCCATGTGCTGATCAGAAGGTTGCTACCTTGTAAATAAAGTTCTTTGAGATGGCTCCTAACACTCTCACAACTGGGTTGTGCACGCTCACCTTATTCAAATAATAGACCACATGATGGTCTCAAGCTCCTCTAGTATAAAAAGCACTCTCCCTCTCAGAATGACAGTTCCTTCCAACCCTTTCTAGAAATATAAAAAAAAAATTCCATGAGGGGCTGGAAGGTTGGTTGTTGTGAGAATGTTCAGAGCCATCTCAACAAACCTTGTTTACAAGGTAGCAACCTTCTGTTCTTCGAGTGGCTCCTCACATGCTATTTTTACATGGCTCTGCTGGGTGGGGGAGGTCCGTGGGCACACCAGTGTATGGACAGGGTATGCACATGGCTGCACATGCATCCCCACTCACCCCCCACTCAGCCACACCCACGGAGTAACCACCATTTCCCCTGGTTGCTCCGTGCATGGGGACGAATGAGGGCGGGTGAGTGAGGATGCGTGTTAGGTGGGTGTGCATGCACCCACACACACCATGGGTGCATGCACCACATTGTTCACACGGGACTCCGCCACCCATGAACACAAAGAAATCTGCGTGTTCATGGGTGGGAGAGGCCCGTGTAAAAAGGGCCACATTCTCACAACTGTCTTACTTATACTATCTTAGGTAGGAATTTAGGATATAAAGCAATATATATTCTATCTTGGAAAATAAATCTGCAAATATGGTTCTGAGATTATTATGGCTGCTATTTCACTAACTTTTCTTAATGAAGTTGTTGCTAACAGGAATACTGTCTTTAAACCCGTACCCCATAACCAGTTCATTTGCTTCCCCCATATAATCAATTCACGCTGTCCCAGGGGCACAAATTAAATGGTTATGGGTGGGGGCAGCATGAACTGATTATGGGGGCACAACTGAACTGGTGAATCAGTGTGAATTGATTATATGGGGGCAGGGGCACAAATGAACTGGTTATTGGGTGGGGGCAGCATGAACTGATTATGGGGCACAACTGAACTGGTTTTTAAATACATGGTTCCACTGCAGGGGCAGCTGGGTAGGCAGTGAGGCAGGCACAGAGAGACTGACTGCGTCCACTGCCTTACTGGAGGAGGGGAGTGAGCTTAGCCAGTCTGGCGTCCAGGGCCTCTGCTTCTTGCTGCCGGTGCCGCCTGTGCCTTGTGCACGCATACGGTGCGACCAGTCCAGAGGTGCTGCTATCAAACACACCAGACACCCAAAATGCAGCTATTATATATATATATATATATATATATATATATATATATATATATATATATTTTCATGGCATAATGCACTTAATAAGCTAGCTGCAGTTTGGGTGTCTGGTGTGTTTGATAGCAGCACCTCTGGACTGGTCGCACCGTATGCGTGCACAAGGCACAGGCGGCACCGGCAGCAAGAAGCAGAGGCCCTGGACGCCAGACTGGCTAAGCTCACTCCCCTCCTCCAGTAAGGCAGTGGACGCAGTCAGTCTCTCTGTGCCTGCCTCACTGCCTACCCAGCTGCCCCTGCAATGGAACCACTCCTGAGGAGTGGTGGTAGATGCTCAGCTGGGGAGGTGGGAAGCATTGGGAGGCCATGCTTGTCTATGGCCTCAGTTATAACTCCTAGCCGCTGGATTTTGTATATTTAGAAACTGTCAGCAGGCCCCGCCCCATTCCTTAAGCTCCACTCACTTTGGGTTTTTGGAATGCGCGCATGCAAAGCACGTGCGCACAGGAGGGGCCCATAACTGAAGCTTGAGCCCAGGCCTTTCTCAACCTTGCTACGCCCCTGGTACAAAGCTCCCTCACTCAGTTTTCCTCTGTCCAGGGCTCTCTCCCAGCACAATTATGGCCGTTATTCTGCAGCATAGGGAAGGCAAGAAGGTGTGAAATGATGAGGAAGGCACCAGATGCAGTAAGTGGAATGGTTGGAAGGACAGAGAAAATTACAAAGTGTGCGCAGGATTAAGTAAATGGGTGGAATGACAGGAGGAATGAGAAATAGTTACAATAATAAGGTTCTGAGTGAAATAACTGATTCAGAAGACTGATGGGATATCTGAGGAAGCAGTCCTATTGTTTTACCCACTTACCATAGCTGATTCCCTATCCTTTGACTCCCAATAGCCCCCCTCCCTGTTATTCCATTTCCTCTCCTGTTTTGTTTTGTTTTGTTGTCCTTACACACACACACACTTCTGTTCTATATGACACATACAGACAAACATTGTATTTCCCAGGACTTTTGAGTTCTCTGTGAGGGGAGTGGGGGCTACAGGGTTAGAGGGGTGACTTGGAACCAGGACTCCTGGATTGTCTGTTACAATGTTGAGAGCAGGAGAGAGGAGAACAGGCTTGGAACCAGGACTACTGAGTTGCCTGTGAAGGGAGTGCAGCCTACTGGATTAGAGTGGGGTGGAGAGGCTGGAAGCCAGGAGACCTGAGTTCTCTATTACAGGGTTGGGACCAAGTAGATTAGATGGGGAGAAGAGGTGGGAGCCAGAACTCCTACGTTCTCTCTTTCTTACAGAGGAAACTGAGGGGGTGAGGGGGCAGCTCCTGTCTCCAGCTTCAGTGTTGCCCCCAACCTGCAAAGAGGAAGAGGATTGGGACTGAAAGATGAAGGCAAAGTGTGGATGCATGGTTGTAAGAGAGCAAAATATGCGAGACTGTACAATGTCTTTACTGCTAACATGGCACGGGAATTAAGGTGGGAGCCTTAACTTGCAATTTCCATGCTTTTCAGTGCATGATTGAATTTGCAAGAGCCTTAACTCTTCTTGCAGAGGTTTTTTGATTATGGAATCTATCTTCGATTTCAAAGCAACAGGCTTTCACATTCTCTAATCACATAATAGATGGACAAATATCCAGTTAAGCAACTGTTTCATTTTTCCTTATTTTCTGCTTTCCTGATTAAAATACCAAAATAACTATTATCACGAAGCTGAATATTCAGCTCTGGAGGTTTTATCTATGTTAACATAAGAACATAAGAAGTGCCATACTGGGTCAGATCAATAGTCCATCGAACCCAGCATCCTGTCTCGGACAGTGGCCAATCTTGGGGGCCTGGGAGAAGCACCCAATAAGTCACCATGCTATCCATTCCCTGTGGGTCATCCCCAGGCTCCCAACAGTAAAGGGTTTTGTTCCTCAATCCTATCTGGCTAATAGCTGCTAATGGACCTTTCTTCCAGAAACTTGTCCAAACCTCTTTTAAACTCAGCTATACTGCTGGCATTGTAATTTCACGCTGAGTGAAAAAATACTTTCTTTTGTTTGTTTTTACTCTGCCACCTGTGAGTTTCATGGAGTGTCCCCTAGTTTTACTACTAGTTAAGAGGGTAAATAACCATTCCCTGTTTACAAGTTCCACACCACTCATGATTTTATAGACCTCTATCATATCTCCTCTCAGTCTCTTTCCCAAGCTGAAGAGCCCCAACCTATCAAGCCTCTCCTCATACGGGTGCTGTTATCTCTGACTTCTTGCCTGATGAGATTTCCAGTGAGGAGAAGACATGATTCAGACAACTGAATCAGGAGCTTGAGTCTTTTTTGATTTGCTCTTGGAATGCTTCAGGCTGGCAGGCATGTAAAAATAATATGGATTTCATGGCATATGTTAAAAAAGGCCAGCTGGTCTTCCATACAGGAAACCTGGACTCAAGATCCGTTAGAGATAGAAGGCGTTAAGTCTTTCTCTCTCCCAGCTAGTTCAGTTAGTAAGAGAGGGCGACTTAGTGGAGGTCTGGGATGTTTTGTGACGGAAGCTTTGACTCCCATGGTGATCCAGGAAATTAAATGTTCGCCCTTTGCCTTGGGCCTAATTCTTAGGTCCGGGTTGCAGTTGTTTATTCTCCTTACGATATATATTGTCCCAGGTAATGCGAGTACATATGAGGACAAGGTGTGGGCTGATTTGGAAAAACTGATCTCAGATTTATTAGTGCAATTCCCAAGGGCTCTCTTTATAATGATGGGAGATTTTAATGCTAGGATTGGTCCTGAGGATGAGGCTCTCCAAATTTACTGTGATTATCCAGTAAGTCTGGTTGAAGATAAGCTGGATACGAGGTCCTCTAAGGATGGGCAGGTAAATTCCTCAGGTATTAGGTTCGCTAGCCTGATTATAGGATTGAATTTATGTATTATTAACGGTTCTGGATTTGGTGATAGGAAGGATCACTTCACATTTATTGGCCCACAGGGAGAGTGTCGTAGATTATTTCGTTGTTTTTCCTAATGTTTTGGAACATGTTAAGGATATTTTGTGGGTCCCAATGTAATAAGTGATCATCTGCCACTACCTTTGCTTCTCAATTCTCCTTGGGAGGTAAGTGGGTCCCTACCTCCACCCCGTCTCTTGCCTACATTTATCCCTGGCTTGTATTGCCCGGCTAAATGGAAACCGCAGTTGTCGCAATCACTGCAGTTTCTGATGGAGAGCAAACTCTGCAAGGGCTGGGTGGAGGATATTTTGGGGAAGGATGAAAGTTAGGTTATTTTAGAAGCTTATATGTGGTTGTCCCTCACCCTTCAAAATCATATCCAGAGTGTGCCCCCCCCCTTTGGATCTGGGCTTGGGAGGCCCAGAAACCAAGTCTGGATTGATTCTGAGGCCGTTTTCAGACGAGCGCGGCGGCGCCCGCGCTTGTTTCTTAAAAAAGCCGGCAGCCCGTTCCACACGAGACGGTGCCGCCGAATACGTGCATGCGCGGCCGATGCGCATCCATTTCCGGGCGCGAACTGACCGGGTCGGTGATCGAGGCTGGTCATACGCGGCCGGAAATGGATGCGCGTCGGCCGCTCATGCGCGTATTCGGCGGCAGCATCTCGTGTGGAACGGGCTGCCGGTTTTTTTGAAAACAAGTGCGGGCGCCGCCGCGCTCGTCTAAAAACGGCCTGAGTGTAGGGAGACCCGAAGAAAACTGAAAGCGGTGTATTGGGAGTATTGGCAGGGATTATATTCTAGTCTATTTCTCTCTTATTATTTCTTTCTTAGGAAGTTGTATAGAGAAATGATTAAATCCAAAAAGCACCTTAAAGAGGAAGAGAGATGGAAGATGTTGGTGCAAGCTGGTAAAACTAAGGACTCTAAAAGGTTAATGGCTCTCTAAAGAAAGAGAGGTCTGAATGGTCCTTGCCAGTCCCAGAGCAGTCTTGGTTAGACTTCTTCATCCTGGAATATGTCGAAAATAAGGGGGGGGGGGATGGGTTTCTTCTCTAGAAGACGCAGTTGTTTTTGAGCAGATACCCACCTGACCCCTAGTGACAGAGGAGGAGTTAGTGGAAATAATAGGGACCTTTAGCAACAATAAGGCTCCGGGTCCGGATTTGGTCCAGGTGGAATTTATAAAGGCACACTTGGACTGGTGGATTCCGGCATTGGTAGCCCTGTTTACAGTAATAATTAATTCAGGTAAGGTTGCAATCATTTGGGGGAAAGCTGTGGTGGTGCCAATTTATAAAAAGGGCCCACGTAACAGCCCTGGAAGCTATAGACTTATTCATCTTTTGAGTGTAGTAAGTAAAATCTTTGCTAAATATCTCCTGAAGAAGTTGTCTCATTGGATGAAACAGAATAACATTCTCCATCCTGAGCAGGCAGGGTTTCAGAGGGGCCGTTCAACAGTGGAACAATTTTTGATTTTGCTGCACCTAACTGAAAAGTATTGAATGCGAGGTGGTAAACTGTATGTAACCTTCTTAGATTTGAAGGCTGCATTTGATTCTGTGTGTAGGGATTTGTTATGGGAGAAATTTAAAAAATCTACAATGGACAGAAGATTATTGCTTCTGACCCAGAATTTGTAAGGATTCTTCTCTGGAGATAAAAACTGATAAGTTAGGGCACACCACAAGAGAGATCAAGGTGGGACTTGGAGTCTGCCATGGATGTGTCCTAGCGCCTTCCCTATTCAATCTCTACATTAATGATGTGACACCTATTTTGGCCCAGTCAAATTTTTTTCCTCCTAAATTAGCACTTAAGCCAGTAGGGGTACTCTTTTATGCCAATGATTTGGCAGTCCTGTCACAAACCCAGATTGGATTAACTAGGCAGCTGAAAGCTTTCTCAGAGTATTGCTTTAAAAATAGGCTTACTATTAACTACAGTAAATCAAAGGTAGTGGTTTTCTCAAACAGTCGAAAAAGCTATATATGGACTATTAATAATCAGGTCCTTCAGCAACTTAAGTGCTTTAGGTACCTAGGAATCCTCCTACAGGAGCAAGGGAAATGGACGGATCATTATCATTCTGCTACATTGGTAGCTAAGAGCTCGGCACAGGCCACTCTAAGACTTTTCTCTGGTCAGGGGAGGAGAAATATTGATCTAGCAGTGGGGGTTCTGGAAGCCAAGGTGAGAGCTTCTTTCCTATATGGTGCAGAAATTTGGGCTTCCTTGGTATGGAAAGATATAAATGCAATTCAATCTTGGTTTCTTAGAGCACTCCTAAAAGCTCCCAACGGCACTCCAACAGCGGCAATAAGACTGGAGTGTGGCCAAAGGACTTGGGCCTCAATGGCCTGGCAGTTTGGGTTAAACTTTTGACTCCGCCTAGATAAGAATGCCAATCTGGGGCTAGTCCAATTCTTGCTGAAAGATGCTTATAAAAGTACGTGGCTCAAGGCAATTGAACATCGCATGTCTCTTATAGGTTTTTCAGTTAACTATTTTGATAATAAAGCCATCTTAACTGCTAAAGCTGAAATCCGACTTAGGTTAAGGGATACTGAAAGGCAAGAAGACATTACTAAAATTGGTAGTGTTGTGCATATGGCTGGGTATACCTTATGGTTACCTCCACTGGGGGATATGGCCCTGTATTTGGCTTTTACTCTCCTCTTTAGAGAGAAGTTACTCTTTTTTTCTGCTCGTGTAAATGCTCTTCCCTCCAAAATTTATGAAGGCCGTCTGGATGGTACGGCATATGATGATGGACTATGTCCTTTCGATATGCTTGCTATTGAATCTACGCAACATATATTGTGTCAGTGTCACCTGTACGATCCACTTAGGGCAGATATCCTGGACCCAATTATAGAACGACTCTGTGGTTACACTGATTGAGGGCTGTTAGAATTATTTCTAGGAAATAATTAGTTCCCAAGAAATTTCAGTTAAAGTAATGAAATTTCTGATCTTGGCATTTAATACCAGATCCTTGTTCTTGCAATCAAAATGCCTCCCGTTAGGTTAAATGCAATCTGATTGCTGGGCTGTTGTTATTTGTATCAGAATAGGTGACCTGGTCATAGTTTATATGTTTCATACCTTTTAGGTTCTGCTTATGGATATCTGAATGTTATGTTATCAAACCCATTTCCGTTGAAAACTCAAACCCATTTCAACTAGATAGTGTGAGTTAGTATAATTAAACACTTATCTAGGTGATCGGGTATATAGTATATTGTTTAGTGTGTGGTGCAGAAGAGTGTAGGATCCATTGTGTTTTGTGTTTTGCCTCTTTCTGTTGTTATGTTAATAGACTTATTTTAGTCAGGTAGTTGGAATCAATATAACCATAATCATACATTTATTTAAGGGTTTTACTATCTTATTTTTATGTCACCTGTGTGTTGTAGAAGAGTTTCGGATGTATGGTACTTGTGGTCTGTGTTTTGTTTTTTGTTTTTGTTTTTGTCATTTTGTTTGACAATGGCCTATGACTACGTTAATAAAATCTATTATTATTATTATGACTTCTTGCATTTCTGTACCACAATGAACTTTAAGTACCTTTGTCTTGTATAAATAACAAGTCTACTTCTAGTTAATCTAATTAGATCTATAACTCAGCATCTACACAAAATGAGACACCAATAAATTAGATTGCAAATATTCTCATCATATGCTGTTTTCATTAAATAGGTTGCTCCAGATTTCTCTAAATTATTTATAAAACTAATTTTCTGGAATAATCGAACAATTACAGTGAACAGCAGAATTATCTTATTTTAAGGACATTCCAAAACCAAAATGTGTAAATCTGCATGCTAAGAAGCCTACATCCTAGAACTACTTACTTGTAAGTAGTAATGGGATTACTTGTGAACAAGTTGTTTCAAGATTGCATCCCTGTATTTCTGTTTCAGTTTCTCAAAAAAGCCCCAATTCTTCATGGTACTTAAGTTCCTCATAAGTCTCACTGGGTGTTTTCAGATGAACGGCAGCCTGGCTTCTGCCTGCTTCACCCTGGTTTGACTTGTTAATCTCAAGGCATCCCACCAGATGTGCAAGCAGAGAGGCTGTGCCTGTTCCAGGGCAGCTCTGCCGTCGGTGCTCTGGAACATCCCAGGGCACCAGAAGTGGAGCAGCTGTCCATCTGATGCACAGACCCACGCTGCTACTCCACTTCCAGATGGCTGTTGTCCCAGGCAACACCATAAAGTTGTGGATGCCAACCTAGAGCATCGGGTGATCACCCGCAACTCTTTGGTCTTGCAGGGGGTGCCCTGCAGGTGGACTGCGGGCTGGGGAACCATCTGAATCCGACCCATGTGGTACTAGATGTGGGTTGATGTGGGGTGCACCCCTGGAGCAGTTCCGGGGCAGGCTGCCTCCGTGTCCATCTGAAAACACCCTTTGAACTCAATGAACCTACTTATTTGCTTAAAGTCAGAGCTGTTGACAAAATGTTTACTTAATTTAATAATCTTTTAAGGTGGTCTCATTAAATTTATGAACTTTTCTCATGGGGACACTTATTTCAGTTACGGAGACAAACAATTTGGATATTTTTTGTTGGGCCAACTTTTGTTGGTGAAGGTATTTAAGCTTTTGGGTCACATAGGGCCCTTCCGGAAGCATGTGAAAAGTTGTAACTCATTTCAGTTAAGCATGCTGTAACAGGGTGAGCTGCAGTGCCTCAGCTACACCTGTTCCAGGAGTTCGCAGGCTTTGAACAGCTTGAGGGCTTGAACAGCCATGTAAAACTGCTAGGGCTAAGGGGGCACATGATAGTTGGCAGCTGGTCAGGTAACCAGAAGCCCTCTGCTATAAAAGCTAGAGCTATAAAGCTCATAGAGAGAGGCAAGGGGAAGCTGCAGGGCCGCACCTCAGGGGCAGAAGCTTGCCTGGAAGACTCCACAAAAGGGGCTAGTGAGTTTGCCGAAAGACCCTACTGTCTACAGGACTACACTGGGGAAAAACAGATGTGTGACCAGCAGGACTGCTCCCTGGGTCGCACCGGGGTGAAAAATCATGGGCAACTCAGGATGGGACACTGAACGGACATGCCTGTGGCCAGGCAAGGCCAGTTAGGGCCAGGAGTACAACAAACATGTGGGTGGCTGGCCAACTCTGCCCACACAGTGCTCCCAACACCCCACCCCCTGTCATGATGGGCAGCCATGGTGGCCAATGAGGTACAGCCATGGCTACCAGTCAAGACAGACCCCGGGCTGGATTGGCCACGTCTGTGCTAGCCCACTGTGGCCCAGGTGGGTGGGCCCAGCTGTGACCTTGGAGATTTTCCAGCCCAGCCCAGCTGCAATCCTGGACCTACAGCTGGTAGCGTGGACCAAAGTGGACCAAAATTACATCTGTTTTTACCCACTGGGAACTGGCTTACAAGAGGGCCAGGCCAGAAATTCTTACAGTGTGGTAAAGCCTAGGAAGAAGAGCCCTCCTGCAGGAGGGGACTTGCCTTAGAAGGCACTGAGGGAGAATGAAACTGGCTAGCAGGGAGTTCACCAGGCCAGGGGTCCTGCTGTACCACATGCCCTACCTTCCAGAGGGGAGAGGCAATGGGGATACATGAACTATATTAATGTGTGTATCTATATATGGGGAGCTGAAGGACTTGGTGCACTGCGAATAAAGACACTTTGGGGGGGAGGGGATGCTTTGGGGCTGATTATGGCTAGGGATCCTGCAGGGACTTACCCAAACAGGGTTCTGCCTTGTTACACATGCTTTGTACGGATTTTGCTAGGGAGTCCAGTCCTCAAAGTGCTCTATTAATGTAGACCCTGTTGAAGTGAAAGCAGCTTTCATCAGTGGAACATTTTGAAGCTAATGTTGTAAGTTGACAACCAACTGAAGTTAAATCAACATAAGGCAATCCTGTACTAAAATAAGAATGTCCCATTGAGAGTATGACACCAATTAAATTAAGTCAATTTCTAAATCAATCTAGTCATGTGAGTACAATTTTCTTGTGCTGATACAGCCGCCTGCACATGCCGGAATGTGCAGATACATCTTGAATAAAAGTGGCCTAATGCTTAATAGAGAATGAGCACCCCCAAATCTGCTGGCTTGGCACAACTGAAGATTAGTTCTCTTTTATATAAGGAACCTAAATATAACTTTACAATCTCAACTTTTAGACATTGTGGTTTGAACATTTTGACCGAGCCTGACTTTGCTTTTGAATCAGTAGGGACTTTAAAAACTAAAGGAAATATACAAATATACATTACTCAAATAGTAAAGCAGAGGCCATTCTGGAACAAAGTTACAAACTAATAATTGGAGAGGGTGAGGAAGGTGGGAAGGAGAGGTCACGATCAGGAAATGCACATTATGATAATCTCCCAACCCACTTCATCCTATGTAGTACAGCTGGGGATCGAAGCCAACTGTGTTGGACAGCCATGAATAGTCAGCAACTGAGCATGCACATGGCCTTGCTGTTTCTGTTGGGTGCATGGTGACCCATGAGAAATGTCCCGAGTGGATGGTGGCCATTGGTCTCTAGGCTTGGGAGCTGCTGCATTAAAGTTAGAAAGAAATGAGGAGATTTTGAGATTAAATAATTTTATTAAAATGTGACCGTTTTCATTTTGGAATATTGTTATTGGCTGAAACACAGTGGCTGAAACTATAGGAATGCTAAGTTAGATGATTTAAGTATGATGTAAACAACGTGAATATGTGGTACTTTGTGTTAAAGTCCTATGCTTTCGATAGTGATTCATCTAGGTAAATTCTATATTGTGTGCAAGCCTTTCCATTAAAAACTGGAGCAAGTAAATTGGACCAGCTGGATTAGAGGTACTACTAACTGCAACCCATTTCAGCAGACCATTTATCTGCTTAATTTTAAATATTGGCTTAAGACCTTTTTATTGGGTTACAGATACAAATGTATTATATTAATTAAGTAATGTTATGTAGATTCATTCACAAGGCAATTAAATCTTGTCATACCAGAACAATGCTAAAATTTAGAACTGTAATATATACAGTATTTTCTTTGCATACCTTGTTCTTGTATATTCTTACATTAAGTAGGCTTCTTATCTTGAGAGCTACTTGTGACTTGGTAAGCCTGTCCTTGAATTAAGTTTTAACACATTAACAATTGTCAGCTAATACTGAGTACAGTCACACAATATGGTACCGCAATTTGGGCAGGCTTACTCCAATTCAGCCACCGTTGTCATGTGATGCAGTGGCTCGTATGCCCAGCGGCCACCAGATGTTCACTCTGGGGCAGGGCAGGCAGCTGGCTGCTATGCCCTGTGTCCTCCAAAAAAGGCCAGCAGTGCAGCACATAGTGATTTAGTTGAATACAGTGAGATCCACTTACATCAAACTTGCATAACTCAAAGTTTTGGTTACGTCAAAGAAATATGTTTGCCTCAGCACTAAGTTTGACAAACGTATTGCTTTTTTAATTAGACAACTCAGATTCTGTACTATGATAATTCAAATTTTAAAAGGTGTATATGCAGCCAGCTAAAAATATAATTCCCTTTGAGTGTTTCAATGATTTCTTGGCAATGTGGTTAAAATACTGTCACACCTCAAAGAGAAACAATAAGGTTTCTGCATTTTGTTTACAATACCAGAATAAACTACTGTCTGTAAATCTGAGTAAGTCATTTGTGGATCATAAACTGTCATTGTCTTGCAATTTACCCAGGGTCCAGAAGAACTGGAAAATTATTTGAATTATTGCTCCAGCATTATATTTTTCACTAATCTGAGCTAAGCATACAGTAGTTTTGTTATACTTTGGAAATATCAGTTCTAAAATCCCATTCCCTGACTTTTTCCACTGTTACACAAATATTTTAATACAAAGCTTTAACTGAAAATAAATGAATGAATTGTGGCTTAAAGTCTAGCATCTTCTCTCACAGTTCTAATTGTAACACAACAATCAGTGTCATTTCTCCCAGCCCCATAGCAACCCATTGTAGTTAATTTGGTGTCAGAATCCATGCATTGATTCCAATGAGTTTTTGACCCACAAAGGATGAATAATTGGAAAGGTTTATAAGATGATTGTTTGGGGATTGGTAGATGGCTGACTGCCTGATATTTATTTATAGATTGGGAATGACAATCACCACTGCCTCCTGTTCTGTTGTGCTCTTTCTAGAAAGCTTTAACAAATTGATTGTATTTGGTACATTTGCATTTTCCTTGAATATTTTATTGCTTTTCTTCTCTATGTCTTTTATATTGATTGCTATAAGTATTGCTATAACAACAATTGATTGCCTTAATTATAAAGTAATAGCTTAAATTTATATAGTGCCTTATTTCCTCATGGGGATTCAGAAATAGTGTTCAAACTACAGGGTTGGTTTGTATGATAATTATAATTAAAGTCAAAATGAAGGCTTCGTTCAGTCAAAATGCATTTTATTATTTTTTTGGTAATATTTCAGAAAGGAATAAAGTCACACTAATCTTTTGGGCTAAAATGCTGTTCCCCTATAAAGACTAACTTTCAGGGAAAATCACAGTTCTTTGTTTTTGAGAAAGCTGAACTGTTGAGCAATTGATTGCTTCTCAGAGAAGACTCAGTTCTGAGAGGTGCTGGCACTCAGCTCCCACTGATATTATGGGACTTGAGAATGCAAAATGTGCCATGACTGAGGGTAATCTCAGACGTTACGGGATCACAGTCAACCACCGTGAATCACAGTGGATTCAGGGTGGTGGCTGTGGTTGCGTGAACGTCTGTTTGAGCCCCACCAGATGTTCACCATGGTGAATTCCTGGCAGGGTTCAAAGCTAACCACAATTCTCGAGGTAAGGCCGGCCTCACCTCCAGAATCGTAGTTAGCTGAACCACAATCAGGAATGGGGCAAAAGTAATGTCTGTTACCTCGCCCTGTTCCTGACCGTGGTCCAGACCACGGTACGGGATCGGGTGCAGCGGCCTAATTGGCCGCTACGTCCGCCCATCTCCTTGAGGGAGGGTGGCCGGTGGAGCGCGGGGGTGGGGCTGAGCAGCCCCATGTCATGCCACGCAGCCCCTCCCCAATTCCCCTCTGCGATCAGGCCAGCACGTCTAAAGGACAGCTGGTCTGATCACGGACTGGGATCTGAGATGGATCACGGTCCAGGGTTCAGTGTGGTGGGCCGAAAGGCCCATCATGTCTGAAATTACCCTGAGCCTTGGGGTTCAGGATAAATAAAGATTTGGTAGTAACTAGAAAATTAAGAACTACAGAATACTAGAATTAGTTACATAAATGGCACTTTGGTGGTAACAAAGACAGAATCACGTCTTGTGGTGCACCTTTCTTTCACATTGTATAGCAGGCAGAATTATATCCAGTGCATATAGCATGGGTATAGGCATGAGGACAGGGGGCTGTTATGTGAAAGTATCCTGTGTCATGCAAATTTAAGTAGATGAGTGAAAGATGAGGATTCAGGATGTGGGAGCTGGACACTACATGTTTTGTATCGCTCCTGGCATATGGAAGACCTCCCTTAAAATCCTCCTTTCCTTTCTGTTGTTATGTGTTTTGATGATTGTTTTAGGAAGGTTTTAGGAAGGGAGAAAATATGGAAGGTTGAGGAGTTGGGTATGGAGTGTTTGGGGAATAAGGGGATGGGATTGCCACGACTCCCTTGGATGGGGTGTATGAAAAAAGGGTGCATAATTCTCCCTTTTCTCCCATGCCCAATCCCCCAATTTCAGAGGGGGTGGTAACATAACCACCCCCTCTGAAACTGTGGGACTGGCCATGGGAAAAAAGGGAGAATTATGCTAGGGATGGGCGAACAGATCGTAGTTCGGGTTCGGTCATTCGGTTCAGTCCTGTTTGGTTCGGCCGTTCAGGTCGTTCACCGAGTTCGGGTTTGGCCATTCGGTTCGGGTGTGTTTGGTTTGGTTCGGGCATTCGGAAAAGGTATTGCGAGATCCCGTGATCACGTCAGAAACCAGAAATTTGAGTGCGTGAGGAGCTGTGTGGTGAGAGAGTGTGTTTGGCTGACTGGCTGTTCGGTTTCTGTGTTTTGGCTGTGTTGTTTTGGCTGGTTGGTGAGTGTTGGTGGGTGACTGTTGTTGGTGGAGTGTCTGTTTAAAAAAAAAAAAAAGGAGAAGAAGGTGACCACCACTAAACACCGGGTCTGGGGGAAGGCCAAGGTGGTGGAGCCGGTGGTGGAGGAAGAGGTTCCTCCTGCTGCTGCTGGACCTTCGGTGGTGGAGGAGGAGCAAGAGCTGGCGGACACAGGAGGTTCTGCCACTGCTGCCAGGTTTGTAAACATTTTTTTTACTTGAGGACAAGAAACTTAAGGCCCTATCCATTAGAGTGAGCTCACTGGCATATGGGTGGGTGTGTGGGTGCTGGACATCAGTCAGGCACAAACAGTGGGCATCAGCGGGTAGTAGTGGATGTCTGGCACAGAGAGAGAAGGTACTGTAGTGTGTGGGGCTCTTCCAGCAGTCAGGCACAGGCATGAGCACGAGCAGCACCCCCACCCAAACATGTGTCTGCCAGCCATCCCTAGCAAGGGTCTCCACTCTCCAGTTGCCATCCGTACCGAGCACCCCCAAATAAAGGCGCGATTTGCACATGCCCACGGTCTTTCCTGTTGCCATCCCTAGTGCCCCAGGGAGGGCAGGATTTGCACGTGCCGGGCAGGGTCTCTCGATTTGCCATCCCTAGCATCCCCTAGCACTCCAAGGAGGGCAGGATTTGCACGTGCCAGCAAGGGTCTTTCTAGTTGCCATCCCTA
>QEPC01003920.1:403694-417622 GCA_003113815.1 Sphenodon punctatus | reverse complement strand
GCTGGTAATGCAGCTCTTATACTTCCCCCCGCAGGTCTGGCCCCGCCTCCGGCTCAGCTGCTCAGGTGAGTAATGCTGCCACTGTGATAGGGAACCCCGCTCCTTCACCAAACAACAATATAATATAACAACAATATTTGGGTCAATCCCACACAAGGGGACCCCACATCATAGAAAGAAAGAAAACCCACTCCACCATTTTACAGCGACACATAATACATCATATTCAACCCAATCTCCCTCCCAGCGGTATCCACTGCTAACATTCTCAATCCTGCTCTCTCCAGGGATCCCCTACAAACCACTTCCAGCTGCTCCCTGCTGCCACCAGGGGGCATCCTTCTCAACCCCTTCTTCTCAACTTTCTCATCAATCTATACCAGTAGAGATTTACATTCCCGTATCCCACTGACAGCCCCTCCGGCCCCACCTCCCGGCCCAACTGAGCCATGCCCCCGACACGTGCCTCCGGCATGGCCTCTGGCTGCCCCTGATGTTATGAGGAGCAGTCCAGAAAAACGCCTCCCCAAACCCCACCCCCACAAAGGTGGGAGGGGAGGGAGAGCTGTGCCATAGCCCCTGGCTGGTCAGATTTCAGTGCCCCGCCCCCAGTACCAATCTCTCTCCTATGGTGTCATCAGGGGGGGGGGAGTTCTCAGTTCCTCGAGTCTCCCAGCTCCACCATCTCTGGGAGCCCCGACTGGCTGCCGCCCTCTCTCTGTGTGGCCGCCCCCCATGTTATGCTGTGGGGAGCAGAGGAGTGAAAGGAGTCTGCTGCCTCCAAGCTCTTCTGGTTCTCCCATGAAGTCTGCATAGAGTTTAAGTCCCAGTTCATGCAGGCTCTCCTGGACTGGGCTCAGGGTGCCCTTTGGCGCCTGACTGGATTGAGTCAGTTCCACCTTCACGTTCTCCTTCTAAACATCTTTCCTCTTCCATGTCCCTGGCCCATATGAACTGGGGTGCTCACTCATGCCAGCAGACAGGTCCGTGGCCCAGCCACCTCCCTGGTCCTGCCCACAGTCCTGCCAGGAGCTCTTAAAGGGCACTCAAATGAAATACACCACCACATTGGGTCAAAGCACACAAAAAAACCCCTCACAGCACACAAGAGAATAACCAATGCCATGGAGGATAGTAGCTTAGACAGCAGCCTCCTGCATGTCCCGCCCAGTATGTGCCTTTGTTGTTCCTGGGACTGTCAGCAGCTGCAGTGGCTCCCAGGGTCATGGGCATGAATGGGTTACTGGCTGCTGCAGCTTCATGTTTCCATGGTGTTCATGGCTGTGTGTCATGGCAGAGGGTCACAGTTTGACAGGGCTTGGGGTGGGAGGTGTTGCCGGGTGAGGGAAAGGGGCAATGGGGAATGAGTTGCTTACAGGGCTGGTCCATGCTGGCGGGAATGTATGGAGGCTGCCTGTATGGCCACAATGGACACCCTGGGAGGCATCCACTCACTTAACTTGTGTGGGTACTCCACGGCTGTATCACTCAGCAGCCATGAATTCCCCCTCAAGCCTTGTGCATTTAAAAATACCCAGAGCCAGGAAAACTGCTAGAGAAGCAGTTTGTTCCCTGGTCATCTAGGAGACCAAGGGGGCACTCCAAGATGACAATACCAACACATTTGACAAGGCCCCTTCCAGAGACTCTTGAACAAAGTAAGTAGTCACGGGATACAAGGAAGAGTCCTTTCATGGATTAGTAGCTGATTAAAAGATAGGAAACAAAGGGTAGGAATAAATGGTCATGTTTCTAGTTGGAGAGAGGTAGGCAGTAGGGTGCCTCAGGGGTCAGTACTGGGACCAGTACTGTTTTTAACATATTCATTAATAATCTGGGGAAAGGGGTAAAGCGTGAGGTGACTAAATACACAGATTACACCAGATTATTAAAGATAATTAAAACCCAGGCAGCCTGTGAGGAGCTACAAAGGGATCTTGCACAACAAAGTTAATGATATCATGGCAAATGACCTTCAATGGGGTCAATCCCAAACCCCATGGATCCCACATATGCATGCAGTTTCCGCACAGCACCATGTGCCATCAATGGTGATGTGCGCAGTCTCCATGCAGGTGTGCACATGTCTGCATGTAGGATCTGCAGGGCTTGGGATCAGCCCCACCGTTGATAAGTTCAAGGTGATACACATAGGGAAAAATAATCCTCACTATACCTACACGATGCTAGGTTCTAATCTGGGTGTAACTACTCAGAAGAAGGATCTTGGGAGTTGTGGATAATTCCTTGAAGACATTAGCACAGTGTGCATCAGAAGTCAAAAAGTGCAAACCAAGTGCTAGGCATTATTGCAAAAGGAATAGAAAATAAAAAGGAAAATATCATTATGCCACTGTCTAAATCTTTAGTACAACCCCACCTTGAATATTGTGTGCAGTTCTGGTAATCCCATCTCAAGAAAGACATAATAGAACTGGAATCGGTCAAGAGAATGGCAACAAGGGGTGATTTCAGATGTGCCGGGCCACCCTTTGGCCACGGCACGGAATCACCTTTTCATCTCTCTCCGGAATCTGACCGGCCTGTCAACAGACTTGCCGGCTGATTCTGAAGGGGAATCAGGGGAGGGGGTGGGGCTGCGCAGCGCAACTTGCAGCCGCACAGCCCCTCCCCTCCACTCCCCCGTCCGCCCACCCTCCCGTGAGACAGGCGGGCACAGCGGCCAATCCGGCCGCAGCACCCACCCGCCCCCCAGGGTATTGGCCACAGCCCGGAATCGGCGGCGGTAACAGCCGGTACCATCTGCTGATTTCTGGCCAGGCAGCCGGAGGGCTGGAAGCGTGGTCAAAGAGATTCCCACTGGGGGTGAACATCTGGTGGGAATCTCTTTTGGGCTCAACAGACGTTACGGTACCGCGGCCACCACCGTGGTTGACCGTGGTAACATAACATCTGAAATTACCCAAGGATGATAGAAGGGATGGATCAAATTGCATATGAGGAGAGGCTCAACAGGTTGGGGCTGTTTAGCTTTGAGAAGAAGCGATTAAGGTGAGATATGACAGAAGTTTATAAAATCATGAGTGGAATGAAGAAAGTAAATAGGAAAATGTTGTTTGCCCTTTCTTACAATAAGAGAACAAGGGATGCTCTCTGAGGTTAAATGGCAGCAGGTTTTAAATGAACAAAAGGAAGAACGTTTTCATGCAGTGGACAATACCGTTGTGGAACTCATTGCCAGAGAAGGCTGTGAAAACCAGCAGGATAACTAGCTTCAAATGGAAATTACATACATTCTTAGAGGATACAGCCATAAATCCCTACTAGTTGGGGCTGAAACCCCTGGCTACCGATAGTTGAGAGTGGTTAGATAGGCCACACTTCCATGACCTGTACATGTACTTCTCTGGAGCTACTGGAGCTGGCCACTGTCAGAGGGTATTTTCAGACATGACGGGCCTCCGTTTTGACATGGTCCGTGGTCACGTCTACACCCCCGAGCGGAATCAGGCCGGTCAGGCAACAGACGTGCCGGCCTGATTCCGCTCGGGGATCGGGGAGGGGGATGGGCTGGGGGGGGCGCAATGTGCAGCAGCACGACCCCGCCCCCACACGCTCCCTCGGCCACCCACCCTCCTGGAGATGGGTGGGCGCAGCGGCCAATCCGGCCGCTGCGCCCAATCCGGCCGCTGCGCCCAATCCTGGCCTGTGGCCGGGACAACGGCTGGGAAGCGGCGGCGGTAACAGACGTTACCAGCCGCTGATTCCCGGTCGTGATCAGAGTAACCACAGTTCTGGGGTTGAGGCTGGCCTCACCTCCAGAACTGTGGTTCAAGGGATTCCTGCCGGGTGTTCACTGTGGTGAACATCTGGCATGACCCCCTTCAGACGTTACAGGGTCTCCGCCACGACAGGTGGTTCACTGTGTCAAAACGGAAAACCGTAACGTCTGAAAATACCCAGAGAGACAGGATGCTGGGATAGATGGACCGCTAGCCCAACCCAGTATAGCTCTTATGTTCCTCTATTTCAGCCTACACTGAAGAATATGGTTCTTTTTCCACAGTGTATTTTGATGCTACAACAGGAGCACTTAAACTTTTGGAAGAATACACAAGTAGGAAGAAACCACTATTTTTTCCCTGCAGTTGGAAGCTTTGCATACACTTTTTTATTTTTATCAGAACAGTCTGGACAAAGACATTATTACTGACTTCTTAGTGTTCCAAGATTGGCTACTCTGAAGGTGAAATAAGAGGCAACCTACATCAGTGAGTCCTTTCTCCCTGATTTAGAGACATTTTAGATTCTGTTTATTGGGATAAAGCTGTAATAGATCTATCCTTCATACACTTGTGGGTATCAGAGTGGTCTGTATGTTGAAAGTTATATTCTTCAATTACAATTTACCTTACCAAGATTGCAGCTTTGTATAAAGTTCAATATGGAACTCGCAATCCCTGGTATATACCATGAAAAGATACTGATTAGTATTTCTAACAGGCTTTGTGATGGATGATGTTTTTAGCCAGGGAGGAATAGTAATTGATTTCCACCTTGGAGTGTTCCTGAACAATGGGACAAATGCGGGAGGAGGCAGGCTCTCCACTGCAAGCTGCAGAAATGAGAGAAGAAGAACTGTTGAGGACCAGAGGCAAGTGGGATCCTAAAGCCATTGGAAGCAGGAGAGAAACAGAGGCAACATGTGTGGGGGAAAGGTGGGAGTTTTTTTGGGGGGAGAAGAATTTAAGTACAAGGCAGCCAGCACTAGCCTTCCCCATTCTGCCCTATCCTCACCCCTCAAGCATATACCTATCATGTTTTCTCCCCACTGTCCCATTTTTGCCCTTCCCCTTCTGTATACTTTTCTGATTTATTCCCTTCAGTCTTTTCTGCCTAACCTGTTCCTCTTTCCTCCAACTCATTTTTATTTTGTTAATGTTATTTGTTGTTGTAAGCCGCCCCAAGCTGCTGTGTCAGGAGGGGTGGGGTATTAAGTCTTTTATAAAACAAACAAACAAAAAAACAAAAAAACCCCTTTTACGCTTATACCATGTAAGTAGCACATATAGCAGCTGGTCCTGTCTCCTTCACCCTGCCTGCTCCACATTCTCATGCAATGGCAATGTGAAAAGCAGATAAGGAAAGATAGTTTTATTGCCCAAAGCTGTAAGGTGCACAGATAAATGGTGCCATATATATGCACAGGTATGGAAAACTACATGGCTAAAGTGCAGGAGGTGGTCTAGGCATATTTTGGGACTCCTGGACATAGATGTCCAATACTAAAGAAAATGATATTTGCTTAAATGGAAAGGCTGTTATTTTTTAGCCAAAGAGTAGAGTAAAATATTTTTATCATTACATACATTGTCCAAAAGCCCAGAAGTTCATCTTACCATGTATCCTTTCCATACACACATATCTGAGAGACTGCTTGTCTTTCTGCGGCCCCTGCGATCAACCAGGAGCATGTTCCTGTGGGTGCTGTCGGTTAGTCTTGTTTGTACAACGAGGGCTGCCCCAACTCCCTTTCCAAAGAGGTTCAGTTGAGCCTGAGCATCTTTCGGAGATGGTGTAAGACCTTTCTCTTTGTAAAGGCATCTGGCGGCAGGAATAGGGGATGGGGAGTCAGAGTAGGACATAGGGAGGTGGTATTGGGTGGTTTTGTGGGGGGCTGTGGAATGGTTGGGGGGTTTGGGGAAGTTTTGTATTTTGTTTTAATGGATTTTTCATGTTTTTATATATGTTGTTAGCCAACCTGAGCCTTAGGGAAGAGCAGGATAAAATGCAAATAAATAAATAAATAAATAAAGAACAGGCCATTAATCCTACTGAAGTTTTAGGGGTTTTGTTGTGATTTTTATTAACCACCATAATAACAACCAAAACCCAAGCTTTTAAATATTAAAATGTAATAGTTAGGAGCCCAGAAAAGAGAAATAACTGGTTCAAAACCCCAAAGATAACCATCAATGTACTCATGCAATAAATACATTCTAGAGCATATTTTTCAACAAGCTCTTGTGAACACTTGATTTTCTGAATGTTGTCTTAGACTCTTTTTGTTCTTCATTGATAAATAGCACCGTAAATGTAATGATGACTTAGTTTAGTGGATATTGTCCTTGATTCACGCATGCAGTCAGTAGGAATTCCATCGAATGCATAAGTACAGAAATATGCCTCTTTGGAAAAAAACATCACATGCAATATAGGCAATATGAGTTGCCACTCCCAAAGGCAGAAATGAATGCCCCCAGTATACTGATCTTCCTTGGCTACATGCCACAATTTCAATTTATCAGGCGTCTTTTTCACTAATGGGTTAACCCTTGCAGACAGTTAGCAGTCACTATGCTTCTGCTAAAATACATTAAGGATTAAATATTTATAGTGGTCCATTGGAATTAGCATTAGAAAAGACTAGTTTGTTCAAGATAATGGCTTGAAAGAAGGGAAAAAACCAATTTTAGAATAGGTGAATAAAATTATTTCAGAAATATTTGTTTCAAGGAAAAACAGAGAACCTTTGTATCTCTCACCTTAATACGGAGGGAGATTCTAAAACACTGATCTGGTACAAAGAATGAAGAACATTTGGACAAGTACAAAGTCAGCATGGACTTATAAAGAGAAAGTCAAGGTTAATAAACCAGATTTGATTAAAGGCTACACAGAACATATTATCAACTCTTCACACACTGAGCAGGGTAAGTGATGATATGGAACCCAGCGTAACTTTGCAAACCAGAGTTCTACATGAGGAAGAGCGCATTGTCCAAGACAATGCTATCATCTAGGAATTCTCAGAAAGCAAAGGGGAACCCACTAATGATCGACTCCATGTCCCAATCAGAGGTGCAACTAGAAACTCAATAAGGAGGGGGCAGAAGTGGGGAAAGTGGCATATTCTTCCCTTGATTAAGAAGAGTCAACAATGTCTCTTAGTGGTATCAAAGGCTGCCGATAGATGAAATATTAACTCAGTCTTACCCTGACCCAGGGGCATAAAAACAGGTGAGGAAAAAGAGGACACTTTCCATTCCATTGAACAACGATGTGTCCAAAAACTGAAGTGACCAAATATCAAATAACAAACCTCTGCCTTTGTGAACTTTGAAAAACAAACTCCATGAATCTGACAACAAATTCTTCAAATGTGTTCAATTTTGTTGAAATATCTCCTGTCCTACCATGTTCCATTGTGACCCCTATGGTCGGCTCACTTGAGCTTGAGCCCGAGCCTAAGCATCTTCCAGAGGTGGGATAAAACATTTTTATTTGGAAAAGTATTTGGCAGGCGGGGATAGGGGTTGGTTGGGTTTTGGGTGCGGTAGGAGCTTTTAGGAGCTGGTGGGAGTTTTTATTGTTTGACTTTTATTATTGTTGTTGTTTTATGAATTGTGAGCCACCCTGAGCCTCTGGAGGGAAGGGCAGAATATAAATTTGAATAAATAAATAAATCCAAACATTTGAATATGATAAATTTGTCAAATTCTTAGCTTGCTTTGATCATTCACTTCAGGACATAGCAGCCCCACAGGAAGAAAATTCCTGTGTCATAATGAGAGTAATAATAAGCACCAGTTATAGTTTCAATTTGCAATCTATATTTAGAATTATTGAAGGGTATAAGATAATTTTGTAGTCAATTAACACTGATGCATAATTCAGTTCAGTTCTGCTGCATCAATCTGGGGAATCACAACATCCAACGTAGGCAAAATGTATTATTAGTATGATAGGCTTTGTATTTAGTGTGTATCTTGTTAGTTCCTTGATATTGTTTTGACCTTTTGCAGGCAACATGGCTCAAAGGATCACACAGACACATAACTGGTTAAAATGGGTATAGGCCACAACTTTATTAGTATAACAACAGGTGACCCCTCCCCAGGCACACCTAGCATCGCTGTACAAGGTGCCTGATAGTAAGTGGCTGCAATTGATGCTTTAGGGTAACACCCATCAAAGGGAATATCCTGTGCAAATGTTAGCAAGGGAACCACAAACAGCTGTCAATCTCTCTAATTAATGGTTCCCAGACTGACATCCGCTTTACAGTTGCAACAGCAGAAGGCTGCTGGCATCCCAATTGCCCTATTGGGCACACAAAATGGCCTGCTATGGAGAAGGCAAAAACCACACCCCTTCTTTGCCAAACTCGGGGGTTCATAAAATTCTTTCTCAGTCCTGAATACAGTGACTATATAAACAGCCCATTGCAGGATACGTTTACATCCTGAAAATGTACAATAACAAACAAATACATTTGCGGCGGGCGGGGTTTTCTTGACCTGGGTAGCCAACGGAGGAAGAGAGGGCTTGCTGAGGTGCGCAGGCTATTTTAAAGGTGGGGGGGATCAAACCTCCCCATGGGGGTAGGGCTCTCATTGGCCCTTGTGAGCAGGTGGTCTCAGGGGATGGCAGCCAGATATCTGAGTCAAGCTACACACCCTTCCTACAGTCACCTGATTCCTTGGTCAGACCCGCAAACACGCCACCTGCTGACTGGCAGGAGCATTTCCTTCAGCTTTGCATATACCTCGGATATGAAAATAGAAGTCAGTAAAAAAAAAGTTATAGTTTTAAAAAAAGAAAAAGTTAAATGCAAAAATAAACCCAATGTGGTAGAAATGCCTAAATAGATAGACCTGAATGGATTACACAAGTATCTCCCTTGCCTAAGTGGTGATGTGTTTTCCCCTCCAAATATTATTGATTTCCTAATTGAATAGATACAACAATGTGGTGAATACCAAGCTTTCACACATCTAATTAAAAAATGTCCCCTTAATAGCTAGGCTTCACGTCACTTTAATGGGAATCCTTATTCTGCTGGTGTTAAGTGTTAGCATCAACATTAAAATGCCCCAAGAATATCCCGATCTGTAGTTTTATGCGGTCACTAAATGGAAATGGAGACCAGTTCTTCCAAGCTACCTAATAATATCAACAACATAAAAAGATCTAAAAGAATATTAACCTAAGCGCAACCATACGCTAGCCCAAACTTTGTTTTATGCATTTGCTGCCTCTTTCCAATAAAAAAAAACCAACAAGCCAACCCTGAATGAGTAAGCACTAATGGTGGTTTAGTAACCTTTTATTCAATGCTGGGTGATTTATCCAGTTGATAACATAACAAATTATTTGTTCATAAGGGAACAGAGAATATAAATAGGGTACTTAATATGAAGGCAAACTAATTAAGCTGGTAACAATTATTGTAGTAGACCTCGAGCTATGATCATAAGTAGTGCCATACTGAGTCAGACCAATGGTCCATCAAGCCCAGCATCCTGTCCTCCGACAGTGGCCAATCTCCATCGCATGGGAGAAGAAACAAGTCAGTCACAATGGGCAATCCATTCCCCGTTGTTCACTCCCAGCTCCCGACAGTAAGAAGTTCATCCCGTAAGCTACTTGGTTAATAGCCATTAATGGACCTACTCTCCAAGAACGTATCCAGTCCTTTTTAAAACCCAGTTATACTACTGGCCTTGACAACGTCCTCTGGCAACAAATTCCATAAGTTAATTATGTGTTGAATGAAAAAGTACTATCTAATCAGATATTGCAACCTAAACAGGGGGTATTTTCAGATGTGACGGGGCTGCTATTGGCCCCGTCACGGAATCACCCATTGATCCCCTGCCGGGATCAAAACAGCCGTCAAACCGACGTGCTGGCTGATCCCGGCGGGGAATCGGGGGGGGGGGCGCGGCTCAACGTGTGGCCGCACAGTCCCACGCCCCACGCTCCCCCGGCTGCCTGCCCTCCGGGAGATGCCCAATGCAGCCGCAGTGCCCGCCGGCCCCCCTGAGGCATTGACCACGGTCCAGAATGTCTCTGCTGATTCTGGGCCGTGGTCAGGGGACAGACGAGACGGTCCCCTTGATCATGGGGGGGGGAAATCACATTCAACATGCAAACGGAGATGGTCTGACCAGGACCTCCATTTGCATGCTGAATGTGATTCCCCCCCATGATTCACGGGGGTGAACATCTGGCGGGGAGCTTCCGTTCCCCCAACAGATGTTACGGGACCACGATCACCATGTGGGTATTCACCGTGGTTCACCGTAATCTCGTAATGTCTGAAAATACCCAGGATTGGGCTGCAGCAGAAAGGGATGGCAAAACCAGATGCTGCAAGAAGCAATGCTGGTGATTCAGCAGGTGTAAAATTTCCATCTGACTTATTCATGAAGCAAGCCCAGCACTGTTTTATGAGAATTTATGCTGCTTAGATGTATTGACTTTCAGAAGAGCTGTTAAACTTATGTCTTGTTCTCCTAGGGGCATTTACATTCTCAAGACACCTTTCGTAGGAGTTGAACTACCAACTTGTTGTCCCATCCCGCTTTCAGTTTAGGTATTTGCATGGTTCTTGTTTATATGCACCCATATGTTGCTTAGCAGAGTTCCTAAGGTATCAGTTGGTACCCCAGGTAGGGTCACACCATCTGCAGATGGGGTTACAGTCCTGATGGACATTTTCTATACTTTGCATGTCATTGTTGCTGTTTAGGATCATAGGATTATATAAGTTTCAAAATGGGGTCCCATCGGCAAAATGTTTGGGAACCACTGAAATATAATATTTTGCACTTCCTATTCTAAACTTTTGGCAGTGCTTCTCGTTGTCATTAAACAGTTGATATTAACATTAAATATCATTAAATAACATTAAATCTCATTGACATTAAACATTTCACTCAAAGTGGTTGCACTCCATGGTTGGGCTGGAAGCAGCTCGGACCTCTGTCATTATCTGAGCTTGCTCTTGGCCAGGTGCTCCCTCTTGTGTTCCCTTTGTGTGTCCTATCTGGCCATGCCCTTTCCCTATCTGTCTTTGTGTGCCCTGCCTCCCCAGCTTCCTGACTGGCTCCCAGCCTAGATACAAGGCATGCTGGGAGTAGTAGGAAGCTGGTGGACAATCTGACCCCTCATGGTCCAGCTTGCTACTATGGATCCTGCCACGGCTTGATTCTTTATATTCTGTGCCTTGTTATTCTTTTGGGTGGTGCTTTGCTAGCCCTCTTCCTCCTGGTTGTTCCCCTGTTCCTGCCAACCCCTTTCCTTCCCCTTTTTCTCTAGCCCCTGACTGTGCCTGCCTGGCCCCTTTTTCTTGTGAGTGTTCCCCTTGGACCTCTTTGTGTCTGGCATGTATCCTACTGCACATAGGCATCTTAGAATCCCTCATATGTTTGGTTTCACACACTGCAACGTAACCTTCCCTCCCTCCTGGACCTTGGTCTGACTTTGTTCCTCTTATAGTCTTGAGTATTTCCTGACTTTTGGCTTGTAGCACCTAACTTTTGTTTCTCCTCTGATCATGTGGTTCCAAGCTGATTTTTTCCCTGTGTTTTGCGAGTGTGAGTTTCCCCAATCCTCCTTGTAGCTCTTCCCTTAATTATTCCTGGTGACTTGTGAGTGTGAGTGTAAGTAGCCCTGTTGTTTTAGTACTGGTCTCGGTCTCGTCTCCCTCCCTTCTGTCCCCCTTGTTCCCAAATAGCCTGTATCTGGGTCCTCGGCCTATGATCCCATTCCTCCTTTTTGAAATATACCATTAATCCTAAAAGAAACCCACCCACCCACTACCCATCCCCCGCACTAAATGTCTGACGAAACAGCCAGGTTTTACACTGTCTATGGAAGAGGGGAGAGAAGTGAATCTCTACCAGGATGGAGTTCCACAGTGAGCCGCGGTGCGGCCACCAAGAACGCTCTCTCGAATGTTGCCACTGAGGAAATCCGGAGGACCTCCAAGAGGGCACCCCCAGCTGACCACAAGGGCTGATCCAGGACACAAGGGATGAGGTGGTCTTGCAGATAAGTGGGGTTCAAGACATATAGGGCTTTGAAAGGTAATAACCAACACCTTGAATTGGGCCCAGAAGACTATAGGCAGCCAGTGCAGAGGACAGAGCACTAGTGTTATATGCTCTCATAGCCTGGCTCTGCGAGGAGGTGGACCACCGCATTCTGCACCAGCTGTAGTCTCTGGGTCATCAGCAACGGTAGCCCCCAAAAGAGTGCATTTCAGTAGTCCAATCTTGAGGTGATAAATGCATGGATGATGGTGGCAGGATCAGAGCCTGAGATGTACAACCGAAGTCAGACCAGGGGTAATTTACCAAACGCACTCACCACAGCCACCACCTGAGCATCCAGGTGGAGTTGAGTTGAAGAGGACTCCCAGACTCCGAATCTGAAGGACTGAGGGATGCACCCCATCAATGATGGGGACCTCAGCCCCCTCAGCTCTTCCCACCATCATCATCTCCATCTTACCGGGATTCAGATTCAGATGGCTCATCCTCATCCAATCCCCCATCGCAGCCAGACACCAGGCAAACACCAAGATTGCTGGGCCTGTGTCCAATGAAAACGAGAGGTAAAGTTGGGTGACATCAGCATACTGATGACACCAAACCTCAAACCCTTTCACGATCTCACCCAAGGGCTGCATATACATGTTGACCAGGAGAGGGGACAGAATAGATCCCTGTGGAACTCCACACATGAGATCCCAGGGGGATGATGTAAAATCCCTCAGAACCACACGCTGAGTTCTTCCAGCCAGGAAAGAATGGAACCATTCAAGAACAGTTTCGCCCACCCCAGCACGGTCTTACGAGCAGGTCACCAGCATCTTGTGGTCAACTATGTCAAAAGCCGTTGAAAGATCTAATAAAATAAGAAGGGTGACTTGACCTCCGTCCAACTCCTGGTGCAGATCGTCGACCAAGACCACAAGTGCAGTCTCAGTGCCATAGCTTGGATGAAAGCCAGACTACAAGAGATCAAGGAAACCGATGTGGTCCAGATGCTGCTGGAGCTGCTCAGCCACTACCCATTCAATAACCTTCCCTAAAAAGGGAAGGTTAGAGACTGGCCGATAACTGGCAACGGCATCCATGTCAGGAGATGGCTTCTTGAGCAAAGGTCGCACCACAGCCTCCTTCAGGCATCCCACAACCTTGCCCTCCATGATGGAGGCATTGACAATCCCTGCCAACAATTTTATTTTACTTTATTTATTTATTTTATTTTCAAACATTTCTGAGTCACCTACGGCATCTCGGGGTGACATACAACTTCATAAAACAATCAATAAAAACATTTTAAAACAGCACAGTAAAATTAAACTTAAAACAGGATTGGGAAACAAAAAGATAAAAATAAAGGTAGGGGAGAGTCAACACCCTAACCCACCCCCTCCCTCCTCCCCAAAGGCCTGGGAGAACAGCCAGGTTTTACAAGCCCGCTGGAATGTCAAAAGGCTTGGGGCCAGGTGAGCTTCCTCCAGGAGGGAATTCCAAAGACGCGGTCCAGCAACCAAGAATGCCCTCTCCATTGTAGCCCCCCCCTCTTAACATGGGGGACCTCTAGGAAGGCACCGCCAGCAGACCGAAGGAGCCGCTCCGGGGCACGGAAGGCAAGGTGGTCCCTGAGATACGAGGGGCCCAGACCGTAAAGGGCCTTATAGATGAATACCAATACCTTGAACCTGGCTCAGCACGCTATTGGCAACCAGTGCAGAGGCCGGAGCACTGGTGTTATGTGCTCCTGATGACCTGTCCCCATCAGGAGCCGGGCCACCGCATTCTGCACTAGCTGCAGCCTCCGGACCAGGAACAAGGGCAGCCCCACGTAGAGCGCATTGCAGTAGTCCAGCCTCGAGGTAACGAAGGCATGGATAAGGGAGGCCAGATCTGGCCCGGAGATATATGGATGCATCCTCTGCACTAGATACAACTGGCAGATGGTGGCCTTCGCCACCACCTCCACCTGTCGATCCAGATGGAGATCCGAGTCCAACACCACCACCAGACTCCGAACCTGCTGAGCTATAGGAGGGTGGACTCCCGCAATCAGGGGGGCCGACACCTCCCTTGCCCTCCCCACCACCATCACCTCTGTCTTATCTGGGTTGAGCTTCAGTCTGCTCTGCC